>CM023453.1:180063321-180584814 GCA_013339765.2 Haemaphysalis longicornis
GCCCACATTGGAGTTTAGAAAAGTCTCTCTCTTGACCGGGTATCCCATGAGATACTCTTCGATATTTTGGGGCATGTCAATGTAGGCTCTGTCCTCTTAGAAGGGGTGAAAATGCGCTACTCAATTTGTGAGGCCAGTTTAGTAGTAAACAACAATGTAACTGCCAGTTTTCCGATACGATGCTCGTCAAGAAGGCTGTCGCCTGGCGCCCCCTGCTTTTCGCCATCTACCTCGAACCCTTCTGCTTAAAAATGCTCCACAATAATGCAATTCACGGTTTCAAGCTGCACGAAAGTGAAGCAAAAATCCTCACGTATGCTGAAGACATCGCGGCTATTGTGCTGACACAGAAAGTATAAAACGCTGCTGTTAAGGACGCAACAACGTTCTGCATAACGACTGGCAGTGCGATAAACTGGAACAAATGTATCGGGTTGTTGCATGGAAACTGGGGGTCTAAGCCTAATTTATTTGGAAAAATTCAGTGGACCGACACGCCAGTTGAAATAATAGGCGTACCACTCGAACACCACCAAGATACGACACAATACTCGGCGGTAGAAACTCAATGTGTCGAAAGACGAAACGTCCAAATGGGGCGGACATGACCTGTCTATATTTTCGCGAGCTACCATTTGTAATTTATTTCTTGTGGGAAAGATCTGGTACGTCCTGCCGGCCTTTTGTATGTCGCGTGTAAGCGTACAACAAAACTACACCGAGTGTTTGCTTGCTTTGTTTGGAGCTCTATGTGGGAACGGAAGAGCCGCACAAATTGTTTCGCTCAGTTAGGACTGGCGGGGTTGGTCTCACTCATCTTTTCTTGAGACAAGTCGTCTCAAGGTTATTTTTCTTGAGATCAACGTGACGATTTTCTGCGTACAGTGTTCAAGTGCGACTTAGAGATGCCTTGCCGGACTACGTTGTGTCGGCGGATCACACAAGAGGATCAAGTGTGCGAGGATTCCTGCGGGAGGTCGTCTGGGCTTTTAATTTTCTAAAAGTACGGTTCTCGATGGACTATTTACTGTAACACGTAAGAAATTGTACAAAGACTTGGTCGATGTTACACTGCCGACGCCTTTGTACCGATCAATGTACTCTTCAGGGTCCAGCAAGGACGTATTGAAAAGAGTCAAGGCTATGCCGGTAAGGTCATCGGTTAAAAACGTCGTTTTTTCAGCTCCGCACTAACAAATTGACTGTGATGCCTTGGCGGGAAGAAAAAGGTTTTTTTGTCCCTTCAGGTATTAACTGTCGCGTGTGCAGAAAACCTGAGACGGTGGAGCACATTTTTTTTGGATTGTGAAGATGCTGTCTTTCACTGGGACATTCTCCAGCACACTTTAAAAAAGTCTCTACCTGTCACACCTTACGGCATACAACGACTGACAACGCTGAAGGTGTGCCATATGACATGTTTATGGCTTTAAGCCTGCAATAGTGTATGGAAGACTCGGATGGCTGTACGAAACAGCACACCCAAACGCCGCCCTGCGAGAGAGTACTTTATTGAGAGCATTGCATTCGTTTAGAGATGTATATAAAGCCCAGACCGAACAACCTGAATGGTTATGGGCCTGGAAGCTTGGTGAATCTCAAGAGATTTCAATCCGCCAGCACTAACGAACCTTGCGGCTGGCAATTTTAACCTTGTAATGTTGTGAATACGTGCTGTGTGGCTTCTGTTATGGTTTGAGTTGAAACCCGGCAATAAAGAAAAAAATCACGGTCGTAGCAAAATGAGTAAGACGACTCACACAACTCTGTGGGGTATACCAAACACAGGCTCGAATCCTGTCGCTGCCTGTGGGATTTTTTGCGAATGTAAATGCTATGCGCATGGACGCGGATAGATATTGTGCGGTCCTAAGGTACTCCGCACCTAAAATGAAAACAGAAAAAATGGCAGCATCTCCACTCCATGGATGATGGCGAGGGTGCGGAGTACGGGGACTCGAAATGACATCGAAGTTCCGCCCCGAGTGACATCTGATTAGCGCCCCGACCGTAATTCGATTTGAGCCGCGAGTTGCACCCTAAATGAAACTGCAACTGACGGCTCAAATCCAATTTCACTTAATTTGCGCTTGATGGTGGTCTGCGCGAGAATGGACGCAGACGGACATTGGGGGGTCCTAAGGTACTGCGCACCATTACAGGCGAGGGAGTAAGCTGTTTGACTCTCGGGTGCTAACTCACAGTCGTGGACCAAAAGGATGCCGGTGAAGGCATCAGCCAAAAGTTTCTTTTTCCAGCTGCACACTGGAACACTGCCCGTGAAACCATGGTTGCAGAAAAGAGGCATTTTTGTTCCCCGGAAAGTAAATTGTGTGTTTGCCACAGGCCAAAAACAGTTGAGCACATATCATTGGATTGTTCAGATGCAGTTTTCAATTAGGACATCTCCAAAGAACACTTAGAAAGGCATTACCAATCACACCGTTTGGTATACGGTTCTTGCCTACCGATAATGAAGACGGTGTCCCTTTGGACATGTTCATGCTTCTGAGCCTGCATAGTTTATGGAGGCCAGGCCATGGATTTACAAATATATAGAGCAGAAGACGAGATGACACAAACAAGTAGACACACACGGCTACTTGCTGTGTCTCTCGTCTTCTGCACTACTTATTTGTATTTTATGAACCAGCAAGCCCAAATTTCCACGCTCAAGCATGGATATCAGGCATGCTAACCCAAACGGGCGGGCTGCTAAGGACCACTTCACTGAGAGTGTGACCTACATCCGAGATGTGTACAAACGCGAGGAAAAGTTATGCCGAACTGATGCCCTTATTGGATGATCTTGTAACCGAAGTGAGATGGCGCCCAACACCGCAGTCACCGGCGGAACAGGTAATTGGTTGCGCGTATTTTTACCTTGTAAGGTTTGTGAGTCCTTTTGTATGTTCTATTGTACAAGCAAGCTAATAAAGAAAAAAAATGTCGTAGCCAACGGGTAAGACGACTTACACTAACTCTGTCTCGTCTACCAGGCACAGGCTCGAATCCTGCCGGTGCCTGTGTCATTTTCGCAATTGTAAATGCTATGCGCACGGACGCGGACGGACATTGTGCGGTCATAAGGTGCTCCGCAAATAAAAAACTGGACACACCAAACTACATTTTATATGTCGTCACAATTTTAAGAAAAACAACAATTTAGAATGTGCAGGAAAAACGAGCAGACGAAACAGCGCATTTAAGCGAAATCTATAAACAATTTTTTCCAATTGAGACAAAAACTAACGCAGTTCTACGAGCGAGTATTGCACACCTTTAAAAAAGTGAAACAAAGAGAGAAGAAGCAAAGTGATTTGTAATGTAGCTGATGCTGAAGGTGAGAAAAATATTTTTGTATCCCACTAGCCGTACAGTACCGCAAACACACATTTGAAATAAAACCGACAACAAACAATCATGCAACAAAGTAAAATAAACAGACGTAAAGTGTAAACTATGTACGAATCAAAACTAAAAAGAAACACTTAAGATGCTTTTTAAATGGTGATAAAGATGCGAATGACTTAGTAGCATCCATCAGGCTATTGAAGTTTGAAATAGCGGAAAAATGCGAAGTCATTTTTCCATAATCTGTGGAAACTGAAGGAAGCAAGTAATTGTAGTTTGAAGCGAATTTGGTTGGGTTGGTACTAGTGAGACAACTTGAATCAAGAAAGTGGAACTAAAGTTGATTAGTCAGCAGCTTGAACAAAGTAATAATGTTATATTGGAATAGTTTGCCAACTGACAAAACGTTATTTTTACCAAGAAGTGCGCTAACGCTGGAACAGAAGGAGCTATTCTCATTATGCGGATGGCTTGGTTCTTGACATGTTGGATGTATGAAATGTGACAATTATACGTATTACCCCATGCAACTATTCCATATGTCAAATCGCTGTAATAAGGGCAAAACACAGAGATAGAAGCGCGTGACGTGTAAAACTGACGAGCCCTAATAAGGGCTTTAATGCCATAAGCAGTTTTTCGTCTAAGTAATTGAAGTGATTGCGAAATTTGAGATGAGAATCAAGGTGAACGCCAAGAAAAATGGCAAAGTTAGAGACATGAATAGTGTCAGTACCCAGATTTATCGCCGGTAAAAAGGGGACCCGCCTCTATTTCGATCTAAGCATAAATTTAGTTTTTGAGGGGTTTATAATAAGGTGATTCTTGTGACACCAATCTATCGCTTTTCTTAAAACACCATTTAGCAATGAAACAAGGGGCGGTAACGATTTTTGGGCGCAAGAAAATGTGGTGCACTCAGCGTAAAGAACACAATGAGCTGATTGAAGATGATCCACGATGTCATTATTATAAATTACAAACAATAAGGGGCCAATACGTGACCCATGAGGGACCCTTGATCGATACTTTTGGTATCACAAGAATGTTCTCCATTGTAAACCTTGCCTTCCTATTAATTAAATAGCTCCTTAAAAAAGAAAGTGCAGGGCCCCTTATGCCGTACAAATCACGTTTATGGAACAAAATATTATGATAATTGTGTCGAAAGCCTTCGTGAAATCTATAAACACTGAGCCTACTAGCCTGCCGGAGTCTATTGATTTTTTAATATGATCTATTAGGGATAGGAGTGCGAGATTACTCGAGCTACCAGCGCGAAATCCAAGTTGATTAGGCTGAAGGAAGTCAAATTTCCCGCGGAAATCATTCAACTGCTGTACGAAAAACCGCTCGATAATCTTACCGATACTTGATAGAATAGACATCGGCCTGTACTTGAAAATTAGTATTCATCTCCCTTTTAGAACACACGAATAATGTGTGCCTTTTCTAAAAATCAGCAGCAACTTTTAAAAGACTGGCACGAATATTGTCTAGCCCTGCGCTTGTATCTTTCAATCCCAGAATTGTTAAGCATACTTCTTCAGGTGACACAGGAAGAAGGTATGAATAGAACGGGGTATATAAAAAAAACGCGACACAACGAAGGGAATACATGGCGAGCGTTTGTGTCGCGCTTTTAAACCGCTCGTCTTGTGTTTCCTTTGTTTGTGTCGCGTTTTTTCAGTGTTATGGTTTTTGAAGGTTAAAGCGCTCGTCCTGTGTTCCCTTCGTTTGTGTCGCGTTTTCAGTGTTGCGGTTTTTGAACCCTTCGACATGTTGATTTTGATTGTTCGACAGCGCCTGCAGGGTAACCCGGACCCGACGGAATTAAGTGGTGGTACTGCAAACATACGGTAAGCATTGCTTCACAGGGCGGAAAGGCAAGATGCAAAGAGCACATACAGGCAGCGCTACCTTTTGCGCACTGCTTGCCATGCAGGGGACTGCGTTTTCTAAATTGGTGAATACCAATTCGGTTCTGTTTTAAAAGGTATTATAAAGGCGAAAGGAGCAACTGGTTCTGATCAATAGCGATTATAAAAGTTGCCTCAGCTTTCTCGAAATCGTCAAACTGACTAAACTGGCCAGCTTAAATCGGTATAAATGGGACTCACTAAGCTCACATGCTGAATTGTTTCGGTGTATGCGCTTGTGTCGCGCGGTCGAGTACCCCGAGCTACCTCATCAGCATCACTAGGTTCTGCTGCCTCACCCTCGAGAGACGCTGCTCAACGGTTTCTTCCTGCCGACACATGGCAGGCAACATCGGCGGCATCCGCCGCACTAGCTCGGCTGTGGCCGAGGCTGCTGCGGTCGGGACGCCGCCCAGGTCGGAAAGCCACGTGTGTGAATTCAAGTGACGTCGCATGGGCAAGTGTTGTAGTATCGTTTGAAGCTTTGCTTTCCAACCAGCTTAACGCGTGAATTAGAGACAGTTTTTTTTTCAATCTGAATGTGATTTTCTTTTTTCCGTAGGCCGAATTGTGCATCATCACCACGCCGCCGGCTTACCCACATACGGACCTAACAATGACATTATTAGCCTGGAAGATGTTACAAATTTGGACTCGATTTTATATAAATAGTTTCAATAAAATAAACAAGAACCGCAGGCTCGTCAGTTCAGACCGGATAGCTTTAAATCTCAGAAATAACCGACTAGCCAGGCAGGCGTGTACACTGGAATTGTTCCCTGTTTTAGATTCACTGAGTCCCAGCTTTTAACAGTTTTGGAGTTCTCCGTTTCTCGTTATACTGATACAATCGTCACATTGTCTTTATTCTCGATTAAACGCGAAAAATACAGCCGTCGAGAACTCGCCGCGTTGTCTGTATTTAGAGCTTCCTATTCCTCACGCTGTTTTTAAACGTTCCGTCATTATTTAAAATAATCTTTTTTATTTTTGTATAAGCGATATAAAACACCTCATGTTAATTTGCCTCCTTATTTTATTGCTATTGCTGTTATTGCAATTTTATTGCTGCCTGTTTATTGCTATCTCTTGCCAAAGCCTACAAGAGGTAACACATGTCGCAAATGAAACACCCGACGTCAAATTGAATGGCAAGACCAATGGGCGGAAATGTCAGTTTTTGGCCGGCCTTATTCATGCATTTTAGAACGTACTTTAGGCGTGCTACACTGTACGTAACACCAATGAAACTTCTGTGCTTTGTTTCTGCCCGCACTGCACGCATTTTGCGGGGACTTTATTCTATTGCAGGTTAAATATTAAGCCACCGCAAGCGGGATATATATTCCAACTGTCGGTGTCCACTCGTTTGGGAAAAAGCAGAGTGTGTTCGTTAAGATATTTCTACCTTTAGGCATTATACAAAAAGTGTAAGAATAGCACTTGGAATAGAGCACAAAATCTGGATGGTGTGTTTGTCAGCTGCTCCCGGGATATAAGACGTGCCTAAACTTTGAAACGTGCCGCAGTTATTTGGCGTGCATTGATGCAACCAGCTGAAATCTTTTTTTGCGGCCCCACCTCGTATCCATACACGTAAAATATGCATGTCGCGTATTGTTGTCTGTATGACAGCAAATAAATATTTCAACCTACTCTCCTACGTAGAGCGCATTTATCAAGTTACGGTTGAAACGTTAAAAAGCAGGTACCAGCATTCATGCACACTGATGGAAATAATAAAGAATTCCAAAGTAAGTGTCACACAGGACTGTAACTTTTTTGGCTAGTTACCTTCAACAGCGTGTCTACGGCGTTTCTGCTCGCATCAAATTAAAGCAGCTATCATCCGCTGGCATTGGCGTTTTTCCCATTTCCACACGTAAACAGCAGATAGACATCGCATACATTACGGTTGATTTCGCTGGGCCTGGATGAGACGTAAATGTTGACTGAGTTAAGCGTGTTGCGGATTTGGTAAGGAAGAGGGCAAAGACGGCTAACCGCCTACTATCATCACCATTGGGGCTAGCGAAAAAGGACGCGAATAAACCTCGGCTCAGCTCAGCCATGGACTCACGTCCGTGTCCCGTTCCATAACATTATGGTACCGTGAAACGCGGGAGCAACGGACCAGCGGACGTCACGGCGCAGGGCCTTCAAGTTAGGTCGTGGCCTCGGGTGCGTCGGATCTTCTCATTTCATAGGCCTCACTCTTGAATGGTACCTGCCATGGCTGCGTGCTGGACGCAGACCCAGAACCCGGAGATGAACTCCAGCCATCAGACAGCTTCCCGAATTTTGTTTCACCCCACTGCCTGCTTCTCATGACAGGCAGGTCGTGGACAAACTTATCAGTTCGCGGGTCGTCCTCCGGGCGGACATAACAAAACTAGCCAACACCACTGTTTCGGTCGTGCAATCATCACCATCGACTTTAAGTATGCTGATTGATTTCCACCGGATGGCCGAACAAAGACAAGTCGAACTTAGAAAGCTGAACGAGCAGATTCAGAGCCTTGTGGACTTTGAGAGCTTTGTGAAGGACCGGTAAGAAGACGAAGAGTACTCATATATGATAAGTCGAACGAAGGATTCGCTAAAAGAACGAATTTTTAAGGCAACTTGGAGGACGTCGTTCACCACGACGAAGACTGTCGCCACCTCTACACAAGGAGGGGTCTCCAATTCAGAAAAATGACGTGGCCGACTTCCCATTCACAACAGGGCTGCCTTCAAAGCCGTGGATTCGTTGTCGTCAGTGGAAGAGAGGATGGAGCAGCACAGCGCCCTTACCATTTCAACGACGTCCGTGAACCAGGCCGCGGGATGTAGCAGCAAGACCGAACTCGACAAAGGAGCCGGCGGCGTAACAATCCGCCCAAGCTACGACAATATCATTGGAGGCTGTGATGCTGTCGGGGCCAAGCCCAGGAAGCCATCGCATGTACACAACGCGAAGATAAGGTCAACGGATGAAAGTGATTTTGCGTGCAACGACAGCAAGACATTGACCCATGCGCAATCGTTCCCAAACTAAGCGGCTCATTAGCAAATCTTGGAACATGCACGGACAAGCTGGTGAAAGTAAAGGGTCTTTTCAACCACAAGAAAGCAAAACTAGATCCACGCCGACGACACAGACGCAAGTAGGAAACACTCAGCCAGCATGCAGAAAGAAACATCGAAGGCGATTAGGAAAAGAAAAGGCGACCACTGACCAGAAGATTAAGGCTGTATCCTGAATACCAACTATACATGCTCGTTCGGAAGACCGTCCGATTCAAGCAAACCAACGTGCCCCTACCTAGGCAAGAAAGTAGCAAGAAGAAGGCATCGCGCCTCCAAGCATCGATGGTCGATAAAGCAGAAGGCGTCTGCCACCTCTCGCTTTCAAAAGAATGACATCGGACTACCACCTACAGAAAACCTAGACTAGCGTGTTCTGCACTTCCCCACTAGTGTCACCTTCGGGGGTGGGAATATGTTGCGCATTTAGTAATGAAGATTAACCGCCTACTATCATCACCATCGGGGCTAGAGAAGAAGGACGCGAATAAACCTCGGTTCAGCTCAGCCATGGTCTCGCGTCCGCGTCTAGTTCCATAACAGAGCGTTTCTGATATTCCGAGAAAACAAGTTCACCATTATATGGTGATTGTCATCTCGAAACAAACAGGAAAAGAAACTGAGGAAGCTTGCACTCGGTCGCGCAAGGATGGAACCGTAGCGAAGCTGCTGGATTTCTATCTACGTGAGCAGTGAAGGACACATCGCTACAGTGGGAGCCGGGGACGCTGGGCGGTTGTCGCGAGGCACGTGGTCGCGAGCGCTCGGCATTACCTCTCTCCTAGGGGTTTCTGCCAGTTTTTAAAGGTGAAGGTGTTGTTGATGGCCGTAATGTGTGCGGTGTGCGGCGTCATCAGAAAACTGGGGTATGGATACTCCCACCGTTTACCGCGCACGTGAGCACGCGCCTCACGAGGACCGTCCGGCGTCGTCCAGGCTTGCGCAAGGCACTCGCAGAAGAAAAGCAAGAAAACCATTCACGCGCATCCACGCCTGAAGGGGCGAGCACAAGATTGCTCGCGCTAGAGACGCCCAGTATGCGAAGCCGGTACCACCTGGTTCTAGCGGGTGGTGGCGCGTTCCAGTCTGGGAGAAATGTGAGAGCATGCGGACAAAATGTTCCCGGCCCGCCAGTCATGCATGGGGAATATATAGATGGATATGACGCTGAGTACCACAGTGAAAAGAGACGACGGAACATGTAAATAAACAGTATGAAACCTGACGTATTGCGTGGTGGTGTGTCCTTTCGTTCTTGCATAGAAGTAAATACCCTAGCAAAACTATGCTTTAAGCCTTCCGTGACTTGGTGCAAGCTCATTCAGTTGTTTTTTTTTTTTTTTTTGCTAAAGCCACTGCGCGTGCAGCGGCGTTTTCGTGGCCACTTGAGGGTGGCCGCAAGGCACGCGTTCACGTGCGCTGGCATTTTCTTTGAATTTTTAACCGTTAGGCATTACGCGTCACACATTTCGGCCAGCTACAACAGATTCGCTGTTAGACGCCATCAGAATACACACCCCTCAAATACCACGCGGTTAGGCTCGTTTTCTTGCTCACCGAATTCGGTTCCGATGCATTGGGGTACGACAGGAGCACGTGGTACGGCACGAGCCGGACGTCGTCGAACCCGTACTCCGTGAAACGATCGGCGATGTAATGGGCCAGAGTCTGCTCCTCCCAGGCGCTGCCGGCGACATGCGGTGCGGCGGCGAGGAACCTGCGAACATTGATCCCCGCAGTTGCCGTTTTGCGCACTGATGTACTAAACGGACAAAATTTTCTTCCTTTAGAAACTGAGCTGCCACTAAGCCTACAAAAAATATTCCCCAAAGCATTTCGCCCAATCGTTTCACAGAAAAAGATTGTTTCATGAACATGTCTGTATGAGCATGCCCGATTAGCACCGTGCTCGCTTGTTAGCGTGCTTCAACGATCATGCCCAATGGAGAGTTTTAGCAGAGCGGAGAAGCGGCCCGATACGTTACCCGGTAGGCGACCGGCGCTACTGCGCTTGCACAGGGGCGGAAAACCTGATTATGCGCATGCGCAGTGTACCGGGGACCGTACCGGGGCCGGTTTGCCGTCCCTCTACTACTCTCTAACAAGGTAGCAAGCCTGTTCAACAGCATACTCGTTTGCAGGCGTTCTAAGGTGCAGAAGCCGTGTAAAGGCTTCCTCTGCTCCACTACTGAACCGAGGTTGCAATAAAGTCACGATTGAACACTTCAAGGTAAACCAAAGGTCTCCAGAGGTTGCCCGCGTGAAACGGGACAGCGCATTGTGACTAGTCGCCATCTGCACAGACCGACGCAACCGTTAACGCCAAGGGTCACTTACACAAAAAGTTCAATCGCCAACTGAACTGGTCCCCGCAAAGTACCGTTTCAGCCGGTTGCCACGGGTTTTGCGCAGTTGGGCAAGGGAGCTCTTTGCCGCTGCTGCGGTCGGGCTTGAATAACCGCGGCATGAAGTGGTCATTCTTGAAGGAACCTGCTTCATGTGCGAAGGGTTCGGGACCCGACGAAGTGACGCCGACACGAATAAAACAGAAATGACCGGTTTGTTCCGGGACGGCAAAACAAAATGACACGAGTAGAAACGGCAGCTCGTAACACATACGGTCCTGTAAACAACGTGACACTCAAAAACGCACTGCACCGATTGTGCAGAAAAATAATACAATGCTTCACTCCACACTCACGACAACGTTCTAGCCTTTGTATCAAGCCAGTCCGTGTGCGTGCCAGAAAGACCATCGTCTTTAAAAAATTCTCAGGGCATAAAGTCGGCCCACGTGCGTTGAAGACGAAATCGGTAGTACTTATCGACAACTTGTTTTACTGCTACATCGTCTGTCCGTCTCTTTCCTCGCCTTCGTTTCATTGCCTTTCGGCGCAAAATACTTTGCCATGCAGACTGGTGACACACGCTACAGCTTCCGCAGAATCAGGTCTGCGTAACACACTGCTCACAACCTGGAAACCCAGGCTAAAATCGTACATCAACTTTGATGCGGTTTTTTTTAACAGCGAATCTGTTGTTGCAGGTGGTGCGGTGTGCGGCGTCATCAAAAAACTGGGTCGTAGTTGTTAATCTTGCCCTTTACCTTGCACGTGAGCACGCACCGCACGGGGAGCGCCCGGCATCGTCCAGGCTTGCGCGTGGCACTCGCAAAGAAATACCAAGGAAATAGTTCACGTGCGTGCGCGACTCATGAGCAGAGCACAAGACAGCTTGGGCTACAGACGCCCAATTCGCGAAGCCGATTGCCGCCGGCTCTCGCGCGCGCTGACGCTTTCCACTTCGGGAGGAATTTAGTAGCCCGATGGCAAAACGATCAGCGCCCACCACTCATGCATGAGGAAGACGATAATATGAATGAATATGACGCTGACTACTACTACCACGGCGAGAAGCGATGACGGAACATTAAATAAAGAATTTCAAACCTAATGCAATGCGTGGTGGTGTGTCCCTCAGTGCTTACATAGAAAGAACTCCTCCAGCTCTGCTATGGTTCAAGCCTTGCGTGACTTCGTGCAAGCTTCGAAATTTTTATTCTACCCGGCGGCGGCCTTTCCACATTCCAAACAGTGACTACAACAACGACGACAAGTCTTCGCACAATGGGGATCTGGAGGCTTCGCCGTTCAAAATGTCGAAAGAAACACTGGTAACAAACACAAGCACTTACTGGATGTGCTCCTCCACGCTGTCGTCATCGATTGCGTCCAGCAGTGGACCGACATCGACGTAACGATGCACGTGTTCCAAGTCAATCGTGGGCGCGCTGCTGTTACAGCCGCACTTTTCATCTTTTACGGAGACGCTTGAGTTCAGAGAAAGCACGGGATTCTTTGTGGGTTCCCTTGCAGTCGCGTCGCGAAGGCCTGCAGGTGCACGGCATTCAGTCGTCGCTTCTGGGCAACCAGCAGGCTGAGTCGAAGGCAGCACGTAGTGTCCCAAGAGAAGACAGCCGATGGCCACGATGATTACGAGAAGCAACCAGAAAACTACAGATTTTCGTCGACTCCTGTTCAGCAGGGACCTGGATAAAATTGATGGGATTTTGGGGTGGTGCGAAGGAAACTGTGGAGCAGTGTTTTTTCTCTCTCTTTGCCCCGCATGTCATCTGGATTGTACTCGTTATTTTCGGCAAATGCAATAGCAAACTATTCCCACCTTCCCTCGTGCAGCTTTTCAATGATAGGCGCCGGTTGTATCTCAGGGTTGCCATCACTTTCCTTCACCTCCATCCTGGTACCAGTGGCAGCCTGAAGGAAAAACAGACGATGTGGGCTATGATTGTGTCACTAAGTTAGTTTCAAGCATGTCTAATAGCTAAGCCGTTCTGAGGTCTGCGTGAAAACGGTTGGTTGGTTTTGAAAAAACGATAAATGCGAATAGTTTATTTCCGTATGCTACGAAATAAACACATATTGTCGAGCACGAAAGAACGTTTTTAGGGCGATCTGCAGAAAAAATACGGAAATTCTAGAATGTTATGAAGGAGCGTTTTATTGAGTTTTTTTTTTGTGTTTCACACTTGACGTGTATACCCCTATTAGGCTTGACGCATCTTATACACACCTCAAACAACAAAGCATGTGAAATAATGTACGTTAAATACGCAATGCCTAGAATAAAATGCAAGATAGTGAGCAGGAGGGTATCTGTCGAAACACGGAAGCTTCGGCAAGCTGGTGATGCACAAGGAAAGAATTAAACATCGCAACCGCACCTTCTCTGCGATTACACAGTTGCGGTGACTATTTTAGTGCGACGCAATTATTTTCCTTATTAGGCAAGATATTCATCTCATTGATTCAGTCTCCTTACGTGTTTTTAAGGTGGAGGCATATTGGCTCCTCTAAGGGATACTTATCGAATACTTGGTTACAGGCATGTACTGTTTTCGTGCCGATCTTTCCTTTCGTTTCTCGCCTTTTTTCGCCAATTACTTCGATAGGTAGACCAGCGGAAAGACCGGTGAGGGCATTCAGAGCATCAATTTTACCTAGTGGGTTTGTCCATGTTTTACTCCCGTGTCGTGCTGTAACGTTCACTCAATACGCAACATAACGTGAGCGCCGCAAGCATTAGGTTAACCCTCGTTCCTACGCTGAAAACGTGATGTGTTGGCCCCGTTGTCCCACACTGGGCTCCTACTTTGAAAACCCCGGTTCCAACCCCGTACGTACTCGAACAGCCCTTTCATTAACTCTTCACAGCGGAGGCCATTGTAGGCCCCGTACCACAAAAACAACGCTGGTTATCCACACAATGGCGTCCATAAGACTTTCCCCTTAAAATGCGGTTGTGTGAGCCGCTAATTTGCCCAAAACCAGCGCCCACTTGTCTGATTACAAACAACAGTCGCATGGATGGCAATCGAACCCAAGATGTGTAGTGTTAAGCAAGTTACTCAACGGGTGCGCTACAGAAACGCCATACGGACCACGGCGTTCGAAGTGCACCAAATATGAACGAAACAGTGTGAAGAGCAGAAATAAAACACAAAGCGACCGCATGCCATTTGTTGCTTCTTGGCGCGAGTTGGGATTTGAGGATTAGGTGGCACGAGGAGAAACAAAACGATTGCACGCTCGCCGTGGCTGCAAGCGTGCTAAAGGAAGGCATAATTAGTTTGCATTCAAAACACTCAAGCAGGCTTACGAGCTTCGGGGATTTGTTTTCTTCAGTCCGCCTTCACACTGTCATTTGTCGCATGTGTTGTGCAAATCCACTTTGTCATTGCCCCAATTATTTTGTTTCAGGCTTTTATTAAACTAAAATACATAGGATTAAGAAAGGATACTCACTACATTGTGGTGTATCCCGCTATCATTTATTGTGTCAAAGTGTCCTCGTATACACTAAAAGCATGAGAAATGCTTTAATTGCCGGAAATTCTCACAGCGGAACCGAACGGACAGAGACAAACCACCTGCCTAAACCAGCCTTTTCGTATCTGTGGAATACAACACCCTTATCCTCCTGTTGTTCGCTCAATCTATCGGTTATCTTCTAAAGTCAACGGCCACGCTAAGAAGTTTTTATACACTGTGAAAACAAACAAGGCATAAATGCGTGCAGCTGATTAAAAAAAAAAACGACAAACGACACCACTGAACATCGTAGTCCACAGATTTCTATGGGGTGTGGGGGGAGGTTAAGGGCGGGACGTTTGTCCTGCTTTGTAACGTCGACTGAACACGTTTTTTGGGATGTGTAAGTATCATTTGAGTGTAACTTTTCCAAAACGGAGAATTTCTTTCCCGCATAAGACTACTTCATTAACCTAAGTCTTGTCATTTTGCGTCGGTGCTTAGCAATTATTGCGGCCCAAAATTGCAACCGTAGCATATTCCTGCTTATTTTGCCTAAAAAAGTCTTCTACCATATCTGTCTTCATCGACATTATCTCGTGCTCCCTTTTTCGTAACAGTGCATGCTGTTCGTATTATAACAATTTTTTTTACGTGCGTACGCTGCTTCTTTCAACAATAACGTTTTTCAGTCTCTCTTTGTCTCTCTTTGTCTTTCTCCTACAATTGCATGAGTTCTCCAGTGCCGTCAAGTTGTGAAATTGCAATTTTTCATTCGTGCTCACTCAAAACCAATATCAAGAAGTAAACGCGTACTTACGTAGACAGACAAGAATGTTGAGCTGCAATGCGGCAGCAAAAATGACTGTTTCCTTCAAAGGCACTGCATGGCTGTTTTGAAAAGAGTAACATTTGCTCAGATCAGTGAAAGCGATGAGAGGAGGAATATTTTCGTTGGACACAAACGAAACTCACACACATAACCAGGCTTCTAAGAAAAAAAAAAAACAGAACCCTCCCCAAAACCAAATAAATACAGCGAGGAGGATACTGCATTGTGTTTAAAAACGCAAATTTGAAATAAAATACGCGCCCAAAACGTACGTAATAGAGAACGAAGCACTCACGTTTTCTCGAGTTCTCACCACAACGTTCACAGAAAGCGATGGCAGAGCTACAGCGGTGTGCATGCGCCTTGGCGGCTTCGCTCACATTGAAACCCCCGGAAAGAACGACAATGGGGTCCAGGACACAGATAGCGTTACAACTGTTGACACTGCGTCTGCGCCTACTCGATGACAGACCCAATTAGGAAGGTGGAAGCAGCGCAATAACACCTCGTAAACTGCTGTCCAAGAGATAAGGCTTCCATAGAACAGCCCTTTTCCTCGCGGCCGTACGGAATGCAGAGTACTTGGCCAATGTTTATCCCTGGGTTGAGTGCCACGCACATGAACAACACTAAAACAAACTTACTGTACAAAGCATCTTTCATTTTTTATGCAAAATGTTCACAAAGCCTTCTGTAAAGATAGTAAGAATTCGGAGAGCTAGAAAGACCAACAAATGAACCACCTCTGTGAAATCGTGTCATCGGGCTTTATGCACAGAATTTTAAAGGGGCCCTGAAAGGCGTTTTGAGCACACTAAATGAACTAGCGCAATCGTTAGATTGGGTCGTCAACGTCATCTGTGCCAAGTATTACTCTTCTACGCGTAGCGGAAAGCTCACACTTTTGTTGCAAAGTTTGTCGCTTTTTTCTCACCCTTCCCTTCGTGTTTCTGGCCACCGCCATCTTCACATGTCTACGTCATCGATACCCAGATGTTCGTTATGAGCTAGACATCCTGCTATTGGGCGGCTTTTTCACGCACTTCCGGCAAAGAGATGAGTCGTCTGCTCAGCGTCGGCTCGCCGGCTGATCTGCCAGCGGAGTGCCGGAGTGCTTGGAGATTTTACGACAAACGAAACAAGTGTAAACAAACGCTTAACTGTTTGTATGGAATGCAACACGGCCATAACACGACATGGATATTCTCTGACCTGAGTACGTACCATAAAGAAAGCGTCTAAGCCCCGTGGCACTTCTTTCGTGCAATCGCAGAGAACGCCCTGAGCCGAATGCCCGGGTTTGACGCATACATTTTATTTAACTTCAAAACAATCCAGAGATGCGTTTCGAACGAACACAACGTCACAACATGTGTTGCAAGTCTGAACCGCGATTGACAGACTATCAGTTGCCTCCTTCGGCCCGTCGTAAATTCGGCACTCACCTCGCGAGCGGTTTGCGGGGAAAACTTTGTTTAACAATTAAATCGATCTGGTTAGTGGGCCGGGTCCTCAGTCCAGGACAAGACAGTAAAAGTAATTTTCTTCAAATCATAGAACGCCATCTCGAGTAGAAGAGGATTTTTTCTTCGCGCCTGGAAGGGTTGAAAAGCAATAAAGTGCTACTTGGAATTCTTCTTCGGTTTCGAGTCTTGTAATATACGCAGGTATACTATTTATTACGTTAGTTAGCGGGTATATCATGCCTTCAACACCGTAATCATGTCATCTTTGTTCGAGTTGAGAGTCAGTTCTTTATGATAACAATATAATTACGATAGAAATTCGGAGCACAAAAGCCACCTTCGAGTACTGTGGACCACCTTGTTTAGGGCGCGATCGCGGTGGCGTAGCACAAACCTTCTCATTGTATTTGCATGTGAATAAACAAAGCACGCTGCGGATGTGCACCTTCTTGCACGCAGCCGTAATGAAGGCCAATTTGTGAAGAAGGGAATGTATGCCATACAAAATGAAGGAAATATCCACACGACCTTTGTGAGGCTCCCAAACATCCCCAAACATCCTAATAAGAAGTTGGTGACGGCGCAGAAAAATTGATGCGTTGGGCAGAAAAAAAAAACCAAGAAACATTAATCCGATACAGGACAACAACGAAAGAAACAGAAGAAAGCCGCTTTATTTCCTGCTGTGCGATGAGCCTGTCTGCTTGGTACGTAGTATTAGACTGTTGAGTCTTCATAGGAGCATCTCAAAAATACTGCAGGGAAGCCTACGCATTTTGAATACTTATCGAGAAGTTCTGATCGCTGATCCTCGCGAATAAGCAAGAAAGGACGAGTTACACACGTTCTTCTGACCGATACTCTGAAGAAAGTTGTTCTCGATCTCTTCGTGTGTTGCAAACTTGTGGGGGATACAGCTTCAAATTATTCAGATGCGTCAGAAGCTGGCAAAATAACTTAGTCGCTAGATATACGCTTTTAAACGCACTACAGCAACGAAGCCGGGGATTTCTAGCCCAGACACTGTTGCCCCTCACAAGCGGAGTGTAGCAGACGACAGCGGCGCGAATCCCTAAGCCGACGTCAGAGCCAGGGGGCGCCACTCAAAGATCTCACCTAGAGTTACTGTATATGCTCCCTAGAGCATATACAGGAACTCTAATCTCACCGCCAATTGCGCGGTGTCTGACGCTGCGCCGGAGCCGCTTGATAGCCGTTTCACGTGGCTCGTGAAGAGGCGTGCTGAGCATGCGCGAGGAGCAGTGACTGGACAGGACTGGACTTTCAGTTAATGACCAGGAACAATGCTCAATCGCAAATTACAAACGTGTTTTACTTCGTGCACCCCTTGGACTACGACCCAGTCAAACCTCACGTGGAGGCTCGGCACCACAGCTTTGCTGGCCATCCCTCTTCACGGGGTGGAAGGGCTCTGATTTTTATTTTCAGTACGAATCACTTGTTTCTTCGTCATCGTCCGATGGCGCAACTACACCGGGCAAATCTTCGTCCAGCGCGTCTTCAACCCGGTAAACCTCGACCACATCTTTATATGTCCCGAATGAAACCTGTGCATTGCCAAGGAGTACCTCGTTTGACTTGGGCTCTACTCAGTCTGCAAACGTACCACACGAGTCCATCGCAAACTGCCTCTCCTTGTTCCAGCTAGAACTCTTGCCGATCTGAATCAAGACAGCCTTATGATCGATGTGGTAGACTGCAAACGGCATGCTAATCATCTGAACGCTGCCCGAATGCAAGCTACCAAGAAGCGCCATGTTTCCAAAGCCGTTCTTGTTAAATAGACGGGCTTTAGTACTTGTTAGGGTACCTTGATGCACGCGTCCGTCGTACAGGGTGGAGACACGCATACGCTGGCGCCGCCATTTTGGGTGACTCGCTCACCGCCGCATGCAGCAAGTCATTGCATACAAACCGCGCTAAACTTATCGCCGTAGCGCTGTTCACTCGCAAAGTTGGAATCATCTTATCTGTTTCTCGTTGCTGAGTCTTGTGGAAACCGAAAATAACAAGGCGTTGAGCACTTTGACCCAACAGTGGCGGCACGGGACCGTTCAAAGGGTGTCTCCACCCTGTACGGCGGCGCTGGCATCGAGACACCCTTGTATTTTTGCCGAAGGCGTGCCTCCTCGCGACGCATTTCCGAAGCCTTGTTTGTAGCAATTGTATCCCGCTTCCGACAGGTGGCGTTTTCCTCCGCACGACAACAGCAGTGGCGGCGCGCTCATCTTCGAGGCCCGTGCGGGGGCACTGCGAACGATGCTGTACTGCCGGCGCCACGGCATAACACCGTAGGTACAAGCAGCAAAGTGCAGGGCAGCGGACACGACGAAAGCATCGAACACCTGCTGCTGCACTGCCATAAGCTGCGCCCACCCGACAGAGTGAACGCCAATGTACAACAGGTGTTCAAGGATGGCATCGACCACGCCTCAGATCTACGCATGATGAAAAAACGGCTGCGACTCTGGCAGCGATCGGTTCGGCTGGGGGCGCCTGTGGTAACAGTGCAGTGAACGCACGAGTGAACGGCAGTGAATGGTGACAGTGCAATGGATGTACACCCCGCGTCAAAATAAGCCGGAGCAAGCGAGCGCGTTGTAAAATGCATTGCAGCGACATCTGACGTTGCACTTCTGGTGTCGAGACATCGATGTGCGCATGCGCGTTCAACCTTTCTCGATAGCCTGTCTTTTCCTTCGCTTCAAACGGCAGCTCTTATCACATTCACAGCTTGGCGCCAGGGGGCACTTTCTTTGCTCAACCCGTCTTTCTCGTACACGCTTCAGCAACCGAAAAAGAGGGTGAAGATGCGTTACTCACTCTGCCCTCCTGTGACAGGTAACTAACATTGCCCGTCTCGCGATGACAAAATTGTGTCTTACATATGCTGTCCCACCTCGGTATTTCTAACAACGGCGCTGTTTTTGGCTGGGCTTCAATAAAGCCTGCCGTTGTATCGTTTTACGCTCCCTCCGGAGTTCCCAGCAATGTGTCTGTATTTACAGGTAAAGCCGACTTTATGAAGATCGGCGGAAGCTTGGTGTTTGTAAGCTGGCCTTCCCACACAGCCTGTTGCGCAGCGAGGCATGGAAATCGGAAGTGGGAATATGATTAAAGAAAACGGCTTTAACCCATGTGTTATTATACGTATTCAAAAACAAATTATATAAAAATTTCCTTATAAGACGACTATACTGATATGCCGTGTTTCGTTTACGTGTCGTAATTTGGTAGTGAAGTTGTAAACGCTGGAGTATTAGTTTGTTCTCACTATAACGAAATCTACGGAGAGAAATTGCCATTGAAGAAAGCGGTTGCAACTGCGGCTCGGCGCTGGTTCAGTAGATACCAATCACAGTCGGTGGAACGAGTTTTAATATTTTTTCGTAAAACATGCAATTGGTTGGTGAAAGCCGGGAGAGCTTTCGCCATTTCCGAACAAGCAAACGATGCGGACGTGAGAAAGTGAGAGCAGCGGTTACCTCAAATTCAAGGGCTTCCATACCAGCCGCTGCTGATCCCAGCGAGTACAAAAGGTGGATTCGTCAGAAAAAACGACAGTGCCCCATTCTTTTTGGCTCCAATGCTGGTGCTCCTGTGCTAATTGCCGCCGCTGCTGGTATTGTCGCCCAGTCTGGAAAGGCTTTTGAGCAGTCACACAGTTCGAAAGCTCGGCTTCCTTCAAACGCCGGCGTATTGTCGACGTGGGCACTTCCAAAGACAACTCGTCACGGATTTCACTCGCATTGAGAAAGGGGTCTGCGACAACTGCCCAAACAATGAGTTCGGTCTCGATATGTTGTGTGACCCTTGGTCGGCCAGGCCTCTGGGCATCCGCAATCCTTCCTTCATTGCGAAAGGCACGAATTATTCAGATCACCGTGGTTTTTGATCGTCCCGTCCGTTGGCATATGAATCGCTGCGGCAGCCCCTCCACGAGGATTCTCGTTATTAGCTTCCGATCTTCAACTGGTACACGTGGTGGCATTTTTATATACTGAGCCCCCTTGTCCTGCCCACCACACTGAAATACGTTTTGCGGGGAAGCGGCGGCCAATCGTAAGCTTGAGCGCATAACAATAAATAGCGTCACTGCTGCATCCGTGCCCCACATTTGAAAACAACATGATCACTATGCAGATACATGCTCATCTTATCGGGAGGCCTTTGGCGCCAAACTTTACTAGTTGTTGTTATTTTTTCTTCAGTGCTTTACTGGGCGCTAGTCCTGATATGTTGCCGGGAAAGAATTATCTTGACAGCCGGTCGGCTAAAATGTAAAATCTGGTCAGGATATTTCAGAGCAGTATGCTCGAGTCTAGGTGGCATAATAATTATGTCGCGTTTTGCATGGTATATGGGAAGTAACATGGCCACGGGGCCACAGAGATCGCCAATGCAACGTTAAAAAAATTACCCGCGTATTCACCCGCTTCACAAAATATGTGTTCGAAAGGCGACTGCAGCAAAAACGTCTGTGTGTTCGAGACTTCGGCGCACGTTAAAGATCCCCATGTGGTCAAAATTAATCCATAGCCCTCGACAATGGCGCGCCTCAACGCCTGCGTTGCGTCGGCGCGTTAAACCCTACAATCAATCCGTCAAAGACGACTGCCTTGTGCAACCCCTGCAATGTAACACCATCTCCTCTCCAGCCCAGACACCCTTCATGTTCTCCTTCCCTTTCACTTCTCCTTTGCTGAATGCAATGAACGTTTGCTCAGGTAAATTAAGTTTTCCACCGTTCGCAGGTAGCACTCAAAATTTGTTAGGAGTGCGTGACTATTTCTTTTTTTTTTTTTTTCAGCTGGGTGAAGCTTAAGCAGATCATATTTTTTGTTTTAATTCCTGCTATTGTCTCACATTTCCGGAACGTTATCTAACGCGACGATTTTTATTTCCGGTCCTAAACACTAACCCAGCGTGTTTACTCGCCACGGAAAAAAACTCTGGCATTCTCGTTATGTTGTGAACCTGCATGAGCCATGGGAGAAGCTGATATAGTTTGCAATGGTTTGTGTATTTTTACCCTGCCTTCAATAAATTTTAAACTCTTCTTGGCGGTGTAGTTGAATTGATTGGAACGCAGGCAGACCAACATTTTCGCATCTAGATAGCGTAAAATAGAATACAATATTTAAAACTAAGATAGCAGTCCCATTGCAATGTATCCTTTGTCAAAGTAGCCCAGAGCTTCACCCTCGCCCGCGGCCTCTGAAGCGTGCGCGAGCAAGACGGGCTGAGCAAAGAAAGTGGCCCCTGGCGCCAAGCGCTGAATTTGACCAGCGTTGCCGTTTGAAGCGAAGGAAAAGACAGGCTAGCGAGCGTGGCTGGACGCGCACGCGCACATCGCTGTCTCGACACCAGAACTGCAACGTCAGATGTCGCGGCAATGCATTTTGCCACGCGCTCGCATGCCCCGGCTTATTTTGACGCCGAGTGTACATACGCACGCAGTGTACCATATGCACAAGCTACCCTCAGTCTTCTCGTTGGTTGCGACAGTGCAGTGACTTTAAGCATGCAGCCACATTTTTTTTCTTTTTTATAGGTATTTTGTAAATTTTTTACCCGGCTTGGACAATTCGGTGTCCACCCTATACAAAGGGTTCCTCGCCACAATGATCATCATCATCACCATCATCACCATCTACATCGGGCTCCCTACACACTCTCCGCTCGAACCACCAGTTTAGTAAATATTACCGCCAAGCTAGCGGAATGCTTCGCCCGTGGACGAAGGTGGTATTCGCGGCCGCATCTACGATGGAAGCGAAAAGCAATAACGCCCGTGTGTTGAGATTTCCGCACACTTTCTGCCATAAACTTGGCCACGAGACCGCCCTCTCTCGACTATTGCGCATTTTTCTGCGGTACGAATAGTCATGGAAGGCTTCGGCTCCCTATACTTGATGAGATGTGTCTTCAAATGGACTACCGTGAAGTGGAAGACGCCCGTATGCACGCATTTTTCCCGCACTCTGTGGATGATCTTTCCACTGTCCTGGCTCTTCCTGTCATCGACATCGATCACTCACTTCAAGAATTTGATTCCCCTTTTACCATGGGAGAATTACAGATCGCCATTTCACAGGGAAGACCAAATTCGGCACCCGTACATTATCTTATCAAGTGGCAGGACCTCCGCAAACTGCTCCCGCAAGGCCAAGATGTTCTACTGGAATTGGTGAACAAGCTATGGGACTCAGGTGCGGACCCTGTCGCTCTGCTGGTCACGCTCATTCACTCTATTCCTAAACAGGGCAAGGACTCTCGCAATCCCCAGCACCTCCGCCCTATTGGGATGAGCCCGATCACGGGCGGCCATGCGAAGCGGCCATGCGAAGCGTGTCTCCTTGACGTCGGTTTAGGGATTCTTAAATATTTGTCGTCTGCTGCACTCGGGCTCGCTCTTTCTGCTGTTTCTTCGCGCTCAGTCGGCTTATAATGCTTTTGCGCGCTAGATTTGGTTTGTGCGTAACTTTTTATCGTAATAAAAGACTTAACTTGCATTAACTAGCTCGAGGCGTGATATAAAGTGTAGTTTTTTATGCCGCTCCGGAAGAAGTACATTGCTGGCGTCGCCCCATTCCCGCGAAGCCGGTCCTGGCCCAGGCACGAAGAGTCGGAGCTAGGCGCCAGCTTCTGTATGTAGCAATCTTTCGAATAAAGGGAACAGGCAGCTGTTAACCGACAACAGCGAAAATTCAAGACGAAAAAATTCCCGGGCCTTCGGGGATTTCGGCTTTGGCAGAAGGCATTACTATTTCCGGTAATCATATGTAAGGTAAAACAGGTTTTGCAACCTTGCCGAACGCTCGAAGGTATTGTATCACACCACTTTACGTTTTAGTGGCATGAAAGTATGCCGACATGCAATATGGGCAGCAGAGAATGTAGGTTGAATTCGAAATAACCTACCGTGTGTATACGCGCGTGCTAGTTTATACTAGGCTTCTAACAAGTACGGAGGCTTGTGTGCAAAATGAGTCACGTGTACGGTAAAGTACAGTAACACTATCTTTGTTCCGTCCTAAAGGCACATTTCAGTACATTTCCCCCAGCCATATCTTCCCAATATTCAGATATGCGTTACAGTAAAATTGCACACAACCGGAGTAGTAGGAGGGGCGGGGAAAAATAACACTGAAATCAGGCTGGTTATGGGCAGAGTTAGAAAGTACGAGTTACGCACAACCATTTGACCGATGCTCTTAAAACAGTCATTCGCTCTCTCGTCGTGTGTTGCAAATTTGTGCGCGATACAGCTTGAAAATATTCAGAGGTGCCAGAAGCTGGCCAAATAACTTAATTACAGAAACTACGATTTTTAATGCACTACAGCATCGAAGCGTGCGATTTCTAGCACAGGCACTGCTGCACCTCACAAGCGGAGTGTAGCAGACGACCGCGGCAAGAGTCCCTACGCCGACGTCAATGCCAGCCGGCGCCACTCAAATATCTATCGGCCAATTGAACTAACTCCCGTCATCTCTAAGCTTAATAGGCTTCTTTACTCCACCGTACAGACTGGATTCATCCTCCACTCACAGGTTATCATCCTCACATTGGTACCCAGAGTTACTTGTGGCTGCTTAGACATGTCATTAATAGGACATCCCACAAGGCATTGCCTAAATATGTCCCCACAATAGATAACCATAAAGCATTTTACAATATTTGTCTACCCGGCATTCTACAAGAATTCGCGCTTGCCTTTCTGAGTCAGAAGGCTCAAGACTGGATTCGGAACTTCCTCCACCACCGCCCGATTCGTCTCAGTCCCCAGACACGTCAGCCCACCACTTACTATATTGATACGGGTGTCCCTCAGCGATCAATCTTGGGGCCCCTACTTTTAATCTTGCGATGCATGTGCAGCTTTCCCGCTCATGGCAGTCCGTTCAACAGCGATTAATCTGTAGTTATTTAGCGTAATGTAAAGTTATTTCGCGCTGCTAATATTGAGGGTGAAAACTTGCTTTGAGCACAGTTTCAAGTCTTGCACGTTTTGCGGCTAGGTTCCTGAGCCATGGAAACTATCCCATAGAAATGCATGGGGAGTAAAATTTGATCGCGAATTACACATAAACTATTAGAATCCTGAAACGTTCTTCTAGTGTTTCTATCTTCCCGTTGAAGTCTTGCTTTGTGCCAAATATACCTTTCCTGAAGTAACTTTCCTAGGTTCCTGCGAGGTTAGAATTTTGAGCGGGAAAGCTGGGTATGGAATCGCGTAGCTTGTACTCTGGAGCAAGACACTGCCGCACGGTTTGCTTTCTACGCGGTCATTGTAGTGGTATGAACCGAGGCCAGCGATTTCCTTAATAGAATGCTTTGTTGGGCGAGTTGGTTCATAGCTTCAAAAAAATTAAAAAGAGCGCGAAGGGCGAGGACAGAGAAACACAGTAGACCATACAAGCGCTCACTACAAACTAGTTTATTTCGAAATCCTTCTCAGCATATAAACGTCAGTACACCAGAGGCGCGCCTGCGCACAGACCACCTGAAGAGCAAGCCACATGCGCTGGTACTGAATGCGGCATAAAAGCGGAACTCGCTCTCCCGCAAACACACCGACGTCTAACTGACACAATCTGTGCCCCTCTTTTTGATATAGTATGCCTCCAAAAGTTCGCGTGCCACCGTGTGTCTGCTGCGGCCGTGCACCTTCAATTTATAAAATAAAGTGCTCGTCCAGTCTACTGTGTTTCTCTGTCCTCGTCCTTTGCGCTCTTTGTAATTTTTTTTGCAGCGATTTCCCTTCCAAAGAGCCCATGCAATCTGAACTACAAGCTGCGATCTTCAGCCTGTAGAACAGCTTGTCCCAGTTCCAACTGCAGTTATCCCCTTCACAAAACGGAGCTGCTCAGCGTCGACGGTAAACGTGCAACAAATAAGGACCAGATCATCTCTCTTCAAGTAAAGGCACTCTAATAGAATTTATATTGGCACGATTCATCTGGAGGGTCTTCCCGTTATCAGTTGCAACATTCCGAAACAATGGATAGACCTCCTTAGGAAGATCTCACACCCTACTTTACGCCTGGCCACCCGGTTGTCCAATAAATATAATGGGACACACCAAGAAGCCTGTACGATGCTCACTAGTGCAAGGGCACATTGGAGATGAAGCTACGGTGTATGATGTACGTCTGCCCCCCATTAATGCCCTTCAAGCTACATCGCCATCTTCTCCTTGTAATTAGTGACCTTCTTAACCTCACGCGAGTGGATATTCTGTTTCAGGTGGTCCCCCTTCGGCCCCTTCATACCCTTATAGAGGAAACCAAGCTGCGATTCCAGCATCATGTGGAGCATTCTCCTTAGGGACGAGTGCGTACCGAGTGGGATCAACTAAAAAGTGATATTAACCAAACGAACTTTCCGCCGCCCATCTTTCTGCTGTGGGAGTGATCTTCAATCGGCATCCCACGTTGCAGACAAATTAGAAGAAGTCATCAAACTGCCCGAGAGCAGTATGTTTGAACCCTCGTCAACGACAAGGCCGTAAATGAGTCACACATTCACATGGACGCTGAGCTTGACGGAACAACGAGGGGCATAAGAAGCAGATAATCTCTCTTCAAGTAGGAGACACTATAATAGAATCTAATAATGGCACTATCCGTCTGGAAGGTCTTCCCGTTAGCAGTTGCAACAGCATGAAACAATGGATATTCCCTAAATAAACGGATGCCACCACGTCCCTAATACATACGGGCTTGTGGAAAAAGTGGAACCCATGGAAATTTCGGGAGCAATCTGGAACATTGGCAAACATTCCTCTCCCGTCTCGATAAAGAAGTTCAGAATAGTCACGGATTCGCACGTGGTACTTCGGGAGCTGAACCGTATCTTCTCACCTAATAGCACGGCGGCCCACATTCTGACTTCGGTACGCGACCTACAAGAAGGCTTCACGATTAGCATCGCCCGGATACAGGGGCACACCATGGGTGCACATGGCAACCTTCTGGCACACACTGCTTCCAGGGAGAGACTTCAAGCACCTCGCGCGGTTCCCAACGCACCAACCAGCTCTCGGCAGTCGGATTGGCAACTTCTGCTTCGGAATCTGAAGAAACTAAGCAGACAACGTATGCAAGATGCGCCACCAGATGGAGTCCTCGACCTTCTCAAGCCTCTTTCATGCTCGGGGGAAATATTCGTGGACAAAGGCTATGCTAATGCTGCCTACACCCCTCACATTACATACAAGTGGACATCCCCTGCAGGTTCCGAGCTATACCACTGACAACACTGTGGTTGCGATGGCACACCAAAGTTATTTCATCTAATCTGGCGCTGTACCGCCTTTATACAGAGGCCGTGCGCAGCTTTCAGCCATTATCCCGGTACCTACATCCGAATCCGATCACATACGCCGTGTGCGCGAAGATCCAGCAACGCTTGAAGTGATTACCGAATGCGCTCTTGAGAATGGTCTCTTCAAAGTGGTGTAGCAGCTTGTCCGTCTCCCCTAGAGTACGCCACACACGCTCCGTCTGCCCAGTTTAACTTTGCGTAAAAATTGAGAAAAAAAGAACGAGTGAACTGTGAACCCCATATGAACAGCGAGCCTTTAGATGAGTATGTAGAGAAATGTTTGAACAGTGAGCAACGGCTGAACTGCGCTTTGCACTACCTTTCTACCTCTCTCCCCCAGAGCATCTGGCCTCCTTACCTAAATAAAATCTTCTCCCTCTTTTTTGTCCTTGGTGACTTCAATGCCCCTCACGTGACTTGGGGCTACCTCTACGCCTCGATGAAGGGTACCGCGCTGCTCCGGGCCAGCCAAAATCATCACCTCGTCCTCCAAAATGACCTAAAAGTCCCGACTAGAACCGGCAATAGCGTTAGCCGTGACACCATACCCGATCTCACCTTCACCAGACACTGCCCCACAGCCCAGTGGCACCGGCTTGACGAAAACTTCGGCAGCGATCACTACCTCATAACTCTCCGCGTACCCTTTGTTCACAAACCCCTCCGCAGAGGCACCGCACGGCTCAAGAACTGGCCCAACTTTCGCGAGGATCCCACCTCCTTACCACCCATTGGCGACAACCTGGACGACTGGGCACAGGCCCTATTACAGAGGGTTTGCGCCCACACTCAATCTATAGCCCTCACAGACGCCACGCCGGCGGTTGATCCACACCTCCTCCACATGTGGGATGCCCGTCGGGGCCTTTCTAAAAGATGGAAGCGCCAGCGCCACAACCACACCCTCAGAAAACGTATAGCCCGCCTGAACCAAGAGATCCAAACGTACTCCAGCCAGCTTCACAACCAAAACTGGCGGGACTTCTGCACCCGCCTGCAAGGTACCCTCCACACCCGCAAGACCTGGCACCTCCTCCGCTCCCTCATGGACAACCACTCTACTCAACGTCAATCAATGCACCGCATGCATCAACTCATCCGCAACCATTCGCAACCCCATCGCGAGCTTCTCCGCACCATCAGGCAGCATCTCTTTGATGCTCCGGTCACTCATCCCCCTGCCCCGAACCTTCAATACACCAAACTCCCCAACGCCGACATGAACCTCCCCTTCACCATGACTGAACTCCACGCCGTTCTTGCCCGCCTCACCCGCAACACCACCCCGGGCAGAGACCACATCACCTATAGAACTATCCGCAACCTCCCGGGCGACACCCTTGAAGACCTCCTCACCTATTACAAAAGCAACTGGGAAGCCGGCACGTACCCCTCACAGTGGCGCCACTCAGACATCACCCTTATCCCCAAGCCCAACAAACCTGTCTCCGCCACCACCCTCCGACCCATCGCCCTCACCTCCTGCCTCGGCAAGATCTATGAACACCTAGTTCACCAGCGCCTCTCCACCTACCTCGAAGACCGTAACCTGTACCCCCTTACCATGTTCGGTTTCCGCAAACATCTCTCCACCCAAGACGTCCTTATACAAATAAAAGAACAGCTCCTCGACCACCTCAGCCGTGACACACCCAAAACACTCCTCACCCTCGATGCCAAAGGGGCCTTCGACAACGTTACGCACCAAGCCATCCTCGATAACCTCAATCACACCGGTTGCGGCCACCGCGCCTACCAATTCGTCTCCGCGTTCCTGCGGGACCGCACTGCCACCCTCCGGCTCGGCCCTCTCCAATCCCCTACCTTCCACACCCCTGCCAAAGGCACACCGCAAGGCTCCGTTATTTCCCCCTTACTCTTTAACATCGCCCTCCTCCACCTCCCCAGTCTCCTGAATGCCATCCCCGGTATCTACCATGCGCTTTATGCCGATGACCTCACTATATGGACTACCAGTGCTCCAGCGGCGCGCAACAAGACGCCCTCCAGCAAGCCATCGACACCACTGTCGCCTACCTGCACCCCAGAGGCGTAACGGTCAAACCAAGCAAGTCTGCCCTCCTCGTTCTCCGAGCCCGCACCCGCAGCCGCCCCCCACAACCCACCCCACCCCACAAGTGACCGTCCACGGCTCTCCCATTCCCCAAGTCACCTCCCTTCGGGTACTCGGAGCTCCTTTTCACTACGACGGCTCCAGCGCAATTCGTCTCCCACAGCTCAACAAAACAATCACCCAACTTACGCACCTCATTCGGCGCATCCGCGGCTCCACCTACGGCCTCAAAGAACCGACACATGCAAACTCGTTCAAGCCCTCCTCATCAGTCGCCTCATAGCTGCCCTTTCGTCAACCTGAAGACACAGGAAGCTAACAAGCTGGACGCTCTGATCCGCAAGACCTACAAAGCAGCCTTAGGCCTCCCTACCTACACTTCCAACACACGCCTCCTCCAGCATGGCCTCCACAATGCCCTCACAGAAATCTTGGAAGCACAACGCACTTCCCACCTGCACCGATTCTCCCTCACACCGGCTGGTCGACGGGTACTTCAGGTCATCGGAGGCACGGCCCCTGCCACCCCCACGCGCCCCAACGTATTCCCCTCTCCATTCGTCAACGCATCCACGTCCCTCCCGTCCCCAAGCATATGCACCCCATCTACAACCAAGGCCGCCGCAACGCCCGCGTCCGATTCCTCGAAAAACGCTATGGCTCGGATCCCAACACACGCTATACGGACATAGCGCAGTCCTCAACCCGCCACAGCACCACCATCACAGTTCTTAACAACGAGGGCCGCCTCCCCACCGCGGCCTCCTACCGCCACATCCCCACGCTCACTGCCGAGTCCCTCACAATCGCCCACGCTGCCCTGACCCACTGCCACCAGCCCTATCTGACCATAATAACCGACTCGCAGCAAGCGTGCCGCCTCTACCAAGCCGGCCTCACCCCGCCAGCAGCCATTCACCTCCTTCAACGCCTCCCTGCAGACATTGACCTCTCCATTGTCTGGACCCCCGGCCACTCCGGCCTGGCAGGGAATGAGGCGGCCCACGCCACAGCCCGCGCACTCATTACCCGAGAATTTCCCTCGCCTCATCATCATCATCACCAGCCTATCTACGCCCACTGCAGGGCAAAGGCCTCTCCCATTATTCTCCAATTACCTCGGTCCTGTGCCAACTGTGACCAATTTATCCCCGCAAACTTCTTGATCTCATCTGCCCATCTAACTTTTCGCCGCCCCCTGAAACGCTTGCTTTCTCTAGGGATCCACTCTGTTACCCTTAATGACCAGCGGTTATCTTGCCTTCGCTTTACATGCCCTGCCCACGTCCATTTCTTCTTCTTAATTTCTACTAATATGTCTTTAACACCAGTTTGCTCTCTGACCCACTCCGCTCTCTCTTGTCCTTAATGTTACACCTATCATTTTCCCGCTCCATTGCCCGCTGAGTCGTTCTCAATTTAAGTTGAACCCTCTTAGTGAGCCTCCAAGTTTCTGCCCCGTAGGTGAGTACCGGTAAGATGCAGCTGTCATACACTTTCTTCTTCAGGACAATGGTAGGCTGCTATTAAATTATCTGAGAATGTCTGCCATATGCACCCCACCCCATTCTGATCCTTCTAATTATCTCTGCCTCATGGTTGGGATCTGGGGTCACAACTTGGCCTAAGTAGATATATTCGCTTACCACTTCCACTGCCTCGCCACCTATCTCAAACTGCTGTGCTGTCCCGAGGTTATTGATCATTACTTTAGTTTTCTGCATATTAATTTTCAGGCCCACGGTTCTACTCTGTTCGCCCAGTGCGGAAAGCATGCTTTGCAATTCGTCCCCCGAGTTACTTAGCAAGGCAACGTCATCAGCAAATCTGAGGTTACTGAGGTATTCTCCATTAACCCCTTACTCCCACCTGTTCCCAATCCAACGTTCTGAATACTTCTTGTAAGCATGCTGTGAATAACATTGGAGAGATTGTGTCTCCTTGTCTGACACCCTTCCTTATAGGTATTTTACTGCTCTCCCTATGGAGGACGATGGTAGCTGTAGACCCACTGTAGATATCCTCTAGTATTCTTATATAATGCTCATCTACCCCCTGGTTCCGTAATGCCTGAATGACTGCTAGGTTTCGACCGAGTCAAATGCTTTCTCTAATCTATGAAGGCTATATATAGGGTTCAGTATACTCAGCGCACTTCTCTATCACCTGATTGATCGTGTGAATATGGTCCATTGTTGAATAACCTTTACGGAACCCTGCTTGTTCTTTAGGTTGACTGAAATCTAAGGTTGCAGAGATTCGGTTAGCGATTACCTTGGTAAATACCTTGTAGACGACTGACATTAAGCTGATCGGCCTGTAATTTTTCAAGTCCTTCATGTCGCCTTTCTTATGGATTAGGATGATGTTCGCGTTCCTCCAAGATTCCGGTCCATTGCGGTCATTAGGCATTGCGTATACAGGTTTGCCAGTTTTTCAAGTACAATTCTCCGCCATCCTTCAAGAGGTCTGCTGTTATCTGATCCTCACCAGGTGCTTTGCCCCTTTCATTTCTTTCAAGGCCTTCCTTACTTCTTCGGTCGTTACTGGTGGGATGTCTATCTCCTCTGAACTACTGTCTCGTTCGGCATTATCCTGTATGTCCCGGCTGCTGTACAGATCCCTATAGAACTCCTCGGCCACTGTGACAATTTTATCCCTATTTGTGATGACATTGCCTTGCTTATCCTTAAGTGCATACATCTGACTTTTCCCCACGCCAAGACGTCTCTTCACTGCTTTCAGGCTACCTCCGTTCTTTACAGCGTATTCGATCCTCTCCATATTATACTTCCGTATGTCAGCTGTCTTACGCTTATTGATTAACTTCGAGAGCTCGGCTAGTTCTATTCTGTCAGCTGCGGTAGAGATTCTCATGGTTTGCCGTTTCCTGATTAGATCTTTCGTCTCCTGTGAAAGTTTACCAGTATCCTGTCTAGCCATAGTGCCCCCGACTTCTATTGCACACTCCGTGATGATGCGTGCAAGTTTGTCGCTGGCTTCCTGTGTCGTAAGCTTGGCTTCCTCGTTAAGGGCGGAATATCGGTTCTGCAGCGCGATCCTGAATTCTTCTACTTTACGTCTTACTGTTAGTTCGTTTATCGGCTTCTTTCGTACTACCCTCGCCTAGCCTCGACCAAATAACTCCCCCACCCCAGACCCAGCAGCAACCAGACCCAGCAGCAACGTATACCCTCGACACCACCCCTTGAGAAAAGTTCTTAAGAGGTAAGCATAAATGTTATTATTTTTTCTGTACAGGAAGGGAATGGGCTATGCCGTGCATGCCTAAAATATTGCGTAACCATCCGCATCCACGAGTGCTTGCTATCGTAACATGAAAATCATGGGGTAGCCACATTACCTAATTAAGAAATGAAACAGCCAAAGTAAACAGGTGAAAAAAAATAAACCCGCTCAATTCGGTGTGAAAGCCGTCGGAAGTGCAGAGCAGCGATTCGCCGTAATGCGCTGTGGCGCCATTATCCGCTCATTTATACCACCCATCACGCCCTTCGCCACCCTGTCTCATTCTTCTCCTGATTGATTCAACGGAGGTTCGTCAAACACATTTAAATATTCCCGCCTTCCTTGTGCTCATTCGCGCCTTGCCTGAAACCGCGCCAGCGGAAGTTTTCTTTTAAAGACGATAGTCTTTCTTGGGCTCCTCAAAACCAGAAATTTTGGTCTGTCTGTATGTCTGTATATCTGTCCGTCTGTCTGTCTGTGACTCAATTCAGCCACCCGGCCAAAGTAAAACAATGCCTCCGCAATAGTCTTATATAGTCACAGCTAAATCTACCGTCTATATTCATACTTGTCAACATTGTTGAAGAAGAACAAGACACTACGCAATTATAAGACAACAAATTAGTACAGAAGTGATATTTGCAGTGTTCCTTTATAAAAAATCATACATGCTTGACTTTTGCTAAATTAAATACTCCATCAACTGCAGAAAGAAAATTTACACCACCGTCGCCTGCTGTCGCCCGCGCCACTATAGCTTCTGGCGCCATTTAAGAAATCAACCGGCAACAGTTACGAAAGGCTCCACTAGATAGTATCAGCTGAGCAGCCGCCGCCATTTTACGCGTACGTTATAAAAACATTGCGAAATCTCCAGTCTTCCTTGCCAAGACTAAGTTTTAGGGAAAGTACGGCAAGTGAACTGTGCGAAAAATTGGCAATAACCCAATTAGACAACCAACAGATAGGAAGGTCACGCGGTGTCCGGTGGCATCAGCTGACTTCGGCGGCACTTCCGGCTGATGTTCGGGATTTCGGATGGTTACGTGGCTGGGAAGTTCTCCCGACGTGTGACCGTCTGGCGAGATTCGGCGTTGTGCGTTCCGCACGGTGTCCGCACTGCGGCCACACTGAAACATTAGAACATGCCTTGTTTCACTGTCGTGTAGCGGCAACGTTTTGGACTGTATTAAGCCTGATGTTCGGACTCACACTTCGAATGAACAATCGTTCAAATGATGTGTTGGTGAATTTTCTGATGTGTGCTGGTGCTTTCGTTTTGTGGAGAAATCGTGGTGCTGCATGTCTTCGAGCCCGGCCGCAACGGGCAATGTACCCTCTGCTGTGGCGTGTCCGGTCGATTCTCATGAGTCATTTGGAGCATGAGTTGGCAGCTCTAGGGGAAGAAGCCTTCCTTTTGCGTTGGTCTACGCGCTTTATAGTGGTCAGGAGCAACATCCTGAGTGTTTCTCTAGTGCCGTACTGAGTTCAGTATAGTTTATGAACTCTCTCTTTGAACTCTTGGTGGACTTTATGTGATTTCATTCGCGGTAGCTTGTGGCCCACGCCAAACATTTTGCGCAGTGTGTAGAAATGACCACGTTACATGAAAACTGATTGGATGATTTTTATACTTAGGGCAGCGCTGTTATCTCTAGTCGCTGCGCCTTGACATGTGGGTTATAATAAATTCTCTTTACCCCCCAACGTTCTGCTTGCAACGCACGCCGATTAACGCGCGTCTTCGCCGTACGGCAGCGTTGGCATCGAGACACCCGCTTTGGAGCAGTGGAACGCGGGAAATTTAATAGGATTTAAGCAAACCTTTGGCGTCTTTACCTTGGGAGGAGCGCGACCCCAGAGGAACAACATGAGAGGTGAGCGGTAAAGCGAAGGGAGGCATTTACTTGGCAAAAGTCGATAAAGACTATCGTCTTTTGACGACATTTGCAACGAAAGGAGCAGATACGCGGCCAATTTTTTGTGTTTGTTTTCCTCCCGCGCGTGCCGGCGTTGCACTGCCAGTTTTTGTGATTACTATCATAAACACCAGCGCAGCGAGCCTCCCTAACCAAATGAAAGAGAACGCTGGCGGTTAATTACGCATATTTTGCCTCAAATATACCTGCAGATTTCTTTGTGCTTACAACGGGGAGATGTATGACCAGCGCCAGCGGTTCACAAGATTCGAACGCTTAAGACCCAACCGCTTGGCTTTCGAAGCCTCTTTGGGACGCCGCGACGACAGCCGCTACGACCGAACGCCGTGTGGCTCTACTTGAGTCCAGCCCTTAAATGCTCTGCACTTAATATGCGGTGCATAATAAGGAATGCCGTGCTCCCGTTATACGAGGGGATATGCAGGTTCGTATTGCGGTTGCATTGGAGCCCAATAAAGTATTCTACTACAGTTCTCTTAGAGCTCGTTAGCATTGTCTACTGCTGATTTATACTTAGGGGTTTAAGGCAACAACAAAAAAGTATAAGGCAGCTTGCACAACGGTGCAAGTACGATGTCACAGTGGAGCTGTGTTCGTATCGCTAGGATAAACTCGACGAATGCCATATAAGTCAATGAGAACCCTTCACCCTGCGTATATATGGCGCTCCTCAGAATAAGACCAAATAAAACGCAAAGCAAAGTGTATAAGTGCTTTATTTTTATAGCTTCTCTTCAGTCCTGGCATGCTTCATCGTCCGCCAAAGCAAAGTTTGCGTCGAGCGGTCACACCTTATCGAAGACCTGAACTTCTCCTCTTCGTCGCTGATTGCATTCTCTCCTCGCATCGTGGTGCGCTTCCTAATGGTGCGCCTCTTCTTTGGGCGATTGATTGATTGTATGGTTTAACGCGCCGACGCAACGCAGGCGGTGAGGCGCACCGCAGTGGAGGGCTTTGGATTAATTTTTACCACCTGGGGTTATTTAACGTGCGCCAAAATCTCTACAAACAGACGTTTTTGCTTTTCGTCTGCATCAAAAAAGCGGACGCCACGACCGGGAATCGAACCCGCGACCTCGTGCTCAGCAGCGCAACACCTTAGCCACTGAGCCATGGCGGCGAGTTCTCCGGCGTCGGATCTTTTTTGTTGCCCCATCCCCCATGTGAGCGGCACAGCGTCGGAGAGAGTTCTGCCGCCGCCAAATGAGACAAGAAAGAGCCGTTTCGTTGCTGAAGGAGCTTCTTTAAAAGCGACGCTGCACGTAGAACAACCAGACGGAAGAAGCAGCCCACACAGTTAAGCAGGCCCCGTCGCACGCATTTTAAACCGAGAGATCCGCTTGGAGGCGGTACCAGCTAGCGAAGTCTCGGCATTATTGGGTGCATGTGACGTCAGGAGCAGATCTAGGTGGCGCTCGCTTTGTTTATTGACGGCGCAAGCAATCTTAGCTGGGTAGTACATCCGCTTTTTATATTACATATTGCTTGAATTTCAAATTTACATCTTTCTGTAACGGCGCATTGCGACCTCGTTAGCCGGAGTCCTGGCCAATCCCCCCTGGGTGCGTTGATATGTTACAAAGAACATCACTAGACGCACGCTCACGTGATTGGTATTTTTCTGTTCATTGATGATGATAATAACTTTAGTTTCGAACAAAACTGGGGTGAAAGGATGAAGGAGAAGTGGGAGCCTTCCTGAATTCCTCCCACTGTGATGGCGGCCTGCAGCCATTGGGCGCTAGCGGCATCTTCGGCCAGTTGGACGACCTTGACCAGTATTTCGGGGTCGGAAGCTAAGCGAACAGGTCTCCCACTGCTACGCACTGGAGATTCGTAAGCATGCTCGCTGGTATAGTCGTGGCTGAGCATCACAGGCCCTAAATCATGTGAGTGAGTGTGGCTCGCTGGGAGCACCAACTGCCCATTGGTCTTTATAAAGGTCGGGATACATGTGGCTCCAGTACTGCAGGATTGGGAAGGCATTACCTGCAGCTGACGCACAGGCTACAGATTGACGTCTGTTGAGCGTGGGATCGCTGCGGACATTTCAGGCGGTCCATGCGATTATGCTGAGCGATGTCCCGGTAGGTCACCCTGGTCTGACCCACCAGCGTCGTGAGGGCAATCCCGGGAGCTGAAACCTCGGGCCGCCTCGTGAGCTAGCTCGTTGCCTGGGAGAGATGCATGGGCCGGGTCCAGATTATTTGCACGTTGCGCATACGAGTGGCTTGGACAGAGCGTAAGATGCGTAGGGTGGTAGTAGAGACCCTGCCAATTCCGGAGAGCTGTTTTAGAGCCGCGCACTATAGTTTTAGCCGTTGTAGAGGCGACGGCAAGCGCAATAGTGGCCTCTTCTCCTTCCTCGGCGTAATTAGTGTAAATAGAAGCGGTCGCCTTTAGCATCTATTGCCACGATGGCCATGGCGCGTGTAGAGCGGTAATCAGCGGCGTCAACATAGAATACATCAGGGTAATATCTGGAACGCTCCGACATTGACGGCGCAAGCAAGTGCTTGAACAGCTTCGCTGTTCAAACTCAGAGCGCTTGAGCGTTATAAAGTGGTTTGAAGGCGAAAGCCTACCGATAATCATAAACAACTTTTTTTACTGCCGAATCGTATTTGCGTCTCTTTCTTTGCTTTCGCTTGTTTGTCTTGTGGCGCAAATTGATTCGACCGACTTTGTTTCCTCTACATCATGCTAGCGCCTCTTTCTCCGATTTCGTTTCTTTGTCTTCGGGCAAACGTCTTACGTCAGCAAACAGACTGACACACGCCACCGCTCCCTGGAATCAGGGTTCTCCGTGGCTTGTGTGCCCCTGTCTGTACTACGCGCTGTCATGTTCACGTGTCACACGGCACGCACCATTCTGCAACTGCTACGTTTCCAAATAACAGATTGTGAATGTTGCGAAGCGGGCACATTTGCGCCTCAAATCTCCCGATTCCTGGGCAGTCCCCCGAGTGTGTATGTGCCATGAAGAAAGGAACAAGCAAGCAACAACTTTTGTTCCACGCTTGCAACGTGCGTAATAGAAAAACGAGTAGCACAGTTAGTAGAGAGCTGGGCTGCTACTGTGTAGACGCGAACAGAAATCCCATCGGCTGACACGTGACCAGACAACGTCTGCAACAGCGACGACAACGACAACGACGACGGTGTCTTGTTGACAGAATGTTGCACTTAAGGCTTTCGCTATAAAATGCCTCTTCGAGCTGTTCCCGGAACACTGGTAAAATAGCTCCAAACAGATAACGTGTGAGCTTTGCGAACACGGGGAAAATGAATGGAAGTGATTGCTTGAATGATTATGAGGTTTTAACGCGCCGACGCTACACAAGCGATGAGGAATGCCGTAGCGGAGAACTCCGAATTAATTTTGACCTCCTGGGGATCTTTAACGTGCGCTGAAATCTCGAAAACACGGGCGTTTTCGCCTTTTGCCTACATCAGAGAAGGGTCAGCCGCGGCCGAGAACCGAACCTGCGGCCTTGGGATCAGCAGCATAACGCCTTAGCCACTGAGCGACCACGGCTTGTGAATTTAATTGAGCAAACTTCTATTTGCACTCATCATGAAAGTATGAACAGGGGAGGGAAACAGCATGAGCAGAAGAAGGGAGGGTGTCACGTGGCAGGGCCACTGAAGATTCTCGTCTTTCGACAAAATTCGCTGCTAATCAAGCACGTAACCTGCAAGTTCTGGGTTTAGCGCCTCCTATTCAAAATGGACCCTGCTGCTTGTAGCGTTTAGAATATTCTATTTACTGTACGTTTGCGTTAAATTACACAACCAGTCGTTTAATCGGGCACGAAGACACATTACTATCCGAGCGAAGCTGTCTGGAATATGGCAACGTTTGGCACGGCCGTCAAGCCAAGTCAAGCCAGGCCAAGCTAACGCGTGATCGCGAAGCACAGTATGAGGGGGTATTAAGCAACCACGAAGGAAAAACCGTGCTTTCATGTAAGCAAGCGCTTCGGCAGCAGGACCGGCTCAGGGAGGTTGATTGATTGATTTTAAGGTCGAACGCGCCGACGCAACGCAGGCGACAAGGTGCCCCCGTAGTGGAGGGCTCCGGATTACTCTTGACCGCTTGGGAAGCCGAAATCTCATATACACGGGCGTTTTTGCTTTTGGCCTCTACCAGAAAAGCGGCCGCCGCGGCTGGGAATCGAACGCGCGTCCTCGTGCAAAGCAGCGGAACGCCTTAGCCACTGGGCCAACATGGCGGGTGGCTCAGGGAAGTCCCTATCGCTGACCCCTCGAACGGGATCGCATGATCACCGAACTTTTATGGTGGGCTGACGAGCTGAATGTTTCTAGTGATAATCCTTGTAAACAGTTCCGACGTACGAAAAATTAGCGAAACCTTCTCTCAGGAAACAGTGGTGCAGGCGAAGCTTGATCGCAATGAAAACGAAAACGAATCTGTTCTGCGAAAATCAAAACACAAGACCATTGACTGAAACACAAAGAAATATTTTGCAGCGAGGCTGTTAGCCTCTCGTTTGTCGGAAAATTTCGTGTCGTAAAAAAAACCCCTGGCAGGAACCAGCAGTCCTGGCCCAAGACACCGAGCGCATGCGTCAGGCTAATAAGGCGTGCAGCAAAGAGCTCAGTATTTGTTAAAGCAGGACCGCACAACCAGAATCGAAACTTCAGGATGGATGACAAGGCGCGCCGGTGAATATTGGGACCCCCCCCCCTCTTTCAGTTCTGGTAAAGCCTTGGTTTGCAACTGCTCTCATAAGGGGATGGGCTGACGTCATTCGAGGGCGGGTGTATGGGTCAGGCTAGGCAGTAAATGCAGCTGTCATTTACGCTATTTACAGAGCTACTGGGCAGTGCAGCGGAGACACAGAAGCTGGCCGATATAATGAGGATGATATTGATGATGCCCTGTTTGGGCCGGCCGGTGTATTTCCAAACGCTTCGCTGCACAGAGCACCCACGTGAAATGTGGGTTCGCGCGATGGAGAACTGTAATTAAACGTTGTCATTGGCTGCGCCCCAAACCTAAAGCTACCTAACACATACCAAATCAGCATTATTAACGAAAAGAACGCGTAGATTTGAGTATATAAAAATTAAGGAAAAAAATGAGCACGAAAAAAAAACTGACGGCTAAACCAGCTGGTGCTCGAACACAAGCCGTCAGCGCCACTACTAAGTATTCTACAACGCGCCACAGAGCCTGAACGGTGGGCTCGTAGTAGCGCGCGCAGTGACGTCACACATGTCATGTGGGTGATCTGTGCTAGGGCACTGCACGGGCCCGGGCCCGACCCGGCCCGCGGGCCGGGCCGGGCCGCCCGAAGTCGATTATGGCGGGCCGGGCGGGCCGGGCTCAGTGCCCAGGTCCCGGCCGGATCGGGGTCAGTGCGCGGGCCCGGGCCGGGCTCGGGCTCAACGCCACGGGCCCGAGCCAGGCTCGGGCTTGAATTCATAGGCCCGGCCGTTAATAGTTCCGACGTGAAGTGTAGAAAAGAGCATAAAATTGAATATTCTGAGTATACTTTTACGCGCTTCTTGATGTTAGTTGTACACATTGTTTTAAAAACGCGTTTTGCTAGGGCTGATAGTAACTATACTGTAACTTTAATGACATTTCATATACTGCATCAAGATTTTATATTTTGGGGTATAACATAGCAAAGATACGGTTACAAGGAATGCCATAGCGGGGAAGGAATTAATTAAGCCACCCTGAAGCTGTGCACCTATGTCTATGTACGTGCGTTTTAGATGTCGAACCAATCTAAATGCGGCTACCGTGGCTGGAAATCAAACTCGTGTGCTAGAGAAGCGCCACCGCTTAACAACCACTCCAGGGAAAATATTTCAACGCACGCACATACTCGTGGATTCAAATGGAGAGCAAGAAATTTCATTAATACCAACTTGTGACCGAAACAACCACGTGAAGTTGCCAAGAGTCTGGTCATCAAAGGTGATGGTGTCTCTCGTGTAAGAATACGAGTTATTATTACGTCCATGTGGCGTGAACTGCAGACGGTGTGAGCTAAACTACGTGTACTTTAAAACCCTTCATTTTTGCGTTGCAATTCAGGGCGTGCTTGTACAGACTAGATGCTCCGTCTGACTTCCGGCTACGAAGACACTCGACCAAATATAATAAACAAATTTTCTTCAACGTCTAAGACCAGGCCTGGTCAAACACATGCGGGCCCTCCCTAGTGTAAAAAAAAAGACCGTGCACGGGCTGGGCGTCGGCTTGAGACGACGGGCCCGGGCCGGGCCTCGGATTGAGACGACGGGCCCGGGCCGGGCCTGAGCTTGAGACGACGGGCCCGGGCCGGGCCCGGGCTAGGATCACTTATAAATGCCGGGGCCCGGGCTGGCCGGGATCGGTGTTACGGGCCCGGGTCGGGCTTCACAAAGCGGGCTCGGGCCTTAAAATCAGGCCCGTGCAGTGCTCTAATCTGTGCAGCGAAGCGTTTGGAAACGCGCGGCCGGCGGCACACCATCGTCGTCCTCCTGTTTATTCCCTCCACGGCCCCATCCATCACGCGAACCTGGTGCTTGACAGCCTATTCTTTACCAAGAGGACTACCCTGTAACGATATCTCCTTATCTCTCAAATGAAAACAAATCCATTTTTTTCTTCAGTCAACCGATAAATCTTTCAACAAAATGATGACAATGTTTGCCCGCCCACATTTATTTCTCAGCGTAACGCAGAAGCCACATTTTCTGCTTAGGCGGTTCAAATACGCAGCTTTCTCAGCAGTAAACGTAAATTCTGTAGTCGGAAATGACACAGAATGCTCTAAACGAATGCCGATGTGAAGGCACAAAACCGCGGCCTTGCAAATGCAAACGGCCACTTCGCAGTGGTTATCGCCGATTGAGCGATCCAGCTTCGGTGATCTGTGACTAGACTTGTCGCTTACGAAAGTAAATAAAAGTTTTTAAACACGGTGATCGCTATGTTTCATCATTGCGATGGCAACCGCAATACAGCTTCGGCACCCCTGCTTTTGCTCGTGCTTTCCCAGCGGCTGCTGGGAGCCGGCTGCGACGGCTACGCCACCTGGCGTGGTGTGCAGCTTCAGCGCCGTATTCAGGCACGGCCGGGCTCGACTCTACCTCCACCCGAGCGCGGGAGGAGGAGAGGAGAGTAAAGCCCGGCCGTGATTGAGGTTAGGTGGAGGCCGAGAGTTTGATAACTGACGTTTCTTAGTGGTAACCATAGAGTTTCATAGTAAGTATAATAGAGAGGAAACTGCGCGTGGTAAGCCAAGTCGTCGTGTGGGATCTATAGGAAGACCCCTGCTTTTGGCTTGTGCTTGGCATTGAGAATTGGATTCTTAAGCGGTTTTTTAGATGCGAAACATCTCTTGCTCTCGCCCCCGTCGTTCGTCGTCCGTCCATCTGCACCTCTCCCCCTACACTATAAAAGAAGGAAATAGTTAGCGGCGCCCGGTTTCGATCCCGCGACTCTCTGGCTGCAACGAGAGGTATGTGGCGCTCTTCCCACTGTGCTACAAAATGGAGACAGGAGCAAGTGCTACGAACGCGCCTTATGTCCTTGACTCATTCAAACTACGTCCAGAAGCTACTGATACAACGAAGGCACGCGAAGCTAAACGTCAACGGAAACGACGAGCTGAAAACTTCAGAGGAGGATGTTGAATTTCCCGCGGGAAAGCTGTGGCGGGAAGGGCCACGCGCCTTGCATCTCCACCAGAGAAGAGGACGAAGAGGGCGGGCAGTGGGGTAGGAGCGTGAGCACGCAATAAAGAAAGGCGAGAACCAGGAGGTGTTCGATCAGGTAACGCCGGTGTCGATCTCTTCGCTGTCTCTGCATTTCTCTACATTTCACAGTCTCTACACAGTCTCTACGTGCTCCGATAAATGAAACAACATACCGCAACACAATGGAACCCACACGGAACCCCTATGATGCTTCGCATCCTCCTCATGGTTCCCCTCGGGAAGATGGTGTAATTTTTGGGGGGATTTGCTTTCTTCACTGTGCATTAACAGGTCTACGAGCTACGAGGGCGCCAAAATCCTCCCGGTCGTGTAATAGCCGTCTTCGGTGAAACAGCAGGCAGTGCGTGATCGTACCTGACGTTTGTCATGCCGCTGTCCAAGGACTTATGACTGAGCGGGTAATATGCCGCCGCAAAATTTGTAGCTGACTAAAAATAAAAAAACGAACATCGGCGAAAAGAAGATGCGACAGAGACGGGCGCCTGTATCCGTCCTATAATGTCATCGTCCACGAGTGTTTAACGCCACGTTTTTTTTTCTTCAAGTACAAACCAACTCGCTCAGCAGCAAGTTTTGGTCAACTGCAACTTACGGTCGGTTCACCGGTTCACCACGAAGGCGACGTTTTCACAGGCACGCTCAAAAAACTTTACAAACCCTTAAAACAACTGATTATTTGAAGTAATGGTGAAATAATAAAATAAGAGCCTCTAAGAGTTTGCCTCCCAAATGTTAACATTGTTCGCAACTATACCACCATGGGCCGCGGAATAGCAGGCACAACCGTTCCGGCAAAAAATGCGCTTTACTTCCTTGTTCCTTAGTTATAAAACAGCTGGTTTTATTTTCCAATTACATATTTGCACACTATTCTTCATGTTTTTGTGGCTCGTTGTTTATATTTGCGGTCACTAAAACGCTTCAATCCAAGCGAATGATGCAACTAAGGCGAGCGCATGATGCAATGGTGGTCCATGGCCATAGAGTTTCATAATAATATATACTAGAGGGAAATCTGGCGCTTGGATAGCAGACACCGTGGGTGGTGCCATTGCAGCTAGCGACGTTCCTCGCCTACTTGGCTTAGCTAACTACTTGGCTTCTATTTTGTCTCGAATCCAAAATCAACAAAAAGGAGGTAACATCTTTTTCTTGTTCATCTGGCGTAAAGCTTTTATTTTTTTTATTTATAAAATACTGCAGGCCATAAAAATGGCCCAAGCAGGAGTGGGTGGAGTTGGTGCAGCGATAATGATGCGACCAATTACATAGTCTTACACCTGCAGAGAAAGCAATAAAGGAAAGAAAAAACAGACAGGTATACAAAATATTCACAAGTAGACATAAATCACACTTCAAAGTAATTTTCCATAGATTTTAGTACATTTGCAGACTCGAAAATATGGTGCGGCAGTTCGTTCCATTCTATTATTCTGCGAGGGAAAAAGAGTACTTAATGTGTTAGTTCGTGCAAATATAGGTGTAAATTTGTAAGAATGGTATCCTCTAGTAGGACGTGAAGATAACGGAGTGAGGACATGCGGAAGGTCTATGATACCTGCTTTTTCCTTGATAGGTGAAAAAAAATTTAAGTCTCGCTAGTTTCCTCCGGGATTCTAAAGTTGGAATTTTTGTTATTAATCATTAGTTCTGTCGGAGAGTCAGACTAGCGAAACCGATGTAAATAAACCAATCAGTTGATCTTTGGACTCTCTCAAGATTGTTAATATCTTTTTATGTGTGTGGATCCCAGACGTCAGAGCGCGTACTCCTAAACAAGGCGGGACTATTTGTATAAATGCTAGGAGTTTGGTTCGGGGGAGAGCTTTTCAGGTTGTACCTCAGTAACCCTAATTTTCTACGGGAAGGTGAGCAAATATTTTGAATGCGGCAGGACCAAGTTAGATTGTTGGTGATGTGACACCAAGATATTTATAACTTGTGTAAAGTAAAATGGGAGTTCCTCCAATACTGTACGAGTAACTTAGTGGTTGTTTTTTGTTAGTAATGCGCATAGATACAGTTCCCTGGGGTTATGTGCATGTCCCAGCATACACACCAGTTATTAAATGCATCAATACTTTTGTCCAATAATACTTGGTCATCTGTGGATTTGACTGAACGAAACAGAAGGCAACCATCGGCAAACAGCCATATTTCAACAGCACGTTTGGCACTGGTGTTCTCAGGCAGTAAATACTGCCTGACGAGTAAATCTTTTTTAAGCTTCAATTTCATAGTAACAAAACAAATTTGAATCACCTTTCACTGTAATATCGTTGATTTTTTCAGCCAGAGGCAACTTCCCAGCCTGTTCATGAGCCATGCCAAGGACAAGTGGAACGTGCCTGCCCAGTACATGACGGAACGCTCGCTGAAGCGCGGCTCCCTTAAACAGTGCAGGGCGTCAGATTTCCCTCTACTATATCACCAGCTATATATTAGCATGGAACTCTATGATCCATGGCCACACAGACGGCCTTGATGTGAGCCGGATAGACGCTAGCGCCAGATTCGCCTCTAGTGTATGTTGTAAGAAACTCTATGGTGGTAACAGGGATCGCGTGGCCGCGCTTGGCAGAGCGCCACGGCGAGCGGCGGCAATCTTCCAGCACACGCGTATTCAGTTCCAGTGGCGGGGATAGCCGCGCGTTGTCTGCGGCGGTCTGCAAAACATTTAAAGCCTTTGGGTGCACCTTGCATGCGTTCCTAGCCAACTCAGTTCGAATAATTTACCACAGCGCCACGGCTGTAGTGATTTCGTTCAAGCGTGCGCGCGGCGAAGTGGAAGGAATCGTGGCAGACAACGCGCAGCTATCTCCCCCTCTGGCTCTGCTTGCACGTGTGCCGCAATCCGCCGCGCAATCAGAGTGGCCGCGCCTGTACAGCCTCGCTGGAATGACTGTACGCGTCAAAGCGCGGATAAAAAACGGTCGTTTGGCAGTAGTTTTCGGTGTGAACATAGCAACGGTTTGTCTTCCTGCTTAAAAGCCAAACCATTACGCGAAAACATCTCGCACATATCACCACTTAATATTCATACCTACGAGATCATGTAGTGTCGGGCCCTCCTCCCAAAATCTGCGCGGGTTTATCTTGCTCATTGCGTCTAAAGCGCAATTGGCTCCTTTGAACAGGTATAAAACGCACCGGCCAGCTTTAAGCTTTATAAAATAATATAAGTAAAATTTTAGTGCATTTTGGCGTATTTAGTATGTATAGCACACTTTAAGAAAACAGCAAGATTGTCTCATGTTTATTTTAATGTGTATTATAGACAAGAAGAAACAAAGTATGGGGATAAAAGAAAAGACGCTAGAAAATGGGGTAACCCGCGCGGGTATTTTTCAATTCTTATGCCCCAATTTATAAGGGGGCCCTAATTTACCAGTCCTAGCAGCGTCGACAATCTCAGCCGTTCTTCTGCAGTTTGAACGCATAACTGAGCGTTTTGTTTGTTTGGCAGTTACTTTACCTTCAAAAGTGTCTGTTTATTTGTGCCTATCATGAAAACTCTCTCGCGTAATCTTAGAGGTTATATGGCATTGACCAATAAAATTTGAATCCGCTGCCCAGGCTGTACGCAAAACTCTAAGGCATGACTTTCTTTCGCCCCCTGAAGGACGCAGCGTTACTCCCCCACAGCCGGGGAAAGGTTTCCGGTGTCGGTTGCCGTGCGGGGCCGGTAGCGTCGTTTGTTTAGAATCTCGCTCATGCGCATGCTGTAGCAAGGAAAAGTGTAACATTTTTAGAGATGATAGTCTATCTTGGGCCACCTACACGCAGAAGTTTTGGTCGGTCGGTCGTCGGTCGGTCGGTCGGTCGGTCGGTCGGTCGGTCGGTCGGTCGTCGGTCGTCGTGTCGTGTCTGTCTGTCTGTCTGCTGTCTGTCTTTGTCTGTCGAAAAGAGAATTTATTAAAACTAGTTACAGCTAGTACCCGATGCAATTAGCTACTACACGGGTCGACGGGGCACAGGACATACGCAATGTGCTGCAGAGGAAAGGAAGTGAACATCACACAAGTTCAAGAAAAAAAAGGTCCACTTTACAAAAGCTCTTTACATTAATGTCCACAGCACACGCTCCAGACACCGAAGTTCACGCGTGGGAGGCAATATAAAAGCCGCAACAGTTCACACACATTAGTTCTACTCTGTACTCATGGCTATGCCCGTACGTAGCAGAATGCTCAGCCAGGCTGCCTAAACTGAGCCTTGGCCTCTGTTGACGTCTGTTGGCCCTTGCCTAGACAACACGCAAGCGTTACACGTTGTTAATAAGGCACTATACACCATTGCACGGTGTTATTGGCGACCTTGATGAAGCGAGTTGAGCGACGCCAGAGGAAAGGTCTGTCTGTGACTCGATTCAGCTACCCAGCCAAAGAGAAACAGAAGCTGCGCAATAGTCTTACGTATCCACAGACAATCTAAACGTCTAAGTCAGGGGTCAATGTTCATACATGTCAACTTTGTTGAACAGTAGCAGGACATTACGTAAATGTAAGACAGAAAATCAATACATAAGTGATATTTGCAATGTTTCTTAAAAATTAAGGATGCTTGGTTTTTGCGATAGCGAATAAAGTACTAAATGAACTGCAGAAAACCGTCGCCTGCTATTTCCCACGCTCCCCGCGGCATTTAAAAAATCAAACGGTAGCAGCAACGAAAGGTTCCCCTAGACAGGTTCCACGTGCCGCGTGGAACGCTTGTGGACAAGGGCAACGTGATTCTATAAATGTTGTAGTAGCTTGCGTCCATTCATGCGCGTCTCAGCCGTACGGCAGAGCTGGCATCGAGGCACCCGACTAGGAGCAGTGGATTGCGGTAAATGTAAATTGACTTGAGCACACTTCTAGCGTGCCATATCGGGAGGAACGAGACGGGAGAGGAACAGCATGAGAAGTGGGCGGAAGAGAGAAGGGAGGCATTCACTTGACCGGGGCACCAGTCAACTATCGTCTTTCGTCGACATTGCCAATGAAAGGAGCACATACGCGGCCATTTTCCCCCGCTCCTCTTTGTCCCAACAAGGAATCGCTATTTCACCGCTAGGGGCAGCGGGCAGCAAGAGCGCGGCACAGCCCGTAGATAACAAGAACGCTTCCACATCTCAGCGGTGTAGAGCGGGATGTCAATTGAGATTCGTATATCGATAAAGCGCACACCTTAATCAAGAAACAACAGCTGGCGTGTGCATGTCAAAAACTTTATGACGCTAGTTGTTGTTGTTGTTGTTGTTCCTTTCTGATTGTGGCGCGTACCCACTTGGGGGATTGGCCAGGATCGGGAGATATATTGGGGCTAATGTGCCCAATTTAGGAGACTAAATTTTGGAGAAAAAAAAATAAATAAAAATTGTTGATCAGAATAATTGCACAACAAATAAAGGAATTTGTAGAATGCAGGAATTTGCAAGAGAAGACTATGCGGGATTTTGCAATAGGGATTTTGCAATAGGCTCTTATTTCGTCTGTGTACAAGAAGAGCGGCTAACAGGGTAGGCGCCTAGTCTCTGAGACGTAGGTGTGGACGGCCGTAACCAAATTCCTGTGGGGAAACCCAAGCGAAATGGCACCGAACGACAGTAAGACCGGCATTGAAAGGGTAAGTCCAAGGTGGTGAATTGGCTCCACCAGGTATTTTCTTCTCATTGAAGAGAAGCCGCGGCAATGTAAGAAAAAATGCTCTAGGGTTTCGGGTTCATCACAAAGAGCACAATGACGAGAGGAGGTGAGCCCAGCGCGGTGCATATAGAAGTTGAGCTGCGGAACTCTACAACGTAAGCTAGTTAAAGTAACCTCGCATTGGCGAGATTCGCAACATCGGGAGTCCCACGCATATGCCAAATGGGCGTAATCATCGAGGGAGGTGATGGCATCCTCCTGCCTCCTCGCCAGATGTTGATGCCGTCGGATCCGTGCTCCGGCCAGTATAGAGGGAAATGGACAGACGTCGAACGGAGGGCCGTCTAGTGCTGACCTCGCTAAAGAGTCTGCTTCTTCATTCAGATATAAACCCTTATGCCCAGGCACCCATATCAAGCGGATTTCTCTTAAGTGGGAAGGAACTAAAAACCAAATGTGCGAAGAAGAGCAGAATTTTTGGGGGATATCAAAGAGGAGCAAACAGCTAATGAATCAGACACAATTACGACATTTAATATTTGGGGAGGTAGTTTTTTTAATGCTATGACTATTGCCATAAACTCAGCATAGAATATTGGGGTGAAGTCCGGTAGGCGAATCGAAAGCGACCAGTTGAGTTGTGGACTGAAAATCCCCACACCCGCTCTCTCCTCAAGTTGAGACGCATCAGTCGCTACAACCACGTATGTATCCAAGCTAGACAGATAGTCGTTCAACAAACCGGTTAGTAGACGTGTAGGTAGCCTTTTCGCATTGTTAGGAAAAATGTTATTAAAGGTTAGGGGAACAGGGAGAGCTTCCCAGGACATCTGCATAACGGACGGAATGTTAATATTAAGAGGTGAAAGTAAAGTCTGGGCATACACACATTCAGGGCGGTATTGGTGGGGCCACCACGAGTTAAAAAATAAAGCCGGTCGAGCCACCATCAGCGACAAATCTCTGCTGAGGGGCGATTCGAAAATCCTAAGCATCGTCAGAGCAGTTAAAAGCTTAAACCGAGACTCTAGTGCAGGCAGCCGGGACTCTAAGTACAGGATGTTATTAGCTGTGTATTTCGGAAGGCCGAGACACAATCTCAGGGCACGTCGCTCTAGCAGTATAAGCGGATTAAGTTTGTACATTGGAGATCCTGAAAAAGAGAGCACAGCCAAATTCTAAGATAGGGCGCACGTACCCGCGGTAAATGAATATTAAGGTTCTCTTCTCATCCCAAAACTCCGGTTGCTAATTCTTCGCAACAGGCCAAGTGCCCGTTCCCCTTCGTCGTAATGTGCCTTATATGATCCGCCAATCAAGCTAAGGCGGCAGCGCGTGCCGCTGAGTACATGCAGCACGCTCTGGTGAAAAGCTAATGCGCTGTCATAGTTTGTGCGTTTAACGAAAGCGCTTTATCGCGGCGTTGCCTGCTCCGGTAGTCACGCCACGGGACATGGAAAATTTTCATGATAATAAATGCGATTTGATCGCCGAATTTTTTTTTTGGTCAGCGAAAAAGAAACGTTTTTTAATTGTCTTGCCTGTTTCGCTCTTTGATAAGAAGCCCCTCATCTACTGCACGTGTCTTATCTAGAATCGTTCCAGATGTCTCACGCAGGCCACAGCGCAATTAATCGTAGCCAGGGGGTGAATCCGCTAAAAATATGAACTAGGAAAGTGCGCCATGGTATCGCTAGACCGCTCTGCATGTGCGGAGTTGCACGCGATACCGCGTTTACTGCCATAAAGCTTTCGACTGTACCAGCCATCCATCGCATTCACATATTCACGACGCACCAGCCTTGTTCGAGCAGCGCTTGCTCGCCTTGCTTAGCCCACCTATAGATTGATGGTGCAGTAGGCATCAAGCAAACTTTGCAACCGTTTTTCGTATCCCTTCAGCTGCGCCTTGCCAGACGCCCACCAAGTTTCTGCTTCCGCACAAGGACCACTGCAAAGGTGAGCCACCGTCTTGACGTAGTTTACTATTGCTGTTTTAGGAGTTACTCAAGAAAGACGTTTAAAATGTCTATTTAGATGAGCGAGATTTTAAGGGGTAACCACACGCAGCGACCGCGACAAGCTCCGCAAGAAACATGAGTCAAAGGCTACAGCAAAGAAATGGTGTGAGCAATATCGACGAGCAAAACACATTAATACGCGGCCGCCAATGCCCTCGGTCGCTGTCGCTCCCTCGTGGGCTGCTTCTGCCCGGCCAAACCGGAGCGACGGCGTAGGAATGTGGCTGTCGCTCAAGTCGTCCTTGCCGGGCTGTGTATAATTTTTTTCGCTCGTCGCTGTCCCCCATACCGCCTTTTTACTGCGTCCATTGAGTTACGTTACTCGCGTAGGTCCTCGCTGTCGCTGCATGTCGTTACCCCTTTAGGATGCAAGAAGGCATTTATGGCACAGGCTGTGCACTGAGAGTTATTTTGCATTTTACGAAGTCACTGCCTCCAAAAGCAGCGGTTTTTTTTTTAAACGCGAAAGCAGAAATACCCAAAGAATATCGGAAATACTGTGCTCCGATATGATCCTGATCCTTCGCCATCGACGAATTTCATAGGTTGGATGCTGCTTTCATGATTTCGGCAGAACGACAGTAGAGTTAAAAACAAGTTTTTGCAACTCTACGCCGTGACGATTCCTGGTTTTATTGAAGGCTTGTTCTTTGTCGCAGGAAAGCATGACAGGAAAGCCTGACACATCGTCCGAAGGCACCGATGAGTCCGAGGACACAAGCTTCGAACAACAAGGCCTCCAAGAACGTGAGGAAGCCGGGATGGAAGACGTGGAACCTTCAGACGAGAGTGACGCCGAACGCGAAAACGAGCCTGACACGACCTACCTCATCTTCGGTCAACCCTACACTAGGATGATACGCTGGTTTGGCGACCTGCTTTTTGCCATGAGTATGATGTACCTAGGGAATTTCTTCTGGGACGCCATACGAAAGCAATATAACAAGGTATACGGGAGTCCGCAAGCCGAGACCCCGATGTCTCCTTCGGACGAAAAAGTTGCGAATGTTACCCGCAACGCTTCTCGCACAATGCTTTGAAGTGTGCATCTGCACCCGCCGGCAAAACATAACTGCTGTTTGGGGCAATCTGTCCACAAAGGATTTTTATTCTGTTTTAATACGGCCTTCAGACGCAGTTAGCTTTACAAAACTTGCCCTGCCTGTTTTATGTCCGAAATCGCATTCCCCCTTTCAAGTACGGAGCAATGTCTCACCGGGAACTCCCGTTCATTAGCAGATTGATACCCACACCAAAAGACACAGTGATGTATAACAGATCGCTCATTCGCGCTGAAATGTTCCCACTGAAACAATTCTTCAATGAAGTGGGTTTTGTGACCCCCCCTCCCCCCCCAACTCGATAATTTCCAATGTGTAAGGGGCAGTGTCGTATATGTGTAAAGGCTGTTGAAAATCGCATTTGTACAAACCATCAAACAAATCACAATGCCACATTAGTGAAAAATAAAATGATTTTAGCACCCATAGGTGGTCTTTGTGTTACACCCTTTTTGTAATTCTAGTGCGCCCTACGTGACTTAGTTTGAGGTATTTCCCAGCAGCTAAATTTAAACCAGCAAGTGGAAGTTGCGAACAGAACGTTAGGTTTTCTCAACGGGCTTGTGGTTGGTGCTTATGGTACTTGTTTGATGCTTATGGTCGGGAGTTCATTGCTCATATCTCTTGCTGGGAAGGCCCTTCGTTATGTGTACGCTAATCACAAAAGCGCGAAAGATAGACGGTAGGGGAATTTTATCAATGTTCATGTGTTCAATCACCCAAAGACCTCTTTTTTCGTGCGTGCGCCGGACACCAGGTGTCAGTATCGATTCAGGGCTTCAGTGGCTGTTGAGTGATAAGACGGATGAATCTCTCGGGTTGCCACGCGGATTATCTTGATTATCGCTCCAAGAAACATTTGTCCTCCTCTTCCTCTCGTGAGCAAGCCCTTTTGGCTTGCGTAAAGAAGACCGGGGCCCTATTCTCGGCACCGTAAATTCCTCGCGAATTTTTTATGGTGACCTCAGTGGCTCTCGGTTATCACACGCGGGGTGTTGAAAAAACTCCTGCATTCACTACGTTTATCAAAGCATGTATGCTTTACCCGTTTTTCAAACTTCTGATTCTACCATATTTGTGATTGTGTGATTGATTATGAGGGCTCAGATTCCGACGCTACACGGGCGATGAGGCCCGCCGTAGTGGATGGGCTCCGGATTAAGTTTGATCACCTGGGGATCTTTAACGTCCGCCGAAGTCTCGAACACACGGGCGTTTTAGCTTTTCGCCTCTGTCAGAAAACGTCGTATTTGTGGTGTCCGCTCAAAAATTACTCGAAAGGTTTCAAGAAGTTCTATCAACAACGTTGCAGTTGCTCTCAATGTGACTGGCTGCAATGTAGTGACGTATTTTAAACCGTTGTCGGGAAGAGTTACACTACACATAATCACCTTTCGTTGGTGGAAAGATAATGTCAACACTGTAGTTTCGCCTGTCCCGCCATCCGTTTTCCAAGAAAACAATAGCGACTCCTCGTTCGGTCTCTCATCCGTGGTGAGCGTCCCGTCTATGTGAACGCTCAAGCATAGCACTCGGTACAGTGAGCTAGTTAAACAAATCTGGTGGGTATGTTGGTGCATTATGATTGAAAAATGGAGCGCGACTTAGACAACGACAGTAACGGAACGACAGTAACTTAGACAACCTGTAGTAACTGAACAGGTTCAGCTTCCCGGCCGAATAAAGTCTGTTCTAGGAAGAGGACCCAAATTTGGTCAAGAGCCTAAGATCCCCGCTCACGAGCTACTCCCCTTCAATAGGCAGATCACGGAAAAATCAGGCGTCCAAGACCGGGAGCGGTGTCTCCTAGACGGTGTTCACAGCCTTCGTAGGACTGCTCCTAGGCAGCCAAGCCAGTGTTCACAGTTGAAGACCAAGCCTGAGGTTCAGTACTTCAATGACAATTGGCTAAGACTACTTCTGTGTGGCAAGGAGGGTTGGTTTGTTGCGATGGCTTCCGGTGTGTTTAATGAGAAACCAGTGCCAGCGCTAGAAAGGAGCTTTAAACCCGTGAAGACAAGTGCCCAGAAGGCGAAAGCGAAAGCTGTGGATTTATGTCGGAAACTTGAGCTGCCCCGTCCATCAAAAGTCGTTTCTAGTTCCTAGAATAATTGTTTGAGCGTGTTTCTCACAGCTAAGACGCATAAGGATAACATGCCTTTCCGGTGTATTGTTAGCTAGTGCAGTCGCACTTAAGCCAGTTTTTTACCGATGCATCTTTGTAGCCTTAACATCGAAGACCCGTTTATCACCAAGAGTTCACTTGAAGTCATAGATTATATAAAGAATGACGCCTCGGTGGGGTTTGCCTTTTCCGTTGACGTTGAGGACTTGTTCTATGCTGTGCCGCACTCGGAACTGTTTGCGTCTGTTAGGCAATGGATTGGTGTAAACGGCGTGGTCCAGTTCCAGAATTCTTCTGGTATGTCGGTGTACTGTTTTATGCGTTTATTGGAGTTTTATCTGGACGCAAAATTTGTTTCTTTTGAAGGATGCATGTACATTCCGAAACAAGGAATTTGTATCGGGTCCTGTGTTGCGCTGGTCTTATGCACTATTTTTCTTGTTAGTATCAACCGGGATTTGCTTTTAAGTTTTGAAGAGGATGTTGTTCTGCGTATTTTACTGCAAAGCAGTGTGTCTATCCCCTCCCCCCCCCCCCCAGTTTTCATTCCGGTGTCATCGATTTACTCGGCACCGCTCTGGGGCTCCTCCTCACCACCGCTGACACCTCTTTCACAGATATTTTCCCGCTCGCCTCCCCTTTGGCAAGTTGCGCAGTCGCCAGCTAACGGTGATATGCGGTTATCAGATGATAGCGAAAAATAAACTGAAGCACGGAAGGGCGTAAAAAAAATCCCGCGCCTTCCCGCGAGGGGAACACGAGTAAATGCAGAGCATTGGGGGTCGTTAATGCCGCGTAAAGTCGCGTTAGGGTTAGGGTGGGTAGTTGGGTCGTAGTTGCGTTGGTGTTGGTTTGGGGTAGAGAGAGGAGAGTAAAGTCGCGTTAGGGTGGGCAGTTGTGTCGTAGTTGCGTTGGTGTTGTTTTGGGGTAGAGAGAGGAGAGCGAGACGAGAGTGTAAATAGGGCTGAATGCGTCATTTATTATTATTATTATTGGTCGGTTCCGTCGTTATATTGTACGGAGAGAAGGACTGCTTTATGGTCGCTGAAGTGGACCGTCAAGTGGTCTTTGAGCAGCGTTTGCGCGTTGGTACAACTTGCGAAGACGAGGTCGATGCAACTGCCGTGGATATGTGGAGGAGGTAACGGGGTCTTCAACGAGTGCTGGGACGCTCGTGCCTCAGTACTGGTTGAAGGCAGTGTTGCTTCCATCGCTTCTTCCGTGATGCTGCAGTAGCAGACACGGGTAAACGTGGGAGCGAGCGTCAACCAAGGAAGGAAAGAGCAACGCAGTGACTGAAGCACGAGCGACCGCTAGCCGCTTTATACTTGCAGCGCGCGCAGTAGAGGGAGAGCAGTACGGGGGGGGGGGGGGGGGAGCGCGCATGCGCAAGCAGCGCGCGCCCTTCCACGCCCCACCGCGCTGCTATCACGCACCTGTTACGCCGAGACCGCGACGGAGCGAACGGGCTGACTACGACGCATGCGCGCGCCAGCTGCTGTTGAGAGAGAGGAGGGAAGGAGGAGAGGCGCACCTGCTGCGGACCCGCAGCTGTGGACGCCGTCCGACGCAGGAAGAGGCGAGGCTAAGAAATGCTCTGCATTTAAAATGCACTGACGGTTACTACACTCACTAATATCAAATCTGTGCGCAGCGTGAGCTGCAGTCTTCTCCGTCACGGCGCATTTCTGCTGCGTCTCAGGGAGTGTTGGCGTGGTCAGCGAATGTAAGGCGGCGTGCGCTACTCTGCTGCTACCTCGCAGTGCGCCGGCGCCGCCGGCGCACTGCGAGATAGCAGCAGATCGTGCAAATCGTGTTTGAACCTCCCGCGCAAATGTTACGCGGTTCGGATTAGCCTCGCACAAGAAGAAGCGAGCATGTTGTTGCATATCGTGTTTGAACCTCCCGCGCAAACATCATGTGGTTTGGATTAGCGGAGAATGGAACAGCGTCTGGGGAAAGTGTCAGGAGGAGGGCGCTCTTTGGTGGCGACACATGAGACATGTGTGAGGGAAAGGCAATGAGAGAGATGACGCCGTAGCCGCAAGTGTCGTAATCCACTTCACCCTTAGCTAGACGCTCCGTTTTCTTTCCTTCGTCGCTGCCACGATCGCTCACTCGGTTAGCCGGACATAACCAGACGCCGCCCCCGGCTGCCAAAGGGCTGCCCCCTAAAACGACCGAAACCCGCCGTCGCGGCGTCTGTCACTTGGAAGCACGCGCACATGACCGGTTGCCGGTTTATGCGTGCGCAGCTAGGTTTGTAGTGAAGAATAGTGGCAGGGAGGAGTGGAGGCGTGCACGGACAGCTATAGGGTTTATGCCCGTATGGATGGCATGTCTGTCGTGGTGGTGCCAGATTTAAACGGGGACGTTAAACGGCTCAGTGGGACCTTTCCGGAGTCCTTAGTGGTAGAGCGGATTGCGTTTGTCTGTTAGGCTATGTTCAGATTACCGACGCAAAACCCGTATCGTTATACATGGGTGTAAAAAATTCCATGTCACGCAGTTCTGTTGGCTGAGACGGGAAACAACGTCCTTCTCTAAAGTCATTACGATAGTTGCGGCAACAGTCTTAACCCGGCCTTACAAAAACAGTAAGATGCTTGCGACGCGGGAGCGACACAGGCAGTTCATGTTTATCTGCAAGAACAAAGCTTGGATCCTTCAGAGGTTCATTCAGCTAATTGGATAGGAAGTACGCTTCATCGAAAATTACGATAAACGTGTTTTTGTTTCATGGTCTCCGCGGACTGCGTCCAGCTTTGCAGGTCATTATTCGTCACAGAGTGAAGGGCAGTATTTTTTTTAGATATGTCGACGATTTTTTAGTGGTTTTTAAGGGGAAACAGTGTTCACCTAAGTACCTTGCAACCGCAAAAGAGATTCTAGAAGAAGTTTAGCCGCCTTAGGAAGGGGTCTTGCATTTACACACGATGTTCGAAGTCAGGACACCCTGCAAGTTTTTAGATATTAATTTTAGGTTTTCATCCGACCATGCTTGTTGGGTCTATCGCCCACATGCCCGTAAACAAGCTTCGCCATTTTCATCATCTTCATTCAAAGACTGTTAAAAGGGCCATAGCGTCTCTGGTTTTAGAGTCTGCAGCTGACGAAGTCCTGTGCACATGCTGTTCAAGAAAGCTTTGACTCTCAATGAAGAGACTTCTGTCGGTCGGTTATCCAAGCTAGTCTTGGTGGGTGTTGCTGAAAGCCTTGCTTCGGAAAGCCAAAGGCCAAGTAGGTTGCGAAGCACCCAGAACAACCTAAGGCGAATCCTGTTGTTCTGCCCTATATACATAGAGTTACGCGCAACCTGAAAAAAATCCCAGAACGGTACAAAGTGCCGGTCGTGTTTTCTGCTCGACAAAAACATGGCCGCCGGTGTGCGCAAATTTCCAGCAAGCCCAACCCGAAAAAGTGCGAATAGAAGCATGCCAAGCGATGTGTGCCGTGTGACGTCGGGGTAGTTTACGAGAGACCGCTCTCGTGCGGGAGGCCTGTGTCGGCCAGATCGGGCAGATGTGTGATAATGACCGGGCACCGCGAGCATACTTCTTCTCTTAAAGGAGTACTCGAAACCAATTTCAGGTGTTAATATTATTGCACACTTCGCTTTCTTTACTCAACAGGATACCCGGGCTGAAATATGAGCGGCCTGCGATGCGAATAACAAATTTTAATTGGATCTCATTTATCGCGCCGACAGAGCAGCGCGCAGCGCGGCGCTCAGCAAATGGACATCAGCGTGACATCATCCCTGTGAAAAGCCAAAAGAAGTGAAGTGACGTCAAAAAAATCGTGACGTCACTTCACGCGCGCGCCCCCGCGAGCAGCGAGCGGGAGCCGGCGCATTCACAAACTATATACAAGTATTCCTAGTTCACTGAAACAAAACGGTGCACGTAGCCAGAGTTACGAGGCATAAACCGCTGCCAGAAAGGCACTGTTGCAGAAATGAAGTTCCACACACGCGGAAAGGAAGCGTAATATAGCCCGGAATCGCAAGAGAAGTCGCCATCAGGACTTTTATTGAAAGAGGTAATCGAATTTCCGCCGCAATGGTAGCCCTAGCACCTTGAGGCAGCTCAGCCGTTCAGCTCCGGCGGCGGCGCGGTCGAAACAACCCCCCCCCCTAGCCACCCCCCCCTACTAGTGTTTTTGACGTCTGCACAAAGCGGTGTGGTCATGCCGGGAATCTGTCAAACGCGCCTCTCGGAATCAAGCGCGCGAATTTGAAAAAACAAACGTTTTCAGCCCGTTAATGCAATTAATCATTGCGCGCTGAAGTATTTAGATTGCTGTTTCGGGTTCGCCAGACCATTAAGCATCTATAAAAGCAATAAAAGTGTAACATGGAATTTTCGTGTCAGTACTCCTTTAACAACAATACGCGCGCACATTTACCCGCGCATTGCGAAGATTGCAGGCCTGTCAGTACTTTGGAAAAATGCAGACCTTTCGTTGAGCAGATTAGAATTCTCGGCAGGAGTGCGTCAGCGATACATCTGTGCTTTTGCGTGCCAGGGAGTTTGAGTTTTTGAAAACGTCACTATGATCACGTCCTTTGTTTGATGCGTTCCATTTAGTGGACCAAAGTGCGCATGCTCCTAATGAGACATGTATAAATATGAGACGATGCTTCAATAAATGTTAGTTTCAAGTGAGCGCTTGTCCCGTCGTCCTTTTTTACTGTCGTTCTCTAAGTCGCGCTCTATTTTTCAATCACAGTGAACTAGAATATGGTAATAGTGGGAAAAGCAAGGGAATTTTACAGCGAAGCTGTATACCTCTACCCCCAGCGGTTTCATCTGCGTGGGCAAAAATGCCGAGGCCAAGAACGCCGAGCGCACGCGTCAGGCTGATCAGGCATACAGCATAGAGGTCAGAATTTGTTTAAGGAAGCCACAAAAGAAGCATCCAAACCACATTATGGATGATAAGGTGCTGTGAACAATGGCGCCCCCCTTCCCATGTGTCCCTGGTAAAGATTACGTTTTCAGAGGCAGGACTAGTGTCACTAAGTGGGCAGTTCTGGCTCAGGACTCCGAGCGCATGCGCCAGGCTATGGAGGAACCAGCTTTTGCCGCATCTTTGGACACACTTTCGCTGCTGAAATGCTGTTACGCCAATTATCGCCGAATCGCATTCGGAACGACGCCAGTGATGCGCAGCCGCAGAGCACGGAGGATAAGCTAGGCTTACCAGATTTGACCGACAGAAAACGCATAAACAACAAAATGCCGCGCCCATGAACCATCGCAGTGTAAAGGTAACGTAAAGTCACGTAAGTGCGAACGTAGTGTAAATGTCACGTAAGGCGAACTGACCAGTGATCATGGCGGCGGCACGGAACGATAGGAGAAAACAGCGCCGACACTCCGCACCTTTTACTAGTGGCGTTAGCCGAGCGCAAGCGACAACCGCCGAGACGACGAGAAGCATTTCACACCTTCCGCCATCCCCATTTGTAGTGGGTTACAACAGCTTTACTGAACATTTACTTTCGCAGGGCGGGATGACGACAATTTTTTTTTTGTGGGCCGAACCGATGCCACAAATGTCGAAAATCCCCAAATGGGCGCTGCTACAAAAAGCGGGCGGGGGAAATAGTGTAGGAGATATAGTCATTCCGTGCCACTCGTTTGTGGGTTCGAATCATGGCATAGCCAAGTTGTTTCTTTTAGAAATGGATAAGCATGGACAAAAGGAACGGCTGGTAACGAATGTTCGAACGCGTTTAATGGTTAATGATTGTAGACACCCTTGGTGTCGAACTTCGCGTAGTTCTTGCTTTCGCCAAAGCATTTAAGAGTGGTGTAGGCATGGTTATACGCTTTCCACAATGTCCGCTTTCCTCTGCTACCATTTGAAGTAAGAAAGTCGAAGTACAGTAAGCTGGAATATTTTTGTGCACTGAACGGTCTGTACAGGAGCAGAATTTTGGATTGCATTTGCTTCTCAAAATACTGCTCGGCAGATAATGGCCTGAAGATTTCGCCTGAAAAGCATTCGCTCGGAATTGCCCACATTTCCTTGGTGATTCTTAACCTGCCTCCGTTCTCGTATTGAAAAAGAGGGGGAAGCGGAAAGTGGAAAACATCAGGGTCCGCTTGGTGTGAGCCCAATAAGAAAGACGGTATAAACTTATTCGCACTTATATGCGGGGTCTTATGTTCCATATGCTGTAAGGCGCTTTCCGGTCACTTATAAGACCGCGAATAAGACTCGAAATACGAACGCGATAAGTCTGTGAATAGGCCTGCTCTGTGCAGTCGTGTTTACAGACTTATGGTCATGTGGTCGGTCATTTCATCGCAAAGCGCGACCTCTATGCGGTGAAGAACGAGTTATGAAGCCGCGGAAGTGGCGAACGACGCCCGGTGGCGGCCACCCGGCTTTCGACTTCTAACAAATGGCAGTTCAGTTGAGTTCTTTTACCGCGGAAAGGCCATCGGGAGAGATGGTGGAAGGGCCGTATAGCACCGCTGCCGGAAGCCGCAAGGCCTACACACTTTAAAGGAGTAGTGACACGAAATTTCAAAGCTGAGATAACTTTTTAAAATGCTTCCTTTTTAACATGAGATATCTCCAAGCAAGTTTAAACAGTAGTCGTTCCGTATAACATATTTTAAATTCATTTTAATCTCTGTCGGCACCAGAAAGACCAGAGCGGGCCAGCATGACATCATCCAATACTTGCCTCAAGCTCCTGTCATGGAGGCGGCTCGGCGTTCGTTTCGTCGAAACCAAAACTGACACGAATAAACGACGCCGTAACTTATTGCGATCGAATGTCTATTGTGCCATTCTATGATTAGTGGGCTAATAGGGACCCATAGCAGCGAAAAAACGCGTAACACAAAGAACTCCTATATTGCGCCAGGTACGGATGCAGCCAACCACCGTTTGTAACTATCGCTATTTGCTATGGGCATGTGCTTGTTTTTCCCGGGGTTGCGCGGCTTTTTCCTCACGCCGAACAAAGATGGACAAGAATTATCGTCTAAGTCTTTATATTTGTCCAGAGCAGACATCGGGCGTCCGTGCGCACGGTGTGAATGTGGGATCGTCGCTATGTCGGCTGTCGGCGCAGTGGCTACAAAAGGCGGCACGGAAAGGACGCAACAAATGTATTTTAGATGCGACTGCATCTCATTCACTCGCCTTGTCCCTCCATACGGCGTTGTGGTTGTCCGTCCACACCCCTCACCCATTCTCCTCGCCGCGCGAATTGCGCTCTCTGCCGCTCACCCCATCTCCTCTCCGATAGCGAACACTGTCTCGCAAGGGACATGGGATTGGATTCGATTGGGTTGGCTTGGCTTGGCTTGTATTGGATTGGATTAAAGTGCATTGTGTTGGATTGTGTTGCGTCATAGCTACGCCATGTTGTGTCATAGCCGCGGTCGTTCCAGCACCAGCGTTCGGATTCCCATCGATGCGTTGAATGGAGCCTAACAATTCTGCTATCGCCCGCGCAACCGTAACAAGCACCGATCACTGTGATATCAGGAATGCTAGCATCACTGAAGACAAGGCTGCGAAGCGGCGTGAACGTGATGCTGAACGCAAACGATTGAAGCGAGCAGCCGATTCCGAACTTCGTAAACGTGATACCGAACGCAAACGGTTGAAGCGAGCAGCCGTTGCTGAACTTCGTCAGCGTGAAGCCGTTGCCGTACGCGAGAAGCGAGCGGCCGATGCTGAACTTCGTCAATACATCATACGCGTTCCTCACACGTTTCACGCAATTAGAGAATCAACCCAACGGAAACACCAAGTGAACCCCCAAGATGGAGGAGGAGGAGGAACAAACTTTATTAACAGTGAAGTCGAGCGGGATCGTGGTCGGGGTCCTCATTCCAGGACTCCGTTGGTGCGGCCTGCCGTCTTCGCCCTTTCAGCGAGCCAAAGCTGCTTACTCAGGTCTGAGCTGGCAAGCTCACTCTCCCACTGCTCGTAAGTTGCATCAGGGATTGGATCAAGGTCTGGGTTTGACTGACAGGCGTAGCTTGGCTGCCGCAGTATTTGCACAGGGGGTAGTATAACGTGGGGTGGATGGTGTGTAGCCGCGTGGGGTGTGGAAATGTGTTGGTTTCAAGCCGTCGAAGGGTGACTTGTTGTTCTTTTGTTAGCTGGTCGGCCGGTGGCGGGAAGGTGCGTCGTGTGAGCATGTAGTGTTGGGTGATGTCGCTGTATGTGATGAGTGAGTGACGGGTCCTCTCATCATCCTCTTGCGTTGCCCGGCGTGCAAGTTCTCGGGCGTAAGCGTGCGCCGCTTGATTACCGCAAAGAGACGAGTGAGCAGGTGTTCAGATAATCTTGACTGTTCTCTTGGGGAGGTTCTGGGTTATAATTCGTGCGGCTACCTTAGAAATTCTCCCAGCCGTGTACGTTCGACACACCGCTTGTGAGTCCGTAATGATGGTCGTGGCTTGGGTCTGCGTTATGGCTAGTGCAAGTGCCACTTCTTCTGCTTCGAGGATGGTGGACTTACGAAGGGTGACACTTGTAATGAGAGAAGTTTGGGTGGCGACGACCGCTGTTTTAGTGTTTGCACGCGCGTAGTCCTCTGCGTCGGTGAAGACTGTCGTACTCGAGTCGCCGTATTGTCTTTCGAGGGCCAGCGCCCTGGCCGTTCTTCTGCCTTCGTGAAGCTGGGGGCTCATGTTTCTTGGAAGTGCGGGAACGTTTAGCTTGGATGTTATATCCAAGGGTATGTCTACTGCAGTATCTGCTTCCGTTGGCGACATGAGCCCCACGTTCGAGAGTACTTGGCGTCCTGTGGGCGTAGTACTTAGTCGCGCTTTTTGGGCATTCAAGTGCGCTTCCGTAAGTTCGTCTAGGGTGTTATGTACTCCCAGAGCCATCAGGCGAGCGGTAGAAGTGCTGGTAGGAAGTGCGAGGGCTTGTTTGTAGGCCTTGCGTATGATGGTGTCAATCTTCCGGCGTTCTGTTGCCAGGAGGGTGGCGTAGGGGGCGACGTACGTTATTCTCGAAATTATGAAGGCTTGGACCAGACGCGGCATGTCCTGTTCCTTCATGCCATGATTTTGGTTGGCAATGCGGCGAAGCATCCTGACAATTTGGGTGGTGGACGAGTCCATTTTTTTATTAGTTGGGTGTTTTTGCAAACTTCCTGATATATCATGCCGAGTATTTTGATGGTTGGGGTGGGATGAATTTTGGCCCCATCCATTGTGATACAGATGTCCGTGGTTGTATCTCGGCGGCGTTTTTGCACCATGACAAGCTCCGATTTCTCAAGCGCGCAGGTGAGACCACACCCTTTGGCGTAGGCATTCACCACGTCTGCGGCCTGTTGGAAGCGGTCCTGCATGGTTCCTGCGGACCCTTTGCTTACCCAGATAGCGATATCGTCGGCGTAAATGTCGTGCTTAATGTCCGGGATTTTGTTCAACTCTTTTGGCAGGCTTATCAGGGCTATATTTAAAAGTATTGGAGACAGGACAGCGCCTTGCGGCGTACCCCTACTTCCGCATATCAAGGCGTCGGATCGCCGGTCGCCCACCTTGAAGACAGCTTGCCGGCCCGTAAGATCCGTACATTTTTTCGCCGCAGCCGAGGTAGCTGAGGTTCGTTAGGCTGGCGGCATGAGCAACGTTGCGAAGGCCCCCTTGAGGTCTAACGTGAGGATGGCCTTGGGCGTGGTCTTACTGGCCGATTCGAATATGTCGGTTTTCAGTTGCAGTAGGATGTCTTATGTTGAAAGGTGAGGGCGAAACCCGAACATCGTATGTGGCGTTTGTTCAATTCTTTCTAAATATCTTTGCAGCCTGTCTAGAACAACGTGCTCCATAACCTTCCCGACGCAGGAGGTGAGGGAGATCGAGCGGAGGTTGTCGACGCATGGCGTCTTGCCCGGTTTTGGTAGAAATCTCACCTCTGCCTCCTTCCATGCAGTCAGGAGGATGCTGGCAGTCCAGCACTCATTCATGTAGGAGGTCAGAACACCGATGGAAGTGTCGTCTAGGTTTGCCAGAGCCCTGTTCATTATTTTGTCCATACCCGGTGAGGTGTTACGCCGGATTTAGCCAGGGCCTCCCGCACCTCAGCCGTTGTTATTGGCTGATCAAGACTGGAGTTCGGAGACCCAGTGTATGGCGGTGCAGATTCCTTGGTGGTGGCTGGGAAATATTTGTCCTTCAGGGTACACATGAGGTCTTTTTCAGAGCCTGGGTATTGATGTATGATAGTCCGCATCGTCTTTTTACTCTCTCCCCTGCTCCTGGTGGGATCTATAAGGCATCTAAGAACGTTCCAGGTCTTGGAAGTGTCTTGGAAGTGGTAAGTCTTCCGTTGAAGCTCTCACACATGTTTAGCCAATTCTGGCGGCTGAGGTCCGCCGCGTACTGGACCGCTTCCTTGTTTAGTTTGGCGATTCTTCAGCGAAGCTTCCTGTTATGCCTTTGCTTTCTCCATCTCCGCAGTAGGCTGCGCCGGGCTTCCCAGAGATGAAGCAAGTGATTGTCTACCGCCGGTGTTTGAGTAGACATTTGAATTTTCTTTGCATGGTTCATAGTGTCGTTGCATAATTCTTCGGTCCATGCGCGTATGTCTTCTATCGTGTTGGTCTGTGCCTGATTTCTCTTTTTCCTTATCGCATCCCAGTCTGTTAATTTCGCTTCTCCTATTTTTCTTCTGTAGTACGGCCCATATAATTTGGTCTCGATGATCATATGATCACTGCCCAAATTTTCTTCATGGCTCCTCCAACTGACATTGGAGAGGTTTGCTGTTAACGTGAGATCCGGGCAGGTATCTCTCGTTGTGCTTGTGCCGATCCTAGTAGGCGTGAATGGGTCATTAATAAGGGTGAGATTCTCTTCGTGTAGGATATCTGAAAGTTCTCTGCCTCGTTTGGTTTGATAAGTGTAGCCCCAGGCTGGGTGCGCGGCGTTAAAGTCCCCTACAATGACAAAGGGGCTACAGCCCACAAGACTCTTCGCCCGCCGAATGATATCCGCCAGCCCCGGGGCCTTTCTTTTCGGCCGGCAATAGATGTTCAGAATGAAAATGCTTCGAGATTTTTTAATGTTTTGTGGTATTTGTTGCCAGATGGTGTTGAATCGCCGTAATGTCTTTTCGAATTAGGGTGCAGACGTTGTTCCCGTATGGGGTGATGTGGGTTGTGTAGCCGGGAATTTTTGCATCTTGGTTCGTTTCTTGTAGCGCTACACGTCGGGGGGATCAGATTGGCTATCTACGTATTGTTGTAAGTCCCCCTTTTTAAGCTTAAAACTTCGACAATTCCATTGCCAGATTAGTAGTGGGGATCGTGCGTTCTGCTTGAAGTTAGTCATCATGAGTGGTGGTGTAGTTTTCAGCCATCGTGTCGTTCTGTCCTGGGCGGAGGTATGGTTTCTCCCTTCTTGGATGTCGGCCGGTGCCTGCCGGGTGCTGAAATTCTAGGCGCTCGATTCTGGCTTGTGTGCCCTGCATTAGTCCCGACAGCTGTGCAACTTGACTCCCAACTTGTCCCAGCTGAATAGAAATGGACTTCAGCTCGTCCTGAACAAGGGTGGTGAGTTGCTCGAGACTTCTCTGTAATTCTTCCTTAGTTATGTAGCTTGGGTCGTTTTCCTCCTGCATGGGTGACGCTTGTTGTCGCCTTCGTTTCTTTTCCATAAGCTGTTGTGACAGAGGTGTCGTGATAAGTTCTACTGAGACAGCTCCAGGGAGTGTACCCGGTTGTGATTGTGGGGTTGGTGCGGGCGTTTTCTTGAGTTGTTGTGTCATGAGGGATTTGAGTGATTGAATTTCGGCCCTGAGTGTCCTGATTTCTTGTTGCAATTTATCACACTCACTACACTGTGGAGTGGATTGACGAGCAGTGGGAGAGAGAACGGATGCCCAGCTCACCTCGTTGCGGTCAGTGTCGTTGTCCTGCCGCTCTCGCTTCTACCCTTGCTGCCTGGACTTTGACCAGGACCGCGAGCGGCTCCCCTGTAGTCGGACGGTTGATCGTGACTTTGAGCGCCCGGCTGGCCCACTGTTTCCCCGGGTGGCACTGCGGGACCGGTAGACGGACTCCGTCTGAGTGGAGGTGGTCGCGTTCCCATTTCTTCTTTCGGAGAAGGTACGGCTCCCGGAACCGCATCCTGCATTCCTTGCTGGCGGCGAGGTGGTCCCCCTGGCACAGCTCACATTTGGGGTTGCACAGGTGGTCAGGTAGTGGGTCACGGGCACCGCAGCGTTCGCATGCTATAACGCCTGGCGTGGGGCCCACGTCGGAGCGGTGGCCTTGCTTGAAGCACTGGAAGCAGTACGGGAGGGTTTTCTTGTAGAGATAACAACGAGTCTCTACTCCTTTGTAGTAGACGTAGAAGGGGACTCTCTGTCCCAGGATGGTAATCACCACCGAGCCCGATTGTCCAAGTCGTCGGCATGCCGCGAATTCGTATCCGGGCATCCATAAATCATCGAGAATATCTTGGGGGGTGTACTCAATCGGTATGTCATGCAAGACGCCTTTACTTGAATCCTGGGGGAAGAGTCCGTAATGATTAACTTTGAAACACTTGCCTTGGATGTTGAGCTGTGTAATTTTGTCAAGTTTTCTTGCTGTGTGTTCGTGAGGAGTGCTGACGGTCGCGATGTTTTGTTCGTAGTCTATTCTGATCTTGATGCTTGCTTGCTTCCACGAGAGTTGAGCGGCGTTGAGTATGCTGTCGGATTTGGTGGCAGCTTGGTATCTGCGGAAGTCAAGACCCTCCATGGGCCTGATAGCCATTTTAATGTCGTCTTTCGGTAGTGGTGGCGGCTTCGGGGAAACGCGAGGCTTGGCTTTTATTGCTCCCTGGGATGTAGTTGTGGTGGGACGAAGCTTTGCTTGGTCTCCCTGCAGTTTGTTCTTGTTCTTCTTTCTCTTTGACTTACTGACTACCTCGATCCAGTTGCCTTGGGAAGTCCCTTCGTCGTCGCTCTCTTGGTCACGCTAATTCAACTCCATGCGCGTGTCTTGAAGTCGATCGGTCTCCACCGCCATGGAAGCTGCAGCGTCCCCGAAAAGAGCTGGCGGCGCCAACGGGAGCCACGGCTGAGCCGGCCTGTTCCAAAGTAGGCTTAACTCGTGAGCTCCCGCTTCGAAACTTCAGATGGCCGTAAGTTCATGAAATCTTGACTTACAGCAACAATGTTGGGTTCCCCGAGGTCCTCGCGATGTTGGGCGGGTGGTCAGGCGGTGTTTCGGGGGAGATGAGGACTTTTCCGTGATTTTGATGCGTTTTTCGCAGAGTCTGAACGAAGCCAGGTTCATCGACGACGACGATGATGATCCCAAGATGAGTCGCATCTTCACAGGTTTCCCCTCGCGGGAAGGAGGGGTAATTTTTTGAAATAAAATCGTGCCCATTAACTAAGCAACAACAAATATGCGTTCATAATAGAACTCAAATGTGACAACAAAACTACATCAGCAAAACGTTAACACCCTGCAATACCTGCACCCGTGAGCGTTAAATACAATCGCGTTTTCAACGGGAAGCGGCGCGTCTTTCACTCAGTCCCTCCTACAGTGGCCCTTACGAAGCTTGAGTGTTTGGCTTCGTACTCTGCGCATCTACTGGACCACTGGGCGTGTTTTGCATGCGTGATGTGAACATTCGTCTATATTCTACAGCGAGATTGCTTACAGTTGGAGCCCTCGGGAAGCGAGCTACTGGCGAGGCAGCGGGTTATTGCGATGGTGTCGCCATTCCCATACAGTTTCATACATAATAACTTGAGGGGAAACTGGCGCTAGTGTCAACGCGAACATGGCGGCGGCGCTTACGCTTCAATGGAAATGATGGGTTGTTCTGGAACCCGATTGCGCCAGATCGCAACGGGCCTATGGCTGCGCAAATTGTGCTGTTTGACAAAAAAAACTCTTATTGCCCGGTTCTCCGTTTACAAATTCAATAGCGAACAAGAAAGTTAGGAGCAAAAAACAAGTTTTGTGCGAAATAAAATGGCGCGTTGAAATAAAATACAGACGCGGAGTCGAGGAGGTTTGTGGAGCAGGTTTGCCATTTGCCGCCAACTACAGCAGGACGTGGACTTCTTTAAAAAAGTATTTGTAAAAGTTTCGACGCTTGTAGTTTGGAATAGGAAAAGTTTTGTGCTCATAAAAAAAGAAACTGATTACCTTTGGAGAAGTTATTCTTGCCTGAATTTGTAACATTCATGAAGCGGCGTTCCTATCAGCCGCCGGTGCTGCTGGTCTGCGCCGTACGAGCCGGCGTTCGCACGAAAGGTGTGGCTACAGCAGTGTGGCTGTTCCAAGCGATTCGCAACCGTCGCCAGCATCGGCAATACGTTGCTGTGCCGAATGAGCAGCGCGGCAACTCCTAATTCGCAGACAACTTCGCCGCACACAGCGCCGCCATTTGGATTTTCGTGCTCGCTGTGCAGCAATGAATTTATAACCCATCCGATACCAACTCTGCGAAGTTTCTACTCAGGGTTGCACCAGTCCGCGTGCGGCATTCAGTTCAGTTCAAGGAAAAACGTATTTTTGAACGCTTCTTTCACCATACCGTGTAGGCAAATGCGTTGATGAAAGTTCAACACGAAAGCGCAACTGTCCGCACAATTTAATCCATAGTACCTTCCGCAAGCCATCGAGCACCAATCCAAATCCAGAACTACCCATCACGCCCATGGAGGAAAGAAAAGGTTAGGAGAGGCCCTGACGTCACATTTGTGAATGCGAGTCCCGCCATGACTTCAGCCCACTGAGCCCAGCACTCTATCCCATCATCCTTTGCTTCCTCCGGTTTGATTTGACTAACATGGCGTCGCCCTGCCCTCCCGCTTCGCAGCGAAAAGAGCTTCGTCGCTAATTCCTCGGTGCGATGTCATGTTCTAAGCTGCTGATTTCGCCTCCAATTTGCCCATTTTAACCCTCACTCAAAGTTTCAATCAAAAAACGGCCTTTGTTTTTTAGATAGAAGGACGATTTTTCAGCTATTAAGCCTGGCAAAGTAGCGTTTGTCGTCGACATAACAACAGGCTCGCGGGGTGGCGAACGCACCCCACGGGAGCATTGTTTGGGGTCGTACAGCACTGCGGTCTTCGCGCGCTACGTCACAGCAGCGATAAATTTCACTTCACTTCACAACGAAGAAACACAAAGTGAGCAAAGAACGAACTGTTGCTCTCGCCATCGCTGAGCGAAGGGGATTTTCCCGGCAGGTCGCCGTCCGTGGCAGCGGCTCGCTCCGCCGATCTCGGCGCGACGTAAGCGCCGCTGCGGCCTGGGTACGAGTTAAGGCCGCCTCCGACGGCGGAGTTTTCAAACTGGCCTAATCTTTTTAAAAACGTTTGTCGTAGCTGCTGCGCTGGTTTGCAAGCGTGGCGAGAGAGAGCCACATACCAAGCGCCATAAAAATTTGTCCGTTCTATTCGCCCAAATTTGGCCGCCGCTGTTGTAAACAAGTCAGCAACATTGTCTATGGGCTCAAGAAAAATCACGTGACTTCCTCCACACTTTTCGCAATGCATTGGGATGCTAGGGGCCTCTCCTGAGTATTCTTTCCTCCATGATCACGCCCATTGCGGCGGACGATCGCAGCGCCATACTCCGCTCTAGTTGCCGTTCCCGGCGGCGTGAGCCGCTGGACTGCTCGTTGCGTGCGAGTCTACGACGATGAACCCGAAGCCAATACGCAATTGAATTATTTATGGTGAGGCGAAAAGCATGACTGGTGTTGCGAGACAACGTGGACGCTTGTCGCGCCAGCCCAGTGGGTTTTTCTGCCTCACGATTTGTAGCAGGCGATCCTTGTTTATTAATTGCTTCACTTGGCTTTGCGACCGAGGCCCTGCGACCCGGACGCGAATGGCGGGTCATTGTAACGTATTAGTGACAGGGCCCAAATACTCCGCCTGATGGTCAGTATTTCTGGCATTTATCCGATAATGGTTCGAAATAAACGTTTGCCCAACTCAGGCGGCGGCAACAAGCAGTTTTGCTGTTTTCCCAGCTTTTCCCGAGAGATCCCTTCCGTGATCGTCTAGGTACCTATAGACTTCAACAAGACCACTCTGTAGCCTAGCCTGTGGGCTTTCGAGAAAGCGCAGTTGTCCGAATCTTATAAGACTGCCAATAAGCGTTTGTTCGAGCTAGCGGGCCCAGGTCGCGCATGCTTTGTAGCGGCAAAGGTGGTTCGGCGCACACATACTTTCACACTACTGGGCGCTAGTCACATCCCATCGCACGTGCGCGCGATCTCAGCAATCAAATATTTCTCCCCGCCCCCCTGCCATTTCTTGCTTCCTTCCGTCTAAGGCGCATCCTGACAGAATGCGATGGGATGTAGAACGGAAGGATGGGGCAAAGGTCGCACTGCTAAGCCCTGTTTCCCGGAATGCTCCGTTTGGGCTTCGACGTCTAGTTTCCCTGCAGTGAGCCTATAGCATATGGGACTCATTTGTGTTAGCGGCGCAAAGATATTCTACGCCAAAAAACTCCAACTAAAGAAAAACAAAAAGTAATCAAGCGATTAGATGGCTTGAAGAATACGCCTATATACTGCATACCCAGTTTTCATTTGTGTTTCAAATTGATTTTTTGTTCATTTTTGGGTTTTATTTTGGTTTACTATTTGTTCTCTTATTCTCAATCACGCTCAAATGAATCTCAAACACCTTGAGTTCGCCCCGCGTTCTCGAAATATGCTCCGCTATCCCCTTCCGCCTTTCGCTTACAAATGCATTCGATCAGGCATCTACGTGTTAGGCCGCTGCTTGTTTCCTTTAATCCTCTTTAATGCTGTTTAATGCTGTAATCCATTAAGCCTGTTTAACTAACGCTATTTTGAGGCGGGTGCTGCAGAACGTTCCGCGTTTCAAACGTACTTGAAGCAAGTATGCCCGCCTCACGCACGCACGCTCGCACGAACGTACACACACACGAAAACAAACTAACAAACACAAATGGCGCGTTTGAGGGACTTTACGGGCATAACTGAACACATCACATCCATACTGTCGCTCTACCTTTACGAAACAAAACCCGGGAATATCAGTGAACATGTGATTTATTCGTGCACACAAATGCTCCGCCTACAGAAGCAATTTCACTAATAAAGGCTTACATGGAGAACTTGCTGAGGACTGTCGCCTACCCGCTGTTATCTTCATGACTGCATTCGGTTTCAGCCTTTCCAAACCATCCAGCAGCTTCATTCATGGTATTTTGTTTAATAGTAAGCCTGCAAAGAAAATTTCATTTGGATTTCAGCAAACTGGCAAAATAAAGATGAATGTACGTAGCTGTCATGTACCCAAAACCCCATTTAGGCGCTCTGTATGATCCCCGGAAAGAACTAGCAGTCTGTGCGAGACAGAGAGAAATATTTATTCATTGCAGTGGTTAGCTCTACGGGAAAATTTTAATAATCTGATTTCACGTGCATTTTCCCGTGAGCCGTTTCAATGAGCGCGACAATAGATCTTGCCTGCTGTTAGGGTAATGCTTTAAACCTTTGAACTGAAAATTTATGCGAATAAAAACAATCAGCTGACGAAAAAACAGGTTTGTGGGGCGAGATTTATAAAGGGCGTTCCTTGCCTGCTGTTAGGATAATACGTTAAACCTTTTCACTGAAAATGTTGGGGAATAAAAAACAATCAGCTGACGAAAGATTAGGTCGCTGGGGCGATAGTTTATAGCTGGCATTACAGATTTAGTTCTATGAAATGTTTGTAGCAAAGTCGTGATTTCCTGCTAGGGCAGAATTTAATTATCGTGTAACAATAGCACAACACTGCGCAATAGGCCTGGGCTTGTTTTTACTTGTCATTTAAAAAGCACTGCTTCACAAGAACAAAGACGGCGGTAACCGGCCCGGCATCGTAATGCTGAACATTTTTTTCGCAGTAACAGCATAAGTATTGTGTCCAAACGTTTTCATGGCGTAAGAGGCATGCAATGCTCGACGAAGTTGTGGAACGCGTGCACGTGCATGTTCTGAACCCAGGGTGAACCTTTCGCACGCTACGACACTACTCTGAAACCCTCGGTAGTACTTTTGAATGTATCAGAATACTCGGGGCCGTTTAAGCTGCGCCAAATATTGCCCACACGGGTGCTTTTGTATTCAATAAATACTCCGGCCTCCTATCTGGGCATTTTCTCATCGTGCCGTCGTTCCCCGAATTCCCCGTACGCTCCATGACGCTTGGCTGCCAGACCATTGCCCACTCACCAAAATAAAAAATAATGGTGCGCTAAATATTTCTGGCTGATGAAATAGCTTCGCGCTAAAAAAAATAAATGTTTACTTACGATACAAATGGATGAGGCTTTTGGCGGAATGCCGCTCGTCGCGCTTGATTTTCGGTGTCCAAAGAAGCCTTCTTTTCGATCCCGTGGGCAAGTGCTACAGTTTTTAGCCATTCGTAGAGTAATTTTTGCCCTGCGGCCCGCAGCAGAAGGGCATGGTGACGGAAACGATCGCATAAAACTGGCGGGGAACGAGCATCGAGCGAGCAACAACATGCACACCAAGCGCCGGGGCCCGGCCCGGAGGAATCAAAATGGCGGCCACGCTGCGGCCAAGGCCGCCGAGGCGGCACCTGCACTTTCAAAAGCTTACACCACTCTAAGCGGGGGCGCGCTCATCGAGGCACTCTTAGAATGACCCTTGAAGATGGTGTTGCTTTCGGGTTGTGAAACATACCCTCAGAGCATGTGTGGTTTGTCGTCGTCGTCGTCTTTGTTTTCACTTCATGACACGCACCTTCCCTGGCGTGTCCATCGATATGTCAGGCGTAATGCTGCGCAGCTACTCCGGACAGCTCGTCCAGGTCGATGGTCAAGCCCAGGTCAACGTTCGCCTTGGCGACAGGGAGGCAACCCTGCCCTTGTATTTAACCAAGGGGTCGAACTGGATCCAGGCATTGGGCGTGCGCTTGCCGGAGTACCAGGTAGCAGTACGGGTGGTGGAAGTCTTCCCAGGCCGTCTGACCAAGTGCCCTGTTCCAGCCCGTGGTGGGCACATTCACCGAAACGGCGGCGAGCATACTACTTTGGAAAACATAGAGCGGCGTCCATATTCGCGGTTTTCCACATTGTTGGCAGACTTTGCCATGAACTTGCAATGGGGAAGTATGGACGAAAAAAAAAAACATTAGAGAATGGAAGAGAATAAAATGGCTACCTTGAATTGGTAGTGCAGGGGATGCGCTTAAAGGTCGTTTACCACAAATTTGTCAATGCATGCTGAATAAAATTTGCTCGAATGGAGCTGAATTTTATTTTCAAACTGAGCGCACGGTTCGTGATTCGGGAAGGACACGTCAGCAGGTTGTAAGGTAGAAACCGCCGGCGGGACCTGCGGCTTTCACCTCATTTGAACATAATCTCATTTCAACAAAAATAACATTCAAATAAATACGGTAAAGTATTCTTGTGATTCAGCAGTCAGTTTATTTTACTATGAAATCCTTCTCACTGCTACCAACACTAAATTACGTTCTTCCATTTAGTGTTGTAATGCAACTTCATTCAAATGTCATGGCGGTTCTAAAACGTTCATTGATGCGACATGAGTTCATAAGGTAATATCGACGAATGTAGGTTCGCTGCCGTTGCCACCATCGACGGAGGTTGGAAGCTGCTGTTGCGTTGACAACCACTGGCGACACCCAGAGCCGCTGTAAAGGGTGAAGTACCTTGAAGTGCGCAATCGTGCGGATGGCTTGAGCGCCCGCGAAAAAGATGGCGACCAGGAATACAATGGCGGCGCACACAGCGACGCAAATCTGCGCTGGCGACCATTTCGATTCGGTGGGGATGTCATCGGGAGGACGCTGCAAGAAGACAGGAGAACGAGCTGTATGCGGCTGCCCAAAGAACTCACTGTTCACGGTTTCTTCAGAAACACGTCGTGGGCATAATGGCGGAGCATGCCAACAAGGAAAAAAGCGAGCAGGGATGGAAGCCGGTGCTTCTGGCATGTTGGTAGCGGGGAGCCTTCGTTAGGTGGCCATATTTCACGTCGGTTAAATGGCACGTGTTGAAGCTACGCCGTTTTTCGTCGCACCCGATGATCTTAAGTCGTGCTTATGTCAGGTGACCCTCAAAATCTGTCAGGCAGCTAAGTGGCCTTCGCCATTTCCTTGGTGAAGGCCCCGAATAAAATTTGCGGCGTAACTGCGCGACTGTTGTATTCTAAACGTTTTTTTTCGTCAAACGCCAAATCTTACATCAGCGTGTTCGGACGCTCTACCTCGGACCCTTCCAGGCTAAAGAAGATTGTTCCCTCAAAGGTTCCAATGCCGTGTAGCCTTTACCGAAGAGTGGGCATGCAGAGATGGAAAGGTGAGTATCGTAAATCCGTATGATGACCAGCCAGTGTGACTCGACGACTTCGCCACTTTCACCGCTTCACATGAACCTGCCCTGGAGCCTGGAGCCCGGGACTTCAGAAAGCGCGTTCTCGCGGTAGGCTTGAATCGGTAGCAGGACGCGCACTACCGTCGGTGGCTCCGCGGCCCTGCCCGCCGTGCCTTTTGCGACTACGCCTAGAATACTGACGTGCATGGGTTTGCGTGCACTAAGCCCCGAGGCCATGAAATTGCCGTAATCACAACAACCGTCTGCTTGGCATTCCACTGGCGGGGCGAACCATTTACGTTACAGTCACCTCCTGAATGACATAATGCTTTCCTCAAGGTGCGATGCGTTGATATTCGCACTAAAAACAGCGCAGGGACAAGGACGGAAGAAGTGACAAACTAGGGCGCTAGCCCAACTAGCCCAACGTAAAGCCTTAGTATGATATTCGTCAAACGTCGCCTAATATTATTTCATAATGAGTATAATCCTACACTGTGTAGGTCGCAAAGTATCGTTTCGTTTATCCTAAAAGTTTGTCCTAGGAGCCGTGGTTTTCTCTTCGCGCTGCGTACCTGGTCATCGGAGGGAAGGATGAGCAGAGAGTTGAATGGAGAGGCCAGCAGAGGCAGGCCCGGCCCGCTGGTCATGCCTAGCACGTTGCTGTTCAGCTCATGAGAAGGGGAGTTGGCGCCGTCGCGGTTCTTCTTTTGCTTCGCCAGGGTGGGCTGCTGGCGGCGGGTAGCGTTCCCGTTCTGCGGTAAGGTTTGATACAGTTGTCAAACTTTAAAAAGGAGAACCTGCAAGTTTACTGGGCACTCTAACCTATCTAGTTACAATTCATGCATAGAATGTGCGGCACGCGGAGAGGAATTGCTGCGGCAGTGTTGCGTGTATTAAACTCAATCATATTGATTGATTCATTGAATGATTGATTGATCGATCGATTGATTGATTAGGGTGTTTACCGCGCCGACGCCATACAAGCGGTGATGCGTGCCATAGTGGAGGGCTCCGGAATAATTAGGACCACTTAGGATATTTACCGTGCGCCGAAATCTCGAACACACGAATGGTTTCGCTCAAATGCAATCCTTAGCTCCATACAGTCCACTTAGAAGTCCTCAGAGACTGCAAAAAACTGCGAATTAAACAAACTGCTCAAGAACAGCTTTATGACACTAGTCCGCAGCAGGCTTTCCGTGTTGGATTCGTTCAGAATATCGACTTTTGTCGCCTAATCACTCGTACGACGCCGGCCGCCATGGTAATGGAGATTTATTGCTAAAATTGAAGTCTGAAGCGTCCACCACATTAACTGCTCACATGGTACTGTGCACAGAATGCGGTTGAAGACTTGAAATAGACGAGTACACTTGCGTGAGTTTATTGATCTTCCGCTTTATTGACTGTGCACTGCCTGAGTCGCGATGGTGCCGACGTGGTACAGACTACGGCGCTGTTTTGGCGTATCAAAAATGTTTCAATTTTGTCGTAAAATGCCGGTCACCTTTACGCATTTCATTCGAAAAAAATTTCCAATTGCCGATATAGTGTGCTTTAGGTTCAAATTATCAAGTAATTTTGCCAACTTAATTGCCTGTAAAATTGCCGGGACCAGCACATCACTTCGAATTAACGGGACGCGCCCATTAAGTGACTTGTAATTACAGAGAGCGTACTTATTATGTGTACGTCATCAATAGTGCTGTGGGGGGCAGGACAGAGATGAGACGATCCATGGTTGGTGGTGAAGAGATCTGTTTACAAAGAGATGCGAGCGGCGTGATTACAGTGCACACAGGGCGACCGTGACAGAACCCGCGCGCTGCGTGACCCACAGAGCTTCGTTTTCGCCCTCGTCGTCGTCGTCGTCGGATGATGATGATGATTATGATGATTATGCCGTCATCATTTTTGTCACGTACTCGGAAGGGGGGATTGGCCAGGGCTAAACCACTTATTTACCTGGAGGGGACTTAAAATTCTAATTTATTTACGGGAAGAAAAAGGCCAAGAAATGAAAGTTCTCAACGATTAACAGTCCAATTACCCATTAATTACGTATTTATCAGCAATTCCAGCGACATGCAGCAGAGAGGTAAGCTTGAATACAGTTGTAATATCCCTTTTTTCTATCCTCACGAATTTGTCGCCCCATTAGATAATATAAGTAGCATGGATAGGGTCAACCCCAAATCCTGAATTGGCTCCTTCGAAAGCAGTTGTCTAGCTGCGGAAAGTGGGGACAGCAGAGAAAATAATGTTTGGTTTTTTCCGGGACGTGGCACCGCACATGTAGGTTCGTAGGGGAAAGTCCTGTTGTAATCAGATAGAAATTTAGCATCGGAATCGGGAGAAGTTTCGCGGTCGAAGGAACGGTGTTCTGAAAGAAAAACTCAGTTTCTCGGTCAATAGCGGATACTGGATTAACTTTATATAGCTTGAAAGAAATACAAGCAAGGCATATTTGAACGAGTTACAGGTGGGTTGCCATACGTTTCGCCCACGGAGATTTAAAACATGAACTCGAACCACAAACAAATATAGGCTTGGCAGCTCAAGGATGGGGGGCTTCACTCATGCGGAAGTAAGTCTGAACCGCCAGCAAGATAAATCGGACCTTGAGCTCTAGAATGCGTGCTTCGAAGTAATAAACCCGGCTCGAGACGAACAGAAAGAGGCCAGGGCAAAATCGCAGAATGCGCTTTCCAAAGAGGTTTAATAGTCGCCGCTAGGACATAGGGCTATTCCAAAAAAAAAGGTGGAGCCAATTTCTATGACTGGCCGGTTGCGGGACCGGTACAACAAGAAGTGTGTGACCTGCAGATAAGTCTCCGTCACTGCTTGCTCCAGCGTCAATGGGGCCTAACGGCTTGCTGATTCCTTCCTAAACATAGGTTGCCTTAGTGCTGTGACGGTGCATTTTCGAACACACACGCAGAGCACCCTCTGTGTTTTCCTTCCCGCACTCGCCACTACGATTTGGCTAATGCGTTCGGCTGCTTAGCCTAACGGCGTGGCCTTTATGCGTTCCGTCGCGGTCATTTTTTTCATGGCGCGAAAAAAGAAGCAAGCCAGTGTAGCGACATTCCGGTGCATTTAAAGAACCCCGCTGGTTGTACACAAATGAGCAGCACCTGACTAAGGCGCGCCTCGTAACCCAGATGTAGCTTCGGTGTGTGAAGACCCCCCTGCTTTATGCTCGTGAGTGGACAGCCGTGGGGTCTACCGTCAATCAGCTATTCAATGTATCGCTTGTGTACTTGATCACTAACTCTCTGGGTAGAATGGGGATATTTCGCATTTAATGTAATCAATTCATTGGTCATGAGTATTCAAACTAGCTTTTTGTCCAAGAAGCTAGGCTGTAATGGCACTCACAATTTTGCGCTACAAATATTGAAAATGGAAAACTGCTTTCGTACACTACCCTTCTCTCCTCCAAGCGGTAGCTGCATTTTTACCGTTGTTTGTACCTTCTGTAGGAAGGACAATTGAACGGCAAATTTATTCTTACGTGATTCTGAGCCAATGATAAACCCCTTAGGTTAAAATCTTTGTAATGTTCGGGTCCACAATATTTACGCAAAAGAAAGCCGTAGTGTCTTCTGCTTCGTGGATATTTTAGTTATTTTGGATGAATTACGTTTAACGCAGGGCCTCTACGACAAATACGTCGTAAAAGCGGCGGACGCACTTGGTACATAGGTAATCTGCTTCTGAAGATAGCCACACAACGTTAATGGAAATTTCATCTCGATGAAAGAAAAAATAACATCGCCGAACTTCTAGACGAAACCGGGAAAGGGGCCGGGACGTTTTTAGCATATAGGCGGGGAATTCGAAAAAGGAGGTAGGAGTAAGGGAGGAAATGTTATTTGAAGAAGTGGTAAAATATTTGCAAAAAATTTGAACTCATGCTCTTACGCCAAATTAAGTGCGTGGAAACTAAAATAAAGCGTTCAAAGGGGTTAGCAGGCGGTCAGGATTAGTTATCGTTGCTGGTTGACTGACAGGGGAAGCTAGCATGCTGAAGTGAGCAGGGGTTATGAGGGAGGATGGAATGACGTTGTAGGAGCTTGATGTAAGAGAGCTGGTGCCACATAAATAATTAAAAACAGCGAAAAAAATATGACGGAAGAACACAAGTAGAGCGGACGGGCGGCAGTCTGATGTAGTTGTCTTTTTTTGTTGCTTTTTGCGACGGTTTTTGTGTTAAATGGAATGACAAAGTTTTGTAACCTTCAACATCTAGAAGTCGAGGAAGCAAGTAGCAACGTCGGTTGGTTAATTTGAATTATGAAAGGCTTGTGAAGGAATCCACGCTCGGTGGCATTATCGCTGATTGCTTAATTGTATTGCTTAATTGTCAGTTTTAGTAAGTGTTGACGTGGAAAGAGGTAGGCTACGTAAGCGCAAGTTCACGGCGCACCGTACCACATGTCCTAAGACACAGCGTTTGACGCAAGAAACCGAATTATATAACAGTCTGCCTTACATTTTCACGGCTCGTAAGGTTTGCAGCATAGTGCGCCTTTCGTGAGTTTTGTGTATATCAATATACAAGGTATGTTACCGTGAATTGAGAGGTTGCAGACTTAGGGACGTCAGCAGTGGGGGTCCCAGTTTTCGTGACCGACTGGTGTGCCCGGTCAGAGATCGCGTCGCGGTCGGATGGGGTAGCTGCGGGATGGAGTTCGGCTGCAGACGCCGATCTTGCGGAACTTTCGACGGCAGTGTCTTCTGCGTCTGAGCTGCCGCTGTCGAGAGATTCGGAACTCAGAGCTTCGACCACCAACCTTTTCGCCATTTTATCTAGGCAGTGCCTATTCTGTGGACCAGTGAGTGATGATGATCATGAGCAGAGGACAACGCCCACCATTATTTTGTGGACCAAATCACGGTATAATCGATACATATTAGTCTAATACAACCAAAAAGATACCAATTTACACCTATTTAAAAAATAAAGCGTAGAATTGACTTGAGGACAGGCTACAACAAAAAAAAACTGCTTAAATCCAGGAAGTTCGAGCCACAACCCAAGAGTATACCACTGCACTACGGCCACCGACGAGTAACACCTGTTTAGCGGATTCGCCACCAGGGGGCCAACTGATGCAGTGTGGTTAGCTAAGCGGGTTGCAGAACTGGAGGCAGCGCTAAGTAACGATTGCGATGAACGGAGGGCCGTTGAGGGAAAGTTAGAAGCAGCTGAGAGGAAGCTAGAAAGGAGCGTCATTTCGCCAACAAATGACGACCACCTCGGCCCATGCAGCGAAGCGGAGGCCATGCGCCGAGGTGACACCGGGGGTGGAAGCAGCACTAGGCACAGCTACTCCCACGTGCTGCGAAATAGGACAGCAAAACCAGTCGATAACCCGGGTACCAGTAAAGAGCGGCGCGTGGCAGATGATAGCGTGGTAATCATTGCGGGTGACTCTAACATGAAGAGGAGCAGCGCTGCCATAGTGGAAAGGGTAATGGGGGATAAGCGTGTGAAGGTGGGTGTTTCCCAGGTCAAACGATGCAGACGGTGATGACTGCAGCGAAGGGGCAGCAGGCCTTGTCTAGTAAAGCTAGAAAACCTTGTGGTGATTGCCGCGGGGCTTAACGATGTTCTAAAGGGAGAGGAGGGAAAACTTGGCCAGGAGATAGCGAAGGGGGTAAAGGACCTGCGGGCGACGGCCCCAAATGTGTTCATTGCAGTCTGCACCGTGCCGGAGGTGATGAAGCAGGGCGTGCACACCGAACGGGTAGTACTACGCTGCTAACAGCGAGATCGTGAGGTGCGGCAGGGAACTTGGGCTTGAAGTGATAGACGTGAACAGGGTAGTGGGCAGCATCGGACATAGGCAAGCTTTTCAGTGGGACGGGATTCACTTCAGCCCCAGGCTAGAAAACAAGGTGGGGTGGCACTTAGGTGGGAGGAGCGGTAGCTTTTTAGGGGGGACCCGCCGCAGCTAAGGAAGGCAAACTAGGAGACAAAGGGGAAGCAAGAGACATATGCACACTCAAAGCTGGGAGGCAGCCAGGCCTAGAGCTAAACGGAGAACCTACGGACGTAACTGAGAGCGTTGACAGAAGCCATTTAAGTGGAAACAATGGAGCAAACATTCTGTAAAAGACAAAAACAGACCCCGTAAGCGGAAAGGGAAAAAACAAATGCAATAAATATTAAATCAGCTACATAAATATGCAGGGAGGCAGAAAGCCAGATAAGTGGGTGGAAATTCAAAAGCAACTTGAACGGGAAGGAATAGACGTGTACGCTTTAGCCGAGACTTACCTCCGGGACCTAGAAGGCCCCACCTATCATAGACAATTATGTCTGGGAAGGTTGCAACAGGACCACAGGAATGAAGAAAGGGGGAGGTGTTTGGTATGCTCATTAAACAAGGGACCGACTGGCAGAGAGTGCATGAAAGTTGTAAAGAGCATCTATGGTTAGAGGCACCATAGAGGGGGAAAAATACATGGTTAGGAAGTGGTGTATCTGTGGTCCGGAAGTAGTGCTAGGGAAGAAAATGAGGAAATGGTTAACTGTTTGAGAAGAGATATTAACGAGTTCAAAGATTCGGGGCGAAATAATGATAGTTGGAGATATGAATGCCCATATAGAAGGTTTGGATGGATACACAGACCACAACGGTTCTCTAGTGATAGATCTATGCCAGGAAAACTGGCTTGTAATAGTAAACACGGAAAGCAAGTGTGATGGACAAATAACGTGGGAAAGCGGTAACAGACAGTCCAGCATAGACTACCGTTTTAGTATCCGAGACAGTATACGGAAGGCTGCGGGAAATGAGGATAGATGAAAATGGAACAGACAGCTTAGGAAGCGACCACAAGTGGTTTAGCTTGCACTTTGGAGGCGCAACCCGGACAAATGCGGAAATAGGTACAATAGGAGAAATAATTTGAATAATGAGCAGTTTAAGATCATCGCTGATAGATTTGAAGATGAAATACAAAAAATACCCAGAGAAAAATTGGCATTACGACGAAATGATTGCGTTCATAAAGGGTAAGATGAATGAAGCAAAGGAACGAAACCGATGGTAAGGGAAGAGAAAGCCGAGAAGCTGGTGGAATAAGGAAATAAAAGAGGCTATTGACCAGCGAAGAAAGGCGTCGAGAGAACATAAGAAGCAAAAAGAACTGGTATGGAACCGGAGGTAGTGAAGGAAAAGTGGGATGTCTACCGTGGGAAAAAACTAGAAGTGCAGAAAATGGTGCAAGCAAAGATAAAGCAGAAAAGCTAACACTGGATGGCTGAAATACGGAAGAAGGACAAAAGCGCATCCAAGAAGTTTTGGAACCATGTAAAATCACTAAGCTCAAAAAACGATAACCATCAAAAATTCCTGATTGATGAGGAGGGGAACATTTAGAAGGAGAGCACGCGTTGGCGCATATTCATCGAGTGATTAGTGAGAACTTTAGGACAATAGTGGTAGGGAACCTGCACCGATAACATCAGCGCCACAAAAGACTGCGGAAAGGGAAATAAGTTTGAGCAACCTTGATTGGAAAAAAGCAGAGCAAAAGGTTTCCCCCAGACAGCAGTGGGCCCGGACGGAATACTAGTGCAACTGATAACCTACTTGGACCTAAAAGTAAGGAATCGTTTATGAGGGCAATAGATAAGGTAATATAAACCAAACAAATACCAGAGGACTGGTTAGAAAGTAGGATGAATTTAATATATAAAGGCAGAGGAGACAAAGGCAGTATTGATTCATACAGACCACTCACAGTAACGTCAGTGGTGTATAGATTCGTAATGCCGGCGATAAAATCAGAAATTCAAGCATGGATGGAAGAAATGAAATACTTGGGGAACTGCAGATGGATTTAGACAAGACGGGCGACTGGATGACAATCTGTTTCGTGATAACGCAATGCATTGAAATTGAGAAAGCACAGAATAGACCACTATGGATTACGTTCTTGGACATTAAAGGGGCATATGACAACGTAAACAGGGAACGGCTGTGGAGAATGCTGAAACTCCAGGGATTAGATGACGAGGTAGTACAGTTCCTTATAGCAATCTATAAAGACAATAGAGTTCACCTAACTTGGGCAGGACAGAAATGCGCCCAGCAGGTCAACATCCATCGGGGACTGAAACAGGGATGCCCTTTGAGCCATATACTGTTCATGTTTACATGGCAGGGTTAGAAAAGAAACTGGAAGAAAGTCAAGTAGGGTTTAGCCTAACCCATACACTCTAAGAAATCGGGGGAGTAGTTGAAGAGTCCAACCAGTCATTGTACTCCTGCAAGCGTTGGCGCGCTCCCCTCGAATACTGCGGGGAGTTGGATGCAATGTTCGCTCCCATGAGGAGGAAGAGCAAAACTGACAAGCGTACTCTTCTCGTGCGCGGCGGAGTGCAGGCCCCAGTCCGCTCCCGCAACAGTGAAGAGTAAAGCTTCACATCGTCTCCTCTCTCCAGTACGAAGAGTAAAATTGCAATTTCATTCTTGTCAAGTGCGGGAGTAAGCATGGAGAGGCACTCCTACCATTTACAGCACACCAACTCATCAGCGATGTTTTATTGCATACGTATATATTATATAAGCAGCTGTTGTAAAAAGCGCCCGAGTACTTCCGCCGCGCATTCTAAACGTGCAAGAAAATGAATTCATGTAACGATTGCTCGCAGCGTTCAGTGACATGAAGGAGCAAGCTTAACAAAACTAAAAAAAACGCATGTCTCGATTTGGTTTTGTTTCTTTGTTTTGTTTTTTCCTCTGTAATGGCTTAGTTATCGACATTTAGAAAGTTGTCAGACTATGCATCATAAAAGGTGCGCACCACGGAGGAAAGAATACTGCTGCGCCGATTTTAGCGATTACGCCGATTACACTGAGGGCATCCCAGCGGAGGCGGCGCGGCGGTGGACGCCGCGTCTCGTAGCTCAGCCCGACGAAGATACGGCGTACTACCACGGCGGATGTTCCGCCACGCGATCTCGCGTCTACGGTGAAAACCGACACAGGCGGTGCACCCGCAAGAAACCGGGCGAGCGAGCGACGACTGATCGCGCCAGACCGTGATTCCCGCCAGCGCGGAACACAGGGCTGCGCTTTGTAAACCATGTGCTACGCACGAAGTGGAACTTTCAAACAGACGCTTCATCCAACATGGGAAGTTCGACCTGCCCTTATCGTCATGCTTGCTTGAACACAGTACGACGCGTGCTCGCATCGAATAGGAGAAACTAGGTTTTGAGAATTAAAGGTATCATTATTGAGAAAACTGAGGTTACAGTGGATCAGGACAGAAGAGCACGGGGAGAAAACGTCTCACGCGGTGCGCAGGCGTGGGGCGACTCTCCGCGGCGAACAGCACACACACGTGACACGCCCCAGGCAAGACTCCAAAGCTCTCACTCGTTGGTATAAACATCCGGGCGCGTTCGCTGCGACGGTGGCGTGCTCCGGGCTGCCCCTCGGTGTCTGTTTTCGTTTTCGTCCTTCTCGGCGCCAGCATTCCTCGGCACGAGAATTATCCGAAGCTTCGGAGACGCTTGCCTCAACATGCGAAGTTTGACCTGCCCTTATCGTTATACTTGCTTGAACGCAGTGTGACGCGTGCTCGCTAACTGCTTGCATGCCTGTGCATCAGCGTTAGATCACGAACACGTAAGCAAGCCGTATATTAGTTCGTTCGTGCGTGCGTGCATGCATGGAACTAGTTTTTATTTCGGACGGACAATCACAGCTGCGCGGCGCAGAGGCCGATACCGGAACTGGGAAAGGAGTAATGGTTCCGGGTCTCACGTTTGCGAATGCTGTACTCTGCTTAAAATCAGACGTTCTATCACGCCTTGAAGTAAACCAGAGAACGGTAGGGACGTCTGGCTTAGGCGCGCATGAAAAACACTAACCGAAGGCAGTTTCAGGGAGATATGGGCTGGGCGCGTTTGAAGTTAGAGAAGCTCAGAGTAAAATATGCTTTGAGATGAGGTTGAGGGCAATGGATCAACGAAGGTGGGCAGCTAAGGTTTGTAGGGACTATACTTGAAAAGCGTGGACACGCAGTGGTTAAGAAGACTAGAAGGCTAACGATGAAATACGGAAAGAACAGTGGGGGGAATCCAAAACAGCCCAAGGTAACCAAAAAAGAGCAAGGCAGATTGAAACGAATAAATGGAGGGAAAAAATGGAAGCCAAAACGTCGTTAGAGATGTACAGGGGCTGAGAAGATGAACATCAGAAAGGAAAATTCTACGATAATTCCCAGGGCCAGTGCTTTGCTTTTGAGGCTAGAGCAGGTTGCCTGCGAACTAAGAGTTTTGTGGGGAAGTATTCACAAAATGATGGGGTATGCGTGGTCTGCGGAAAAGAAACAGAAACTATGAGGGCACATCGTGCTAGAATGTAAGGGTATCCATCAAATCTACATGAAGGGAATATTGGGGCTGTCAGAAGCCCTAGGATTTAAAGGTATCACAGAGGAAGTGACTTCAAGGCTGTCGAGGGGACGAAAAAGAAGATTAGAATGCTGTGGGACGAAAGCAGAGAGGGAATATTGCCTAGGACAGTTAACCACTTGTAACAGAAAAAAAAGTATTTTGTGCCTAATAAGACTTTTTGTGCCTGCCCTAAGCAGCGCTAGTATTGAACCAAAAGTGTAAAACATAGGTATATTAGTCTTTTTTGGTAAGATGACATGTCATCACCCCGATACAAAGGGGAAACCAACAGAAATCATCATCAATCATCATCATTATGCACTGTGTAGCAATGCGCGCGCAAGCCGCCGGGCCAGCCGGGGTGCAGTCGCTGCCTTTGCAGGCTTCGCGCCTTAAGCTGGGATCTTGGGATGACGACCATGGATTTATCTACCGGACGAAGAAATGGCTGGGCGGTAAGTGGAGGTAAGCCATTAGTTAACCTGGTATTCTTATCTTGTGTATTTAGCGAAGGAGAGTTGCTGTCTACCTTCGGTCCGCGGAAGCGGCTAACCTAAAGTTTTCGTCGCTCATTTTGACCGTTGCTCAGATTTGAAGGGCGGCTTTTGTACCCGTGTGCAAACAGCGTCGAGTCTTGCACCGTTTCAACCCCTTTGATTCGTGAAGTGTTGGTATCCTAGCCGAATGTTTTCGCAGGGTAAGAAGCACGGTCGCGCGAGTAGTCGCAGCGATACCCTGTATTCTTAACTCGGCGGCTAGGGTTAGAGTGGCTGCCGTGCAGTAGCTGTGGCTACCTGCGCGGCTCCAAAGAATTTCGTACAATAGGCTGAGTGATAGGAGCGCGTCTAGCGCGTGGCAGTCACTAAAATTACAATAATTGTAGTGACCGCCGCGCGTACAGCAGCAGACTGAAATGCTGTCCTGACAGGGTTTAGGTTTTTTTGCGTTTTGATTGAGGGCAGGATGGCCGGAGATGGGACTTTTAGGGCGTACGCCCCGCCACTGTTAAGGGGTAACTACATGCGTCTAAGCCGATGAGCGACGCGAGAAAACTCACTCATTGGGTTTGGCAAACAGGTATTGTGGGCGACACAGACAGAATTTTTTTACACAGGCCGCTGACGGCGGCAACTGCGGCAGGCGACGGGCCGTCGCCGTCGCGGGCTTATACCGGCCAGAAGCAGCCCACGAGAGAGCGGCAGCAACGACGACGAATGGCATTGGCAGCAATGCATTATTTTTTTTTCGTTTGTCGCTGTCGCCCATAGTGTTTGTTGTACCCATTACGGTACTTTTTTCGCGTCGGTTTGTCGCCGTCGCTGCGTGTGGTTTAATGTTCGAGCGTTCTGATCGTTCAATAACGAGCCTAGTGGTTCTCATCAGATGTTGCGATCTGCAGCGTGCATGCAACGAAGCGTACACGAGAATGAAGAAAACAGTAGCTATATGACCCATAGCAACTTTTACACGCTGTGCTTGTGAACGTATCATGGGCCGTACGTTGCAGTCGGCTGAGGGCAAAATCCTATGCAAGTTAATCGGGGATTATAACGTTACAAAAGAGTTTCTCTTTACTTAAATTTTGTTAAATGTTTTTTATACCGGGAACGATAGCGGGGGTAAACAATAGAAGCTACGGACGCGTAAGCACTAATGGGTTTGGGGCGCATTGCGTAGGGCAGACAGCTGTAGGGCGCGCTGTCTGACATGACATTGGCCAAGTGGCACAATGAGCGTGGCTGCATCCAAGGTCACCGCACATTCGCATGTAGACTTGTGACTGCGCCAAGCAGTGTTGCATTCCAATACGGGTTCAGTGCGTTCTCTCGGAGCAAAAAACTAATCTATCACGTCGTCAAACTCGTAAATTTTTTTTTCATTGTAGAACTTATCTTTGCTGTCCCCCTCTTTCTTCCTATATAGGAACCACGGGAAGACGGTATTTGCCCGAAGATTTTTTTTTTCCTGAGAGAGAACGAGATCCCCGAGGCGTCAGCAGGAGTGGCCGTCGCATTCAAGACACTTCTCCTCACATCCTTGGACATCGTGGATGAGTTCCCATTGCTGCTGTCTGTGTTTTGGCCGTTCATTGTGCAATACGCTTCAAAGGCGAAGCGCACCTTCTTGCTTCTGTAGACGTTACTTTGGCTCAAGCACGGTGACCTGGTCGGTACTGTTCTGAAGGCCGCCACCAACATTGTGAAGCATTCAGCTCGAACGTGTTTGTTTTTAATACCAAGTTATGCCTTTTTTAAATCTTACTAGCGCATCCTTATTTGAGAACCACCCGCCTAAAAAACCCAGTGGGAATGTTTCCGGTGGTTTCCTATTGTCCCACCAACATATATGTGTTGCAAAGTTCCCGTGTCAGTGGCTTTGTATCTTTGTGTTGATTGCACCTTGTAATGCGCTAATAGTATCCACGCTGAATAGTTTTAGTCCAAGATTTTTGTTTCGCAAAATTTATTTGTAGATGTTTTTGATGTGTCCTAAATAAGAGCTGGCTTTCCAGTCCATGTGAAGCACTCACTGATGTACTAAGGCCACTTTGTTTTATGTTAATACTGTTAACTATTTTCCCACTGCTGTATTTCCACTGACGTTTTCGTGCTAATGCCAGTACCTTTTTATTTGTGGGTGTTAATGTCATTTTGTAGTCTTAATTTAATGTTTTTATTTCAGTGTTGTCAATTGCTTTGCTGCATTTTTATTTGTGAATTTTTCTTGGATGTATCCTCAATAGGCGTTACGTCTCCTGTGTGCATGTGGAGTAAGAACCGTTTATATGCTGTGATATTTTAATTCAAAATAAATTGCTTTTTGTGTGAAATTGCAGAATGAACCGATTGTTGTGGTATTTTTTTGAAAAATAAAGTCTGAGCTTGTTTTTTCTTTCCCATGTTTCAAAATAGGCTTGTCCTGTTTTGTTTGCTTGTAACTGCCTATAGTACCATCGTAGGGATGGAAGGGGGTTGGGGGGCAGGGGCTAGTAGCAGGCTAGCAGGCGGAGCGAAAACACGCTGTCCTCGCGGGGAATAGCAGAACGCTCTTGAGGCGTAACGAGATGCTTTACAAGAGAGAGTAGTAGTACCCGTCTGCAGTATCCGGGAACGCCGAAGCCAGTAGAGCTTATTCACGCCTAAAGGGAGTGACGGAACGCTGCCTAGTACATGGCATAGCAATTCCCACACAGGGTTCAAGTACTCCGCTTCGACAGCAGCAAGTAAATCCCACGAGGAGTGTTTCGCCTCTCGTTTGGCCGCCACGCGCTACTCCTCGGAAGAGTCGCCCAATGCTGCCAAAGGGGAGTGAAATAGGGACAAAAGTTTTTACTTCCTAGAGAGTGCCCAGCACTCCTCGTCTTCTTAGAGGTGTATGCTGCAAGGCGAAGTGGTACAAAAGCATATTCCGGGAATTAGAATGTTATACGCAGACGACGTTGTTCTTTTAGCTGATAACCAAACCGATATGCAGCGGCTAATAAATATTTGCGGCCAGGAAGCCACTGACCTCGGGTTAAATTTCAGTGCAGAAAAATCAGGAATAATGGTTTTCAATGACGCTACCACCGACGTAGTGTCTATCCAGCAAGGCGAATTACCTAGAGTGAAAGAATATAAATATTTGGGAGTGTGGATAAACGAAGGGGATAACTACTCAAGTACTCACGAGGAAGCAACTTAAGGTTAAGGGAAAAGCGAAACGCATCTATAATGAAGCATAGAGCTCTGTGGGGGTATAACAAATATGAAGTAGTAAGAGGAATGTGGAAAGGAGTAATGGTTCCGGGTCTCACGTTTGCGAATGCTGTACTCTGCTTAAAATCAGACGTTCTATCAGGCCTTGAAGTAAACCAGAGAACGGTAGGACGTTTGGCCTTAGGCGCGCATGGAAAAACAACTAACGAAAGCAGTTCAGGGAGATATGGGCTGGGCGTCGTTTGAAGTTAGAGAAGCTCAGAGTAAATATGCTTTGACATGAGGTTGAGGGCAATGGATCAACGAAGGTGGGCAGCTAAGGTTTTTTAGGTACCTATACTTGAAAAGCGTGGACACGCAAGTGGTTAAGAAAGACTAGAAGGCTAACGATGAAATACGGAAAGAACAGTGGGGAATCCAAAAACAGCCAAGGTAACCAAAAAAGAGGCAAGGCAGATTGAAACGAATAAATGGTAGGGAAAAAATGGAAGCGCAAACGTCCATTAGAGAGGTACAAGGGCTGAGCAGATAAACATCAGAAAGGAAAATTAGTTCTACGATAATTCCCATGAGGGCAGTGCTTTGCTTTTGAGGCTAGAGCAGGTTGCCGCGACTAAGAGTTTTGGTGGGGAAGTATTCCATAAATGATGGGGTATGCGGTGGTCTGCACGGGAAAAGAAACAGAACTATGCGGCACATAGGTTAGAATGTTAGGGGTAATCCGATCCAAATCTACATGAAGGGAACAAAAAGGAAGATTTAGAATGCGGGTGGAAAAAAACCAAAAAGGGGGGAAAATTTTGCCCGGGGCATTTGTTTTTTTGGGGGGTAACGGGCCGCGAACAGGTTTGGGGGAAGTACCAAAGTGGAGGGGCTCCGAAATTGCCCCCTGGTTTGATGTGGGGGAAAAACCCTCCAAACACGGGGTTGGTTTTCCCGGCCCTGGGAAAAGGGCCGGGGGAATTTAACTTCGGCTGTCAGGGGCGAAAGGTTAGAACTGGGGAAAAACCGCGGGGGTTTGCCTAGGACAGTTACAACCTGTAACGGGAAAAAAAGAAAGTATGTCGGGCCTAATAAGCGTTAGTGCCTGCCCTAAGCAGCGCTAGTATTAAACCAAGAGTGTAAAACATGGTTATATTAGTCCTTTTTGGTAAGATGACATGTCATCACCCCGCTTCAAAGGGGGAAACCAATAGGAATCATCATCATCATCGGAATATTGCCTAGGACAGTTACCACCTGTAACAGGGAAAAGAAAGTATTTCGGGCCTAATAAGCTTTAGTGCCTGCCCTCAGCAGCGCTAGTATTAAACCAAGAGTGTAAAACATGGTTATATTAGTCCTTTTTGGTAAGATGACATGTCATCACCCCGCTTCAAAGGGGAAACCAATAGGAATCATCATCATCATCATGGTTCACGTCGGCTCCAGCAAATGCCGGTCCTCTGACGCGCCAAGTGCATGCAAGGCCACGAAACTGGTACCAATCGACCGAGATTCTCCACGCGATCACCGGGAGACCTGATTTTTCCCAGGCAAGCCATTAATTCTCATTTTACGAGCCCGGGAAGTTTCGTAGCAGCAGGCCCCCACGGTAACCCTAAATCAAGGGTTAGCCGGCCAGCGGTGGTTACGCAATGGCTTCCTCTTCTACGAGGAAGACGGGGTCTCCGGTGGAGGATTTTGCGGCTTCGGGCCCTGGTCATTAGCCAGATGCAAGTCGAAGTGGAGGGAGAAGAAATTACAACCGAAGATTTTCAAGAGGGCTCCAGCTGGACGCACGTTGTCCGAAAACCTAAGACCCAAAAAAAGGAGGCTGTGCGGCCGACGACACCAGAGCGGCAATCTCGGCCTGGAGAACAGAACCAGTACGCCAAGAGAGTCATCGCCTCTACGGCAAGGGCGTCTAAAATGCCGAAAGTGTTACCACGCGAAGACATCAAAATCGTCGTCAGGCCTCGGGGAGGCCTAAACATTGCCAAGCTGCAGGCGACTGTGGCGACGGCCATTCGCGCGGCAGCAGGGGGGGGGGGTATCAAGGGAAGACGGCGTGGCAGACACGTTTTGCCCTAATGTACACCAGAACATCGTGGTGGTGAGCACCCCAGACGAGGGACGAGCCCAGGCCTACGCCAGAATTCAGTTCATCCGCATTGGAGATCGAGTACTTGAGGTAGGAGCATACCAAACTACGCCAGACGGCACGGTGAAGGGAATAATACGAGGAGTTCCAGTGGAGGACACGCCGGCAGAAATCCACCACAACATCGTCCACCCGCGCAGTCTGCTGGCGCGCGGAGCGCAACGCATTGGCAATACGTCAACGGTGATTGTGGCCTTTGAGGGGCTGAAGGTGCCAAAGTATGTGTGCTATGAAACGGTACTCCTCCGGTGCAGCCTGTACCGCAAGCACATTGACGTGTGCAGACAGTGTGGTAGGGTCGCGCATAGGAGGGACGTATGCCCCAATCCCAGTGCTAAAGTGTGGTTCGACTGCGGCGTTAACAACCCGTCCGAGGGGCACGACTGTAAGGTCAACTGCAGGATCTGCGGGGGGCCACACCCTACAGGCGATCGCGATTGCAAGCATCGGTACAAGGTACCTTACGTGGTTACCCGGCGGCAGTGGGAAGGAAGATGGAGGAGCAGTGTGCAAGGCTGCAGCTGCCGAACCCGAATTAGTTCCCGGAATTAAGGACGTCAGTGGAGAGAGCAACAACAGCTGCTACCGAGCGGAGCATGTCGCGGTCCAGGAAGAACAGCAGGGGCCGAAGCGCGAGTCGCCAGCGCGGCAGATCCAAGTCACGAGAGCGCGTAAGCTGGGCGGAGGCCACCAAAACAGGAATTAGGAAGAGGGGTCCATCGCTGCAGCAGAGACCAGGGCCGAGCGGCGGAGGTTATAGCCGGGACAAGAAACGCGACAAGAGGGACGAGGAGATACAGCTACTCAAGAAGAATGTAGTCATGCTTACCAGAGCAAACGAGTTACTCAACAGAAAAGTCGCGGAGCTCGTGGCAGGGCTGGACAAGTCCAACAAGGAAGTGATGGCGCTCAAGCTGGGTCTACCGGGACGACCCACGCCGACACAACACTTGGCGGAGGAGCGGGACTGCGAGCCGCGACAACAGCAGCCGTCGCATCAAAAGGCGGAGCGGGCGCATACTCCGGCCGCCGCAGCCCCTCCGCTATGAAAGAGGAGACTGTGGAAGACGAGACGACGACGATGGCAGCGGGACCAGTGCCCAAGAGGAGAGCCACCGAAATCCTCAAGGAGCGGAGAATCAACGAGAGGCTCAACAGAATGGAAAGAGCAACACAACGCGACAATCAATGCATTCAACGAGCACTTTGCGAACATTGACACTGCTCCACAACAAATCATGGCGGCGCTGCAGGCGTCAGAAGGACAAGTACCAAGCCAGCAACACCACCCACCGCAAGCATGGATAGAGCAGCAACAACATCAGCTGCAGCAGTAGGGATCACCCGAGGCCTGCTGGTCTGGCAGTAGAATTGTAACGGCTTCGCCAGAAAGAAGGCAGTCCTGCAGCAACACCTGGAACAGAAAACCGTGAGGCCCGACGTCATCGTACTGCAGGAGACCCTTACCGATGAGGACAAGCTCCCAGGCTACAAGGCGAGCGTCAGCCCTCCGAGCCTGCGGGACACTACCGGCAGCACCGGCAGCGGGGCCTGCACCCTGGTGAGGAAGGCGGCCCAGACAGCGAATGCGATAAGTATTTGTTTTGTTTTTCTCTTAGTGAGCTAATGCTGTAGAGTAAATACAAGTAACGTTTAGTGTTAGTAGTGTGTTTAAGCACCTTTTGGGCAGTGCACCAACAAAGGAAGATGCTGTAGGCAAGCATGGCACGGTGTTTGTCTTTTCTTTTCTAGCGTAGCACGTGCGGAAGAAAGCGGTAGTAATAACTTTGTTGATGGCAGTCAGGTAGCTCCGAAACATGCCGACGAAGAAGAAGCCGGGCGTTGCGTGCGTCATGTGCAAGCGGGAGTATCCACTCGAGGATACAAGGTTCGAGACAGCTGAGGATGCGGAAGGGCAGGACTTTATGTGTAGAATGTGTGTAATGGAGTGGCGCCTCAACCGGCTAGAGCAGGAGAAGGAGCAACTGAAGGTACAGGTGGACGGGTTAGTGGAGGAGCTGAAAGCCGAAAGGCAACAGCGGGAGGTGCTAGAAGGGAAGCTAGCCCAGGGAGGAAGCGTGTGTGTGCCGAGGGATGCCATTCCGGAAAGCAATGGCGTACGCCACGGGGCAAGCGCACCGAGGGTGCCTGGCTCCGAGGCGGGAAGACAAGGGGAGGCCAGGGCCGCCGAGCATGAGGCAGCGGGCGGACATGGCAGCGCTGGTCACGGAGAGGGGCCTAACGCTGTCGTGGAAGAAGGGAAGGGGTCGCCGCCGGGCAAGAGCTACTCAGAGGCAATTAGCGCGAAAGCCTCGGCGGCAAAAACACCTGCGCAGCCAAAAGAACCAAGGGAGCGGCGAGTCACCATTGTGGGCGACTCGAACATGCGCAGGGCAGAGCAGGTGATTACAAAGAGGGTAGAGGAGGACAACAGAGTTAAGGCTAGCACGCTCCCTGGAAAGACGATTAGCGTGGTGATGGAGAAGGCGAAAGGGCAGGTGTGGGTCACAATGAGAGAGAAGCACCTAGTGGTAATAATGGGGGGCTTAAACGACGTGCTTCAGGGAAGAGGACGAGGCATAGCGAAGCAGGTGGCGAAGGGGGTCAATGAACTCCGGGCGGTTTCGGACGACGTTCAGATCGCGGTCTGCACGGTGCCGGAAGTTGAGGGTAGAGGAGGCCACGTAGCAAGGGCAGTGGTAGAAGCCAACAGGGAAATTTGGACGCTCGCTAAAGCAATGAATTTTGAAGTGGTTGACCTCAACCGGGAAGTGCACCGTGCGGGCCGGGGCTGGGCGTTTGTTAGGGACGGAGTACATTTCACTGAGGGCGTAGCGGAGCCGGTGGGGAGGCGACTAGCTGCACGGGCGGTAGCTTTTTTAGGGGGGCCAAGGGCATCCCGGAAGCTGGACTAAATAACAGGCACAGTGAAAATGCGGCAGGGACAAGCGATTGCAATCAAAGTCGAATGTACAGCGCAAAGGAAAGTACCAAAGTTAGCACACAGGGCGCACAAAAGCTTAGAAAGGGGCATGAGGTAGCAATGCAGGCGAGCGAGGAGGCAAGCGACGTCCCCCCGGTGACCGACTCTTATCCCAAACATTGGAAAAGAATTTACCGAAAGAAAAAGCGTGGAGTGACTAAGATGAACTACATAAACATGCACGGTGGCAGATCACGGGAAAAATGGTTAGAGGTTCGCGGTCAGCTAGAAAAAGAAAAAACGGAAGTATATGCCTTTACAGAAACTTTTCTTCGAGATTTAGAAGAACCCCCAGCAATGCATGAATATATATGGCAAGGCTGTAACAGAACGGTAGGTACTAGAAGGGGGGGAGGGGTCGGCATGCTTATTCAACAGGGAGCCAATTGGCACAGAGTAAACGAAAACTGCGAAGAACGTATGTGGGTTAAGGGCACGATAGCCGGAAGAGAAACGCTGTTGGGAGTTGCCTATCTGTGGTCAGGTGATGACAGGGAGGTTAGAGAAATGAATGAAAAACTGGTAGGATGCATTAAGCGGGACCTCGATCAGTTGGGCGGGACATCGGGAGAAGTGATTCTAGTGGGAGACATGAATGCCCACATTGAGGACCTGGACGGATACACAGACCGCAACGGCAAACTCGTACTAGATATGTGTGAAGAACATAATCTTATTGTTGTAAACAGAGAGAATAAATGTGAGGGACAAATTACTTGGGAACGAGGGGAAAAGCAGTCCAGTATAGACTACAGCCTCCTTTCAGAAGGAGTGTATGAAAGGTTGACTCTAATGGAAATAGATGAAATAGGTGCCCACAGCTTAGGAAGTGACCATAAACGGATAATATTGACTTCTGGAAAAATAGAAGGTCGAAACCAGAAAACGGTGGTACACGACTTGAAATTAAACGATCAGCAAATGCTAATATTGCGAAAAGCCTGGAGACGGAAATCGAGAGACAACCTACGAAAGATGGGAATACAGCGAACTGATTGGTTTCATTCAAGGAAAGATAAGGAACGCGAAAGAACGCAACTACTGGAAAGGAAAAAGAAAACCTAGAAGCTGGTGGAACAAGGAAATCAAGGAAGCTATAACACAAAGGCAGCAAGCCTCGAGAGAGCACAGGGAGGCCAAGCGAGTGGGAATGCAAACAGAGGAAATAACTTTGAGGTGGAATTGGTATCGCCTTAAGAAGCTGGAAGTACAAAAACTTGTACAGCAAAAACCTAAACGAGAAAGTGAGCGATGGGTCTCGAATATACGGGCAAAGGATAAAGGCGCGCCGAGAAAGTTTTGGAATCATGTAAAGGAACTAAGGAAAGAGACCGAAGAAGTACAACTTCATGTCATAAACGGCGAAGGCCAGGTACTAAAAGCGGAAGAAGCAGTATATCACATACGCTCAATGATAGAAGAGAAGTTCAGAAGAACGGAGAGAGGGCTACAGCATTCAGGGAGTGGGGAAAGCGAAATGCGTATAGAGAGCTAAAGTTGGAGAATCTAAACTGGAAAAAAGCAGAAGAAAATGTTCCAGCAAATACGGAAACAGGGACGGATGAAATTCCTATTCGTCTAGTCAACCTACTGGGTCCAAAAAGAAAGGCACAAATGATTCGAGCAATCGAAAAAGTGATAAAAACTAAGCAAGTACCGGACAATTGGCGTAAGAGCAGGATGAAGATGATATATAAAGGTAAAGGAGACAGGGCTGATGCCGATTCGTATAGGCCTATTACAGTTACCTCAGTGGCATACAGGCTGGCAATGCAAGCTATAAAAGCGGAACTACAGGCGTGGATAGAGGGGAACAGCATACTGGGAGAACAACGAAATGGTTTCAGACGAGACAGACGCTTAGAGGACAATTTATTTGTCCTAACCCAATGCATAGAGGTGTCAATGGTTCAGGATCGACCACTATGGATAGCATTTCTCGATATAAAGGGAGCCTACGACAACGTAGATAGAGAAATTCTATGGAGCATACTTGAGCGGGGGGGATTAGGCCAGGACTTTATACAGCTGTTGCATGGAATTTACAATGAGAGCGAGGTACAAATTACCTGGGAAGACCAAAAGTGCGCGGAACCGGTAGTCACAACTAGAGGTTTAAAGCAGGGTTGTCCTCTGTCGCCATTGCTGTTCATGCTGTACATGGCTAGACTAGAAAGAAAGCTTGAAGGCAGTAAAATAGGTTTCAATCTATGTTATAGCCGCAAAGGACAGGAAGTGGAGCAACATATCCCGGGACTGATATATGCAGATGACATAGTACTACTAGCAGATAGCAAACAGTGTCTGCAACAGCTCACAGATATCTGCGGGGAAGAAGCCACTTAACTGGGGTTAGAGTTTAGCACAGCAAAGTCGAGAGTTCTAGTTTTTAATGACAACGCCCGTAACGAATCGGTATTCGGTCAAAAAGCAGCAATACTTGGGTAACGGAATACAAATGTCTGGGCATATGGTTAAACGAAGGTCAGGCGTATCTAAAAACTCATGAGGAGCATTTAAGAATGAAAGGCAGAAGAAACGCCTCTATCATGAAGCATAGAGCACTGTGGGGATATAACAGATATGAAGTAGTGAGAGGAATCAGGAAAGGAGTAATGGTACCAGCACTCACCTTTTCAAACGCAGTAGTGTGTGTCAAATCAGAGATTGAATCAGGGGCTAGAAGTAAATCAGAGGGCCGTGGGTCGATTGGCATTAGGAGCACACAGCAAAACAACAAATGAGGCAGTGCAGGGAGATATGGGATGGGCATCCTTCGAAGTGAGAGAACCACAGAGCAAAATATGTTTTGAAGAACGACTTGGAAATCTGGATGATCAGAGATGGGCGGCCAAAGTGTTACGGTATCTTTCCATGAAAAGCGTGGACACACAATGGAGGAAAAGAACCAGAAAGCTCAGGACAAAGTATATGAAACCTGGAAGTGCAGGGGAAACGACCAAGGCAATAAAAAATGAAGTGAAAGAAACAGAAACAACGACCTGGAAAAAGAGGATGGATGCGAAGAAGTCCTTAGATATCTACAGAATCGGGAAGCAGGAGATCACAAGGGAAAAATTATTCGATAATACCAAAGAGAGTGCATTGCTTTTTGAAGCCCGAGCGGGTTGCTTGCGGACAAAAACGCTTATCCGCGAGCCGGTACTGGAAGAACTATGCGCAGGCTGCGGAAATGAGCCAGAAACCATGCGACATATTGTAACGGAGTGCAAAAGTATCCGTCCAGTCCTCAGTGATGGAGCCATCCAGCTTCCGGAAGCCCTTGGCTTTAAGGTTAGCGGAAAAGTGAACTGGACAGCAGTAGAGGTTAGTGAAAGAAGGTTAGAATGTTGGTGGGAAAAGAGCAGAGAACAATCTGGGAAGACATGCGAACAAAGAAGTCAGACTAGCACAAAAATCTCGTAAAAGTATTTTCTTTTTATTTTGACATTATTATTTATTTTTTGTTTGTATTTTTTGGCGAGGTGATTGTACAGTGGCGTTGCGACTAAGGCCGCTGTGCAACGCCACCCCGTTACAAAGGGGAAGCCACTAAGCATCATCATCAGCATCATCATCAAGGGCATATCTCTCCTAGAGCACGAGGTACTCGGCGTGAACAGCCTGATTGAGCACACTTTCATCGAGATGGCAACCGGGAACAAGAGTAGGAAGGAGAGCCCATTCATTCTAAACGTCTATAGTAGAGCGGCACACAGGAAACAAATTTAAAGCCCTGCTGCACAAGGCTTACCGCATCGCCGGCCCCAGCAACAGACTGGTCATGAGCGGAGGCTTTAACGCGCCGAACCAGGCCTGGGGTTATAGCAGTACACTGGTCAAGGGGTGGGACCTCCTGCAGGACGCGACCAACCTTGGGCTGACCCTGATCACCGACCCGGCGGACCCCACGCGGATCGGCAACTCGGTCACCCGAGACACGACGCCGGACCTCGCCTTCGTTCGGAGCGCTGGCAGCGACAACGTCGACACGGGGGACGTTGGCTGGTAGAACACGGGGCACGAGCTGGGCAGCGACCACTACATCGTGGAGATCACCGTACCGCTCAGCAGCGGCGACACGGGCACCAACTCCAGCAACTGCGTGAGGGCGCACTAAGTCACCGACTGGGATGCCTTCCGAGGGTCCCTACCGGGCGAGACGGTGGTGATCGAGGACATGGAGGAGTGGACGGCGGGGCTCATCGAGTGGGCCGTGGCAGCGACCAGAGAGATTGAGACGGATGCCAGTATCGAGCGAGTGGACAACCGACTGGCCCACCTCATTGAGGCCAAGAAAGCCCTCCTGGTGAGGTGGAAAGCGCAACGCACCAGCAAGAAGCTCCGCAAGAAGATCGCGGAGCTAAACCGAGTGATCGAGGCCCCCTGCAGATCACTGTGCACCCAGCGATGGCACGAGATCTGCAGCGCGGCGGACGGGCAGATGCACTGCGGCAGGACATGGACCCTGCTACGGCACCTCCTGGACGAAACCAGGACCAAGTCGCACCAGCGAGACCGGCTAACGAGGATCATGCACGCAGCGGTCACGGAATGCGGGGAGGACGAGGTGAGAAGGCTGTTGGACGACAAGTACCTGCCGGCCACCCCGACGGTGCATCACCCGGACTGCCAAGGTGCGGCCAACTCAAGCCTGGACAGAGACATTGAGGTATGGGAGGTCCGAGCGGTCCTGCACGACCTCAATACCAGATCGGCGGCAGACCCAGATCGATGTGACGAACAAGGTGCTGAAGACTCTCAGCGAGTCAGCGATCGCGAGCGTGACGGACTACTACAACCGGTGCTGGCGGGCTGGGTCTATCCCTCGGCAGTAGAAAGCGGCCAAAACCATCCTGATCAGTAAGCCGGGAAAGGCGCCGGACATTGGAAACCTCCGGCCCATCTGGCTCACGTCCTGCATGGGCAAGGTGCTAGAGCACGTCCTGATGAACAGGTGGCAGCGGTAGCTGGAGGAGTCCGGCCTCTACCCGGACACGGTCATCGGCTTGAGGAGCAAGCTAGGAACCCAGGACGCCATGATCCAGCTCAAGAGCGAAATTTTGGACGGCAACACCAGGACGAGGGACAACTGTGCCGTGCACGGCCTGGAACTGCAGAACGCCTTTGATAAGGTGACGCACTCTGCGACCCTGGCGCAGGTGTCGAGACTGAACATGGGCGAGCAATCGTACAGATACATCAGGGATTTTATGTCGGGTCTCACGGTTGAAATGCACGCTGGCGATTTTCAGCTACCGGAGAAGAAGCTGAGCAGATTGAGGACCCCGCAATGGCCGGTCATTTTGCCGCTGCTGTTTAACCTAGTGATGATCGGAGTGGCTGAACGGCTCTTGCGCGTCAGCGGGGCCAGGCACACCATGTACGCTGACGATATCACGCTCTGGGTAAAGGGAGGTAGCGACGCTCACATTGAAGACACACTACAGGCGGCGGTGGACGCCATCGAGGAGCAACTGGACGGCTCAGGGCTGGTGTGTTCACCGAGCAAGTCGGAGTTGCTAGTGGTGCCACTGAAGGGAGTGAGAAAGAAGAAGCGAGACCCGAGAAGGGACAGCGAGAAAATCATAATACGAACGAGCGGCGGCCAGGTGATCCCGCACGTTGAAAATATCCGAGTGCTGGGCATGCTCCTAGAGCGAAGCAGAGCCAATGGCGAAACCATCAACCGCCTAACGACCAAAGTCAACACAGCCATATGCCTCATAAAGAGGGTACAAAGCAGAAGGGCCGGAGGCATGAAGGACGCCAGCCTCACGCGGCCGGTCCAGTCCTTTGCTGTGAGCCATATTGCCTATGTGGCAGCCTTCCACAATTGGAAGGTACACAAGTGCAACAGGATCAACGTGCTCATACGAAGAGCATACAAGGCCGCACTCGGGATTTTCGACTGTGCAAGCACAGAGAAGCTCTTGTCACTGGAGAGAGAGAACAATCTTTAATGAAAACTGGCGATGTCAGCCCAGCTAAGATGCCTGGCTTGCTACGCCAAATGAATGCGATGACGATGGTGATCATAATGATGAAGAGGAATACATATGACTTCAACTAATTACAAAGTCTGCTCAAGACTTGTGTCTTTTAGGTATGCCAATAAGGCTTTCGTTGCACGAGTGACACGTTTGGAAGAGTTCTAAGGACCTAATACTTCCCTCAGTTCTAGTTTTGCGGACAGCGGCCGGCCCAGGGACACTGCGAGAGACTCTCTTTGTGTAGTAAAGCGCACACAGTCACATATTAGGTGTTGGAGGTCTTCACGCGCACCACACTGTGGGCACAGAGGCGAGGAGGACGGGTTGATTTTGTAGCAGTAGTATCGCGTGTAGATGACGTTCAACCCCATGCGGTGCAGTACTGCTTCATCATGCTTGGATAGTCCAGGTGGCATCTTAAAATTACAATGCGGGTCGATAGAGTAGGGGCGCGTAATGGCGGGATGCGTCTGCCTAAAGCGATCGCTACATGCTCTATGCCACACTGGATGCAAAGGCTGAAGCATCTTTGCGAGAAAGTGGCACCGGTATTTTCGATCCGCGTTGGTCATGCGCTGTGGATGCTGCAACGTCCGCCTTCACATTTCCAGTTATCCCGCAATGGGCAGGGAGCCACTGAAGTGCTATTTGATGGTGCGCTTGCAGAGCTTGAAGATGTAAAGCTTGCACATCAAGCCCAAGCTGATCCTTGGGGAAAGACGCCAGACATTGTAGTGCAGCCCGAGAGTCCGTGAAGATGGCCCACGCGCGTGCCGGCTGCTCGATGACGTGAGCCAAGGCCATCCGCAGAGCTGCAAGTTCGGCAGCCGTAGATGATGTTTTGTGGCTGAGCATGGCACTGAGGGTGGTGCGGGACGAAGGTATCCACACTGCGACAGTGGATGATGTGGATTCATCAGTGTACAGATGTGTACACCGTGTACACCGATCCATCAGTGTACAGATGTGTATGACCTCCGTATGTGTTGTACATATATTCAAGAGCAAAAAACCGTAGAGCGGCAGGTGGAATATGCTCCTTGCGTGTAATTCCGGCACCGTGGTCACTATTTTCATGGGCGGCAACATCCAGGGCGGGTGGAGATGAAGTGATGACGGCTAGTAATGCTGCGGCAGGAAGTCGCACACTTCAGGGACCGAACTTGGCGCTAAAGGGTGGTCACGTTGCCAGGCCAGAATACGCAGTAGCACGCGGAGAAGCTCCTGCGTGCCGAGACCCAAGGGTGACAGACGTCGGCATTCCGTCAATGTTCCAACAGTAGAGGTAGTTTTCGGAACACCAATGCAAGTCCTCAAGATCTGTGCTTGCATGGACTCTAGACCCTTGATAGTTCCTTAGAAAGAGGGCCCAAAATGGCGATGCTGTAGTGTATGAGGCCAACGCAGAGCACTTCGTAGAGCCGGAGGAGAGAGTTAACGGAGCAACCGCCGGAGTTTCTGGAGATCATTCTGAATATACGGGCGATTGAGGTAAGCTTCTCCTTGAGATGGCGGACATGAGGTGACCAGGTGAGTGACCTGTCGAATGTCACCCCCAAAAACCTATAGGTGGGAAGGTATGGGATGTCAGTGCCGCCAACAGTGAGCCGGTAGTGCGTGAGGTCCCGCTTCGTAAAAGCCAACGCAGCACATTTGCTTGCCGAAATTTCCATTCCTCGTGCTGCCAAGAACGATGCAATAGAGTTGATTGCTCGCTGAAGTCTCCACCGTAGCACACGTCTGTTACGGCCAGAGCTCCATATGCAGATGTCGTCCACGTACAAGGAGATTTCAACCGACTGCGGCAAGCATTTTTCCAGGCCTATAATGGAGATATCGAACAGTGTGGGGCTTATCACCCAGCCCTGGGGAACACATCGAGTCACTCTGTACAGTGCTGAGTCGCCGCTGTGTGTTGACATGTATACATATCTATCAGAGAGATAGTCTGATAGCCATGCATACATGCGGCCTCCTATTCCTGAAGATTTCATCGCCGAGCAAACAGCATCATGCGCTACGCAGTCATAGGCTGATTTGATGTCCAGGAACACGGCAATGATGATGTTCCGCCGATACTTAGCTTGAGTTATGCTGGTTGCAAGGGCAATGGCATTATCGATGCTGCTACGGCCCTTGCGGAAGCCAGACATCTGTGGCGGGTATACATTTCTGACTGTCAAATCCCAGTCCATGCGATACAGCACCATCTTCTCCATCAGTTTGCCGACACAGCTCAGGAGGGATATGGGATGGTAAGACTCTATGGCCGTTGGAATTTTCCCTGGCTTTAGAACTGGCGCAATGCGGGCGTGTTTCCATTTTGGCTCTAGTGAGCCGGTCTCCCATGAGCGGTTAAAAATGTTTAGAAGGCATCCTTTCCCCTTTTCGCCTAAATGCGAAAGGGTTGTATAGCTGACGTCGTCCGGACCTGGGCACGTGGATTTTTTGATGGAGGTCAGTGCAGCCAGCAGTTCTGCCATTGAGAATGGAACGTCCATGGCACAAGACATCGCTGGGGAATCCTCGCTCTGGGGCGAAGATGATGGTGCACAACACGCTCGAGGAGATTGCAGAAGCCCAGAGAACAGCCCAGCTGGAGCGGCTCTCGGGCACGAGAACCGGCCGGCAGGTGCTCCGTAAGCTTGACTGGAGCTGAGGAGAGCGTACGAGGAAATTGCGGAAGGAGCGGAGGTACCAGAGTGTGTGCGGAGACACGTGCAACTGTGCCGATACCCAAGAACGTAAATCCTCAGTACAACAGGGAGTGGAGTGCGGCAAGGACCAGGGCCTTGATAGACCTCCATTCCAGAGACAGCGGTGCCGTATATGTGGACGCCGCGGAATATCAGGGCAGGAGGGGAGCTTTCGCTGCGGCAGTGTTCAGTACTGTCACCGGCGAGACGAAGGCGGCGGCGAGCGTGTGGACACGGTTGGCGTATCAGGCCGAGGAGCTAGCCATCGCCCTGGCCCTCGCCCACCCCGGATGCACGACCGTGCTGAGTGATTCCATGACCGCGGTGCGGAACTACGCCAGAGTCAGTTTGAGTGTGTGGCAGCAGTGCGGGTGCTGCGCGCGGTGAACCCAACGGACAGAGCGGTGACAATCAAGTGATTCCCGGCCCACATGGGAAGGGACGTGTCAGCCCGAGGCAACGCAAACCACAATGAGACGGCCAACGAGGCGGCGCGAGGTTTCACATACCGCCCCGCCCAACCGTCCGACTCGACGAAGGAGTGGTGGTGCGAAACCAAAGACCGGATGACGAAGTATAGTGAAATGTGGAGCTGGTATAGAGTAGGGCGCAGGACAATGCCTCTGCCTCAACCGGGCCTTACCCGAAGCGAGGTAGTGAAGTTCCGGCAACTACAGACTGGGTCGCTACCCACGCCGGTGCTCATGAAACACGTGTGCTCTAGCGTATATGTAAGTGACTTCTGTCGCGTGTGTGCATCGGAAAGGGCTACTGCGGCCCACATTTGTGGGACTGTGAACAAAATCCGAGGGAGGCACGGACACTGACGATGATCCCGCCGTGGCTTGCGGACGCTGCGAGATGCGCCCAACGGGAACAACAGATACGGGCCGTCCAGTGGATTACGGCTGCCTTCGAAAAGCAGCGCCCGTGCGAAGCGCCAGGGGCTAGCTACCACCCCAGTACAGGGGCAGGCGCGGGTGCTAGAAAGAAGGAGTAAGGCGGGCTGCTCGCCGAGTAAAGGACACCACGCCGAGATGATGTGTGACCGCATCGCGATGACCCCCCCCCCTCGTGGGGCTAGGATAGTCGTCCGCCGGATAATGAAATAAAGTCTTTTCACTCACTCACTCACCTGTTTAGCAGTACCTCAAATTAAACGGAACATACCCCTGTGCTCTGGATCACAGAATAAAGCTGAACATGATTTCGTGGTTTGATCCACAGATCAGGTATTGCGTTTTAACTTCGTTTGCTGCTCATTTTTCCTACATTTAACATAGCCGCGAATGGCACAATGGGCCCCGTGGAAAAACTGTGACGGCGTTGAAAGGCAATTTTAACACGCAAATGATTTATGCCGGGGTACACAAACCTCAACGACGTCATATTCGTAACGGAAATAACCTCGCCAGAAAAAGTTCCACAGACCCGGCGGTGCTGTGTTTCGAGCCCGCGATCTCTCTGGCCGCAACTGGATGTGTGAGACGCCCTCCCAGCTGGGCTATGACTCACGCATGTCTATCTCTACGAACGCTCTTTGTATCCTTCCCAATAAGATTCTCTATTCAGATTGTGCTGTTCTCTAGTAGAGGGTAGCTAAGTAGTGCGTTCTGACGCTAATAAGCGCCGATAGTTGGCGCTGCCGCTGCGGGCTGCGAACTCTGCCTCTCGCGTTCAACAAGCTCAGCTCGTCGCAACTCCACTATCTGCCGTTCACGCAACGGAGCACAATCGAGCACGGAGCACGACCCGCCAGCAGGATGTCGGTCTCCAAGCACACCCACAGGACAGCTCCTGACCCGTAAATCATGCTTCTTTCGCTGCAGCGGACCGTGACGTTTTGCGAGAATTTGCCTTACGGCATAACAGTTATATATACAACATCAGAATTGTTTCACGCAGAAAAGGCAGCAGCGACCGGTACTGAGGGCCCCATTTCCACCGCTGTAGATCAGGGGGTCTCCCAGGATGGAGCCCTCTGCCCCGGCGGTGTTGCAGGCGAGAGGTTTGAAGGGCAGGACAGGTCCATAGGAGGTGGCTCGTGTCGGCTTGGGACGTAGGGACCGTGCAAAAGGGACAGGTGTCCGCAAACGGTGCGTGATAGCAAATAGGCCAAGCGTGGGTCACTGCTGGGGATAAGGCCACCCCAACTCGAAGCCTCCGCAGCAGGACCTCCTCCCAGCGAGCGAGCCCACTGGGGAGGTCAGTTCCACGCGGTGGAAGTAAAGCACGCGTGGCGCGGCGGAGGTTCTCCTTTTCCACCAGCAGTTCTTCTAATGTGGACAATGGAAGAAGCGCTAGCGGCCATAGAAGGTCTATACGGCGACAGGCGCGATCCGCCGCTATGTGGGCAGGAAGCATGTCCCGGCGAACCCACAAAACACGCACAGGGCACGGGTATGTGTCCAGGATCTCGGGAACACGTGCCGACATGCTGGTGCTACGCGCAACGCGACGTAGATCACGTGTCGCTGTCGTTGAGTCAGTGTATATTTCCAGTTTCACGCCGGTAGGTACTGTCGATGCAAGCGCTTGTCGTCCATCCCGAATAGCAGTAAGTTCTACCAACAGGCTTGGTAGAGGGCGGAGGGTCTCGTTGGCGCAGCACTGGTTTAAGGTTGGGTGAGAGGGACAAGCCAAGGCTGTGGTTACGACGGAGTCGTGTGCCCCGGCGTCCACAAAAGCATGCATGACTCGTGGCCGCGTCGCAAGCGCCCAGTGACCGATATGAAGGAAGGGTGCATCCGGAGGTTAATGAAGGCCAGAGGTTCCGACATGTAGCCTTGCCAGAGGCTTGTTTTCCGTCACCTGATGGTAGAGCCAGGGCGGTCTAGCCGCAGGAAAGGCTGGCATTGTATCAAGAACTTGGCCCATATATGCAGCGAGAGCTGCTGCCTCCGGCACATATCCACGCTTTAGCAGGCGAGCGGAGCGACTTCATCAAATGATTCGCTGACAACCAGTACGGTTTTGTTAGCAGAGTTTGCGAGCGCCTGTGGTACCAGTCGGATTTACGAAATGCTCCAGCGCGTGTTCCAGTGTCTAATTTTGATGGGTTTAACGGTGCCGTACCTATGAAATATAAAGAGCCTTTTGTAAGTCCACATCGAGGCACAATAACCATTCAACCGCTCTCGTGAAGGCATATTTCACTTTCGCGTTGTACCGATTCCTATGAAAGAGAGATCAACCACATTTTTTTTCAAATCAAACAGACACTTCGCGACCTGCCATGTAGGCTGGCGAAGCTTACAGCCAACCGGTACGGTTTACAAGCACTAAATCCAGCTCTTCTTCAAGCTCTTGTAGGTACTACTTTACAAATCTATACAGACTCCACGGCGGCCATACGTGACTTATGTCGAATCTATAACAACACGGCTCTCTCGTGGGACATTCATGAGATATTGGATACGTACCTTGCCCTCTTCGGCTGTCATGTGTCCGGCGGAAAACGCTCCCCGCTTAACATTGCGGCAGATAGTGCCTGCCACCCTGAATTCGTCTCACGACCATTGCCATTACTGCCAATAGATACTTCAGAACAATTTCCCGAACAGAAAGATCTTCGTCACGCCACACGTGCTCTAATCTCACCGTGTGGAACAGATTTCTCGAGTAGACACGCTCGCTAGGGAGCGAGCGTGCTGGTGTAGCGCTCTCTCGGTCGCTCTATGACCCGGGCGTGGCCACCACGGAACCTTGCCCCGTTCACACAGAACTGCCCCTTCTGCACGTCTGCTGCCGAAGATGCTGACACAGAACACCTTCTGTGGACGTGACCTTCATTGAAAGAGGTCATAACGCGACACTTTGGAGGCACATGCCTCCACCCCGGCAGACCAGTGACTGCCATTGGTTATTATGGGGACCCACCACCGCTCCCTCCTCGCATTTCTGTGCGAAACGGGACTTCACATATACCTGTAACGTAGCCTTTATGCCATTACGTTTAATACCTTACCTCCATCGGTGGAAACGGGGACCCCACCACTGATTCCTCCTTGCATTTGAAAGGAAACGGCATTTCACATATAGCTGTAATGTAGTCTTTATGCCATTAGGCATACTACCGCATTTAAAACAGACGGCTGAAAGGAAATATATTAGGCCTCTGCGGGCGAATTTTCGGTGGGCAATGAGATTTTGTAAGGAAACTTTATTGGTGGTGGATTTGCGTTTTCGTAGGATAGGTCTTCTGCTGATGTCGTGTATAGCCCACAACGTCGATATCCGTCTTACCACAGCCCCCGCAAGGGGCACCTTGAGTTATCTTAATGACGGTACTGGCGACACCGCGCACTCTGAGCCTCCTAACATAAGTTGTATGTACCGTGACGATATGTTCATAGGTGGAGGGTTAGAAACCACAAACTGTGGCCGTTGGAGCCGTGCTCAAGCTCCGGCGGATGGGCTGCCGATCAGTTTACCAGGCGGGGAGCTCCGGGACATCTTTAACCGCCATGGTAAAGTCAAAGAACGAAGTATCCCCGTCCCCTCTTTATACATAGCATATAATATTTTCAAGAGCCCCTCCAACCGCATGCTCGGTTTTTTACGGCGAAATTTTGCTCTTGCTTCAACAGATATAAAACTCGTTTTATATAAAGCTTTAGTTCGGCCAAAGCTCGAGTATGCGTCGTCGATCTGGGACCCGCATATCAACTCGTTACTTCATGATATCGAAGCTATCCAGAATCGTTCTGCACGCTTCATATTATCTAACTATTTTCGTACGGCTAGCGTCACTTCCATGAAATGTACCCTTAACCTAGTTGATCTGTCTGTTCGCAGGAAAATATCACGACTTTGTCTTTTTCATAAAATTTATCACGGCAATTTAACGCTCAAAGATTCGATGCTTTTTCCTCCCACTTATCATTCGACAAGAAATGACCACCAGTTCAAGGTTGGCGTACCCAGCAGCCGGACAAACTATTATTTCAACTCATTCATTCCTAAAACCAGCTCTGACTGGAACCACCTCCCCACCTGCATTGCTTCAATAATTAATCCAGTCAATTTCAAGGTGGCTATTAGTGGCCATATTATTTGAATTATCTTGCTTTCTCATACTGTTTTTCCGTGAATTCCGCGGTTTTGTGTAAATCCTGCTGTATTGTTCCCGAGTGTGGAGAAGGTTTTATCAACCTTCTGATTTTTCCTTTCCTGTTATTGTTTATATTACTAGTTGATGTGTATATTTCAAATATGTAAATATGTTTCTTATGTGTAACCAAACTCCTGCTGCATTGCCTGTAGAGTGTTTGACCCCCCACTCCTCTCTGTAATGCCCATGGGCCTTTAGAGTAAATAAATAAATAAAAAAAATAAATAAAACGTGATTTGTCCCTGATAAGGGGCTGCATCAAAGTTACATTTCCACCTCTTCTAAACATCAGTCTTCGGAAACCTGACAACTACCCCCGTTTTTGGGTAATCGAATCAGTTGATAAATCAGAACGTATCTCTTCCCGGTCGGTATTCCTCGTCTCCAAGTTCCTTGAAGGAATCCTAAGAAAATCTTTCGGCGCAAAAAACTAAGAACAGAAGTGTTAGTTGAAGTCAAGACGCACCAGCAAGCCACAATCCACCTGAAACAAACCCGCATGGCAGATCTGGAGGTCAGGGTCACACCCCACCGCAACCTCAACAGCTGTCAGGGTGTGATCTCTAAGGCAGATCTGATTTACGAAACTGATGCCGACCTTTTGGAAGGCTTAAGGGATCAGGGCGTTACAGCAGTAAGGAGAATCACCATCCGCGGGCAATGTGGAAATACCAACAAAGCCCCCCCCCCCCTTTCCCCCCCCTTGACATTTAATAGATCAAACTTCCTGAATATGTGAATGCAGGCTTCCTCATTAGTCCTTCCATACCGAATCCGCGCCGGTGCCTCAAGTGCAAGCGGTTCGGGCACAGTACAACCTCTTCCCGCGGCAAAACAACCTGGCGTAAATGCGCCGCACAGGACCACCCCACCGACAACTGTAACTCCAGCGCACTCGCTTGTCCTAATAAGGAGGGAGCTTCAGGGGTCCGTAGCGGTATGGTCATCTTCAAACGCGTGGCAGATTCCTAACTAACGCGCTATGGAAGGCGCCGCGAGCCGATAACTGACCGCACGGTGAGTGTTTGGGCCTGTTTATATCCAGTGCAAAGAACAGCGAGAGAAAGGTTCCCTGCTTATTGTTTAATAGTACCATTGAACAAAAGGCGCTGAATGTTTCTTTTTTTATTTTTCAGATAAACGCGCCGCTATGGAAGACGTGGTACACTAAGGAACGCGCTAGAAAAGGGTTGGCTCTTTTGGACTCATTTTGCGGATGGTATCCGGCTGCGTATTCTGCGAACGCCAGCATTGTGTGTGCATTCAAAAAATTAGCTAAGTAACGCTATGACTTGAAAAACTTCTCACTTAAGCACACCGTCAAGCCCACGTAAAGTGTGCTCTCTCCACAGGGAGAACTGCGAAGAGGAGTTGCAATGGCTTCAAAAAAGTTAAAATAACGACGACGGCAGGACGGGCTCGCGCGTAAACGGCGGACCGATAGCCTACGACCACCTTAATAGTTGGGGTCAAGTCCAGCGGAAGCTGGTGCGGTGGCGTCGGACATAACTAAAAGAGAAACCCAAGAAGCAGTAACTTATTAGGAAGTCGGAATCGTCGAGTATTAGCAGGTCGTTTCAAGTGAAGCGCGCAGTTTTTACTTTCGTATGCTGCATTTAATTGAAACGCAAAAGTTGCTGCTTTTCGGTCACATTCCAAGACTGTTTTGTTTGAATGCTACCGATCTAATATATGCTTGTAGAAACAACAGCACTGGTTATCATTCTTAGCATTACACTGCTTTGCTTAAAAGAATGACTCAAGGTGTAGTCAGGGCAGGGAAAGGGCATTCGGGAGGGTCATTTGTTAGTCCTTCGGGAGCACGCATGCGATGTTAAAAAAGCACCAAAGAGCACGATTGGTGTTCGTGTTGGGAAGACCTCATTCTGCTCGCTCTTGTTTGAGCTGCGACACGTACTGGCTCGGTGTCCTAACAGGATGATGCCAGAGATAGAATTAAGGAGTTTGGAAAACCAACACCCGGAAACAGGATTCCCTCAGCGCGCTCACGGAGTAAGTAATTGAATACGTTGATGGCTAGGGGAGATTGTGCGCGGTGCTCTGGTATGAGGTGTGGGGACGGCTACAGATGTCTCCGCCGTGCAGGTTACTGTGGTATTGATTTCGTTAGTTTTAATGTATTTGTAAACCAGTGAAACAGCGCCTAAATGCAGAAAGTATCAGAACACACATACACGAGCGCTATCAGTTGAGCAATATTGCCGCGAACTAGGCATTGGGTTTGTTTGTTATGTTTAGTTTTACTGCCCGGCCGCGCTCGGCTGTGTTATCTGCGACCCTAGGGAAGCGTGGGTTCCATTCTTTATTTTAAAGCCGCACGGGTTATCTCATTCTGATACGGAGAGCGTTTCACGCTAACGTCACTAGCCTCGAATAATCTTCTTTGATCTACAATGTTGTCGATGTAAAATGACGGTTCGAGAAACACTCGCGCCGAAAGTTAAAGGCTGCAGAGCAGACGCCACGGGATTCGAATCGCTGACGGAAGCCCGCACACGTCACTTTGTTGACTGCTAATTCGCGCCTGTGTATACTTTGAGTTGTTAGGGGAGCACAAGTTCGCTAAAATAAACGTGTTTTGCTTCAAGACAACTGCGTCGTCTTTGGCTTCGTGACATCTGGTGGAGGTGCTGGGTACGCACACTTAATGCTACCTACGACCACTGGAAACCGCCAAGCCAGTCCAGGTAGAGCCAGCCGCCGACTTCAAGGTTTAATACCCGAGTTCGGTCTTCTGCCAGAAGGGCCCAAGAGAACGAACGCTGCAACCAACACTATGGAGCAACAAGCCACTCCTCACATCGTCCTGCTGCAGGCCCCGGGAACCGCCATTGTTCCGGATAGCCCCCGCTGAAGACCTCTGAAGCCCCCGCTGAAGCCCCCGCTGAAGACCCCGCTGGTTGGACAAGCTGGAGCGCATCCGCATCTTCAACAGGTAGGATGATGGGAGGTACTTTCGGGCATGTCTTCTTTTACTTAGAAGATGCAGCTCGAACATGATTCGAAGACCATCAGAGCTCTTTGACCGACTGGACTCAATTCGAAAGCGAGTTCCTTAGGACCTTTACTATCGTGGTGAGAAAAGAGCGACCTGCGCTTTTTCTTGAAACTCGGACGCAGCACTCCATCGAAGGAGTCGTGATCTTTGTTGAAGAAATGAAACAACTGTTTGGCCGTGTGGACCCGGAAATTACGGAAGAAAAGAAACTGAGATTTCTTATGCGAGGAGTAAAGCAAGAACTCTGCTTGCCTTGCCCGCTACCGCCCGAAAACGGTGGCCGAATTCGCGCCTGAAGCTGCCGCGATGGAGAAGACGCTAGAAATTCGAACCAGGCAGTAAGACCGCCCTGTCAACGCGCTGTTCTCGGAGACCATCGGTGCCGCAACTGTAAGCTCCAGTACATTCCGCGAGACCATTCGAGCAGTGGTAAGGTAGGAGCTTCGGAAGCTTTTTCAAGCGGCGCAGCAACCTCAAGTGGCTTCCTTGACCGACGTAAGGCGAGAAGTCCAAAACGCACTGGTAACTTCTAGGCCGTCGGAAGCACCCCGCGAACCACAAGCCATGACCTACTCCGTGACTGTTCGTCGACCCCGCCCTGATCCAACCCGTCGTCAAGAAGCCCCGCCGTACCGCCATCTACTGTCGTCCGCACGACCCCCTGCAGCCCGAAACCAGAGCCCGAGGAATACGGACGTATGGTGAAGCCCAGATAATCGTCCGTTGTGCTGCCACTGCGGAGAGGCCGACCACATCTACCGTCGCTGCCCTTACTCGGTTTGCGAGGGTTCTCCATCAACGCACCCCGACCCCGACCCGGCCAGCGCCCATTGGAGATCAAAGAATACCTTTGCAACACCAGCCGTGAACCAGCCCGATTCAACCGGTCGCCGTCGCCCTACCCGTACCACTTTCCCAACCGCCGTAGCAATTCTGATTTCACACGTGGAAGGTCCCCCAGCCCCCGCGGGGGAAACTAAAAGCAGCAACTTCTGAAGGTAAAGTTGCACGACCGCCGAAAAATGAAAACCCTCCAACGACGCAACGATTGGCGGAAAACGATGGTTCCCGACATGCCCTCCGCCCGACGACCCGATCTAACCCGGACGTGACTCCGGAACACAACAACCCCGCACGGGGCACCTTGAGCAGTCTTGGTGACGGTATTGGTGACAGCGCTGGCCCCGCGCCCCCATACTTAAGTTGTAAATAACCATGACGATGTGTTTTAAGGTGAAGCGTAGAAACCTCAAACGGTGGCCGTCGGAGCCCAGGTCAAGATGCTGCGGATCGGGTCCCTGTCTGTTTACCAGGCAGGGAGCTCCGGGAGTTCCTCACCTATAAGGCTAAGGCTGCGGAAGAAGGTATCACCGTGCCCTGCTTCTATACATGCTGTATGGTAATTTCAAACCCCCCTCCAAACGTGATCGGTCCCTGAAAAGGGGCCGCACCGAAGTATATTTTCCTCCATTGCAATCAATCTCGCTCCCAAAACCCGATAATTTCTCGCTCTTTCTGATCATGGAATCTCTTGATAAGACAGAGCCAATCACTTCCCAGTCCGTGTTTCTAATCTCTAAGCATCTTGAAAGCCTTGTGTTGGCAAGTCGTACAAGGCTAAGAAACTGAAAACGGAAGAACTCCTGATTGAGGCAGACAACAAACAGGAGTCCGCAAACCTCCTTGCACAAACGCGCACGGTAAATGTAGACATCAAGATCACGCCTCATCGCAGCCTTAATAGCTACCAAGGCGTGGACTCTGATCCGGATCTTATAAGTGAAACCGAAGCCGATCTGCTCGAGGGCCTTCGTGATCAGGGCGTGACGACAGTGAGGCGAATACCCATACGCCGAAACGACCAATTCATACATACCAAACACATCATCTTGACGTTTGACCACTCAATACTTCCTGAGTTGGTCAACGCAGGCTTCGTGAGATCTCAGGTCCAACCCGACGTACAGAGCCCTCGCCGCTGCTCAAGTGTCAGCGGTTTGGCCACGGCACAACGTGTTGTCGTGGTAAACTGACGTGCGCAAAATGTGCAGCGCAAGATAATCCAACCGGTAATGTGGAATCCGAGAACTTCACCTGTCCGAACTGCCAGGGACGTCACGCTGAATATTCCAGAAGCTGTGACAAATTTAAATAAGAGAAGCAGATTATTGCCTTGAAAGTAAGCGAGAACATCACCTTCCATGAGGCGCGATAGAGGTTCGCCTCTTTCACCCCGGGGGACGTACGCCGATGCGGCTCGCCAGGGGGCGGAGCAGTGTCTGGTTTCGGTGGGGACCCAGTACCGCGAGTCGCACCTGGTCCCGCCCCCGCCCCCATCGGGTTGCCTCCGGCCGCCCAACCCGCCGCCACACCACCTGCTTAGTCAGCAGTGGCTGTGGTGGCAACCACGTCCATTGGGGATGCTGCTGCATCAACTGGTTCCTCTCCACCTGCCCGAAGAAGGAAGAAAACTGTATTAAGACAGTTTTCTTAATAAAGTTGATTAGGTTAAGAAATAAAGTTAAATATTTAAGCATGCCCTCATAGCACACGCGAGGGCACGGTGGAGATGGAGACAGAGGAAAGTGCAGTAGTTCCCACCCCCGCCGCACCGCCTGTGCCCCCCGAGGCGCTCCTGACGCCCTCGGCAGTCGCGGCTCAAACGAAGGGCACCGCAAAAGGTGCCAAGTCTGGGGGTCCGGTCCGGCGGGTAGCCCTTCCACATTTGATGATGAGTTGGATGTGGGACCTTTCCTGTCTGCTTCACACCGGCGGAAGGAACGGGTCCCTCCATCAAAACTTCCAGAGAAGGTTAGAAAATCCGTCTCAAGAGTGCAAGGCCCGAAAGACCTTACGTAAAGAGTCACAATCGAATAGCTCCGATTACATCATAATGGGAAGAGAAAACAATACAATGGAACTGCAGAGGCCTTCTTGAAAATCTTGACGATGTATACGGAATACTGCATACTAATCAGCCAAGTGTAATGTGTGTCCAGGAAATACATTTGAACTCTAAACACAAAAATTTCTTGAATAGTTGCCTGGTACACAGAAAGGACAGAGATGGCTGCACACACTCTTCTGGGGGTGTGCCGACAATCGCCCGGAAATCCTTAGCATGCCACCCTGTTACTTTGAACACTCTCCTTGAGGCTATAGCAATTCGCACAATATTCAATAGGTTGATAACGGTATGCTCAATATACATTCCTCGTGATCTTGCACCTTCGAGCTCTGACTTCGAGGCGCTGGTCGACCAGCTGCCAGAACCATACCTCCTAACAGGCGACCTTAATGCACACAACTCTCTTTGGGGCTCTTCTCGCACGGGTGCCCGAGGTCGAATGATAGAGAAATTCCTTAAATCTTCAGGAGTACGCCTCTTCAACAAAAATACGCCCACATACATTAACATAAGACACAACAAACACTCATATCTTGACTTGGCTATTGGCTCCTCAGTTCTCTTTCCTCTTCGCGAGTGCGGTGTGGGCACGGACCCATATGGTAGTGACCACATCCCGACCTCACTAACATATATAGGCAAAAGCCCATGCAGTCCATCTTCACGGAACAGGTTCAGTGATGCAAGAGCTAACTGGAATACATTTAGAGAGACATCCAAACTACACCACACAACCATAAGAGACGACCTACTACACATTGAAGAAGCTTCCCAACTCCTCATGGCGCACATCCTCGACGACGCCGAAATGTCCATTCCCCACGCCCTGGTGCCCGCGCAACCAGAGGAGGCCTGTGTGGAATGAGGACTGTAGGCGGGCGCGAGAGGCCCAGAACAAGGCGAGGGGTATCCTTCGTCGGCACCCCACTTCGGGTAACCTCATTTGGAAAACGTTTGGAAAATGTGTGCGCCGTGAGGCAAACAAAAGAGTTGGCGCTTCTTCTTGGCATCCACTAATTCATACACGGACATTCACAAAGTGTGGACACATATACGTAAGCTCGAAGGGCAACAGACACACAGCCTGCCCCTGGTCAGCACAACAGGGGACATACTCGAAGACCAGGCTAAAACACCTGCAGAACACTTCGAACACGTGTCCAGTTCAGCACACTACACAAACACTTTCATGAAAGACAAAACATCTGCCGAAAAAAAGTACCTGCGTGATGGCAACAAGTCGCACACTTTCTACAATTCTCCTTTTACAATTCATGAGCTGAAGGCTGCTCTGACCACATGCAAACTTTCAGCTCCAGGTGCAGTTAAGATTACATACACTATGATAGAACACCTGCACCCAGAAACTCTTGAAACACTCCTACACCTATACAAAAAAATGTGGCTTTTGGGCACATTCCACGCTCTTCAAGGGAGGACATGGTAGTGGCTTTTCTGAAGGAGGGGAAGGACCCTTCTTCTCCTGCAAGCTATAGGCCCATTGCCCTTACCAGCTGCCTGTGTAAGCTCCTCGAGAAGATGACTAACCGGAGGCTCGTGTGCTTTCTTGAGCACAACAGTCTTCTCGAGAGCTGCCAGACAGGCTTCCGGGCAAGGCGATCCAGAAATGATCAGCTAGTAGGGTTTGAATCATACATTAAAGACGCCTTTATACACCAACTGTACTGCATGACCGCATTTTTTGACATCGAAAAGCCTATGATACGGCATGGCGTTATGGCATTCTTGCAGACTTAAAATTGTATGGCATAACAGGTAACATGTTGAACACTCTCCATAGTTACTTGTACAAACGAACGTTTTGTGTCAGAGTTGGGTCGGCACTGTCAAGAGTTCACATTTAAAAAAATGGCGTGCCTCAGGGCAGAGTTTTGAGCTGCACGCTCTTCTGTGTTAAGATGAACTCGCTTCGGAAAGCATTGCCTCCATCGATCTCCTGTTCAGTGTATGTGGATGATGTAGAAATATCTTTTAAATCAGCTTTGGGTAAACAAAATTTGTCGCTGGACCGAAGAAAATGTTTTCAAACTTAATCCCGCCAAACGTACTTATGTCGTATTCTCAAAAAGACGCGGATTAAGGCCCGATCCGGAAATAAAAAGAACATAAGTTTTTGGTTGTGGGGATTGACGAAAAACTCACATTCATCTCCCATATCAAACAGATAAAGCAAAAATGTCTAAAAACAATGAAGATTCTCAAAGTCCTATCTTACCAATCATAGGGTGCAGACAAACAACTCCTGCTGCGCCTTTATACCGCTTTGGTACGGTCTCTCTTGGATTACGGAAGCGCAGTCTATGGGTCGGCCACGAAAACCGGTAAAATGCTCGATCCAGTGCTGCACTTGGGACTTCGCCTGTCGTGTGGCACTTCCGTAGAAGGCCTGTCCAAAGCCTGTATGTGGAATGCGACAAATGGTGTATAGAGCACAAGCGAACTGATGTTGATTTTTTTATGCTTATAAAATCTCATCAATTGATAACGATCCTTTTAAACCTGTTTTTATGGATACATTCACATCACAGCTCTTTTTAAATCGCCCATCCATTTCTGTTCCCTTCTCACAAAGAGTGAGACAGGAGGCGCTTTACTTAACGTCTCCTTTTTAAACACCTTCAATTCATGATACATTGATTTTATAGAGCCATGGCAGCTTCGCGCTGTGTCGTGTGACTCGCCTTTCATGCAACTCGATAAAAATAGTGTACCGAGAAATGCGATTCTGCAGCATTTTTTGTCACAGCTGGAGAAGTACCAGTGTGCAGAATTTTACAGCGACGCCTCTAAAACTGCCTGCCTCAAAAACATGTGCTGCGCATGGACCCACATTTTAAAGCTTCTGAATTTATGAATGTAACGTGTAGCATCTTCACGGCAGACGCTCATGGAATCTTTCTTTCTGTGAATTATACTGTCAAATGCCATATCCCAAAAGTCTGCCCTCTACACCGATTCTCTAAGTGTCGTATGGGCGTTATCATCAGGAAAGAAATCCAAAAATAACATTATCAACCTTCTTCTTAGGACAATATACCGATGATGTTGATGATTAGTGGTTTTTGTTTTGAATCGGGGCGTCGGTTGTCAGCAACCGACTTGCCTGTTTTATTACGTTTACTTGCCCTACTCCCAGTTAACCTATAGATTTGCTTCCTTCTTCCCATGTCTCCCTCTTTTCTGTTTTAAACTCATCACCCCCAGCCCCCTTTTTTCTGCCCTCGTTGTTCTGAATTCTCATCCGTGTGATTACTCCGCCTGGGTACCCATCGCTTCCCTACTTTTCCTCCACCACCATTCCAGTCGCCTCTTCGTCACCTCTATGGCCTTGAAGTTGAGGTTCCCCTTCGCCCCAAATCCCAAAGCCTCCGCCAGCGTCGTTTCCTCCTTACCCCGCGGTGGCCGTATCTCTGTGCAGCTACTGACAATATGGTCTATAGTTTCCTGATCACTGCGGCAGCATGCACACGTTTCATCCTGCTGCCTGTAGCTGCCCGTGTATGCCCGGGTTCTCAGGCACCCTGCCCGTGCCTCGAAGAGCAACGCACTGCTTCTCGTATTGCCATAGAATCCCTCCTTCTTAATTTCCCATTTCTCTGCCCTATAAGTCTCCTGGGTTTTTTCTCCTTCCATTCTCTGTGCCTACTTCATCGTCTCTGCTGCCTTTACCTGATTTTTAACTGTTGTGTAAACCCCGGTTTCCCCTACCGACTTTCCGTACCGCTTATTCAGCTGTCTGGTCCTCCGTCTCCACAGCGTGTCCACGCTCCTCATATACATGTACTTAAACACCTCGACATGGTAAAAAGCGCACTAAAACGAGGACACAAGAAAAAGGCGGTGACACGGGACGAGCGCTAGACATCAACTATGGCTTTATTCACAAGAAAGGCTATATATACACACATACAAATGCGCAGAAAAGCAAAAAGATACACAGGGCGCAGCTTTCACAGAACATGATATTGACGCTGTAGATAGGCTTTCTCTTTTGTGTGAAAGCCTATCTACAGCGTCAATATCATGTTCTGTGAAAGCTGCGCCCTGTGTATCTTTTTGCTTTTCTGCGCATTTGTATGTGTGTATATATAGCCTTTCTTGTGAATAAAGCCATAGTTGATGTCTAGCGCTCGTCCCGTGTCACCGCCTTTTTCTTGTGTCCTCGTTTTAGTGCGCTTTTTACCATGTCGAAGTCCCATCACCAACTAGCCCAAATTTCTGCCCTGAACTTAAACACCCACGCGGCCCATTTTTCGTCCTCCATGCCGCGAAGTCGCTCCTCAAACTTTATCTTGCTCTCCGCCTCCCTCCCCTCGAAAGACGACCAGCGCATATCCCTTGTACCACTTCATTTGTAGTTTTACTGTGGGCCCCTAGGGCCAATCTGCCTACCGGCCTCTGATTTACTTCCAGGCCCGCTTGGGTCTCTGGCTTCATGCACAGAACCGAATTAGCGAAAGTTAATCCTGGCACCATGACACCTTTCCAGACTCCCCTTACCACCTCGTATTTGCTGTATTCCCAGAGGGCTCTATACTTCATTATAGCGGCGTTCCGTCTTCCTTTCGTCTTAAGGTGAGCCTCATGCACCTGCATGTAATCTTCGCTGTTGTTCAGCCATACTCCTAAATATTATACTCTTTCACCAATGGTATTTCTACTTGCTGCAGTGATACTGTTTGGTGCTCCTCGCCGTCATTAAAGACCATGATCCCCGATTTTTCACTGCTAAAGGATAGCCCTAGGTTCGTCGCTTCTTCACCGCATATATCCATCAAGCCCTGCATACTTATCCGGTTGTCCGCCATCAACAATATGTCGTCTGCATACATTAGTCCTGGAACCCGTTGTTCCACCACCTGCCCGTTTTTCATGTAGGATAAGTCGAACCCCAGCGTGCTGACTTCTAGCTTCCTCTCTAACCCCGCCATGTAGATCATGAACACCAGCGGAGAGAGAGGACATCCTTGTTTCAAACCCTTGTAGGTGTATACAGGCCTATTGTATGTTACCCCCTCCCACACTATTTGCAGTTGGTTCTCCCGGTATAGCTCCCTGAGTAAGCTAATCAATTCTGCCCCAACTCCCACGTCCTCGAGGATACTCCAAAGCCGTTCCCTGTCCACATTACCATACGCCGCTTTAATGTCCAGAAAGGCTAACCACAAAGGTCGGTTTTGCATATTCGCCACCTCCATGCACTGGCTTACCACGAATAAGTTGTCGTCTAGTCTTCTTTCCTTTCGAAACCCATTTTGAAGCTCCCCTAATATCCTATTTTCTTCCACCCACTGCTCTAGTTCGAAGTTCACTGCCTGCATTGCTAACCTGTACAGCACTGACGTGACGGTTACTGCCCTATACGAGCTCGGGTTTGACCTGACTCCTTTGCCCTTGTACACTAAGTTCATCCTGCTCATTTGCCACGCGGCCGGTATTGCATTTTCTTCTATCCTTAATCTGATGGCTTGCAGTAGCTTTCCCTCGCTATTTGGTCCTATCTGGTTAACAAATCCATCGATATCCCTTCCGTGCCTGCCGCTGTATTCTTGGGAACCTTTTCCTCTGCTCTTTTCCATTTCAGCTTGTCCCCATCTATCTCCAGACATTCCGGCCTACCCGCCGCGAAACCTCTCTGTCACTGCGAGGCCTCTTTATCCACCTTACCGAACTTTTCCGTTATGATTTTGTGTAAGTATGCCAGTGTAGTTATGCCAATGGAATCTTTCTTTCTGTGAATTATATTGTCAAATGTCATACCCCAAAATCTGTCATTTACAGCGATTCGCTAAGTGTCGTACGGGCGTTATCATCACGAAAGAAATCCAAAAATTACACTATCAACCTTCTTCTTAAGACAATACACCGATGATGATGATGATGATGATGATTAGTGGCTTTCCCTTTGAATCGGGGCGTCGGTTGTCCGCAACCGACTTGCCAGTTTTATTACGCGTACTCACCCTACTCCCAGCTAACTTAATAGATTTGCATCCTCCCGCCATCTCCCTCTCTTCCCTGTTTAAAAACTCATCGCCCCTACCCCCAGTTTTTTTCTCCTCGCTGTTCTAAATTCTCCTCCGTATGATTACTCCGCCTGCGTACTCATCCCTTCCCTACTTTTCCTCGACCACCACTCCAGTCGCCTCTTCGACACCTCTATGGCCTTGAAGTTGAGGTTCACCCTCGCCCCAAATCCCAAAGCCTCCGCCAGCGTCGTTTCCCCCTCACCCCTCGGTGGCCGTATCTCTGTGCAGCTCCTGAGAATATGGTCTATAGTTTCTCGATCACTGTCGCAGCACGCACATGTTTCATCCTGCTGGCTGTAGCTACCCGTGTATGCCCGGGTTCTCAGGCACCCTGCCCGTGCCTCGAAGGGTAAAGTACTGCCTCTTGTATTGTCATAGAATCCCTCCTTCTTAATTTCCCATTTCTCTGCCCTATAAGTCTCCTGGGTTTTTTTCGCTTCCATTCTCTGCGCCCACTTCGTCGCCTCTGCTGCCTTTACCTGATTTTTAACTGTTGTGTAAACCCCGGTTTCCCCTACCGACTTTCCGTACCGCTTAGTCAGTTGTCTGGTCCTCCGTCTCCACAGCGTGTCCACGCTCCTCATAAACATGTACTTAAACACCCACGCGGCCCATTTTTCGGCCTCTATGCCGCGAAGTCGCTCCTCAAACTTATCTTGCTCTCCGCCTCCCTCCCCTCGAAAGACGACCAGCGCATATCCCCTTGTACCGTTCATTTGTAGTTTTGCTGTGGGCGTCTAGGGCCAATCTGCCTACCGGCCTCTGATTTACTTCCAGGCCCGCTTGGGTCTCTGGCTTCATGCACAGAACCGAATTAGCGAAAGTTAATCCTGGTACCATGACACCTTTCCAGACTCCCCTTACCACCTCGTATTTGATAGCGGCGTTCCGTCTTCCTTTCGTCTTAAGGTGAGCCTCATGCGCCTGCATGTAATCTTCGCTGTTGTTCAGCCATACTCCTAAATATTTATACTCTTTCGCCAATGGTATTTCTACTTGCTGCACTGATACTGTTTTGTGCTCCTCGCCGTCGTTAAAGACCATGATCCCCGATTTTTCTCTGCTAAAGGATAGCCCTAGGTGCGTCGCTTCTTCACCGCATATATCCATCAAGCCCTGCATACTTATCCGGTTGTCCGCCATCAACAATATGTCGTCTGCATACATTAGTCCCAGAACCCGTTGTTCCACCACCTGCCTGTTTTTCATGTATGATAAGTCCAACCCCTGCGTACTGACTTCTAGCTTCCTTTCTAACCCCGCCATGTAGATCATGAACAGCAGCGGAGAGAAGGACATCCTTGTTTCAAACCCTTGTAGGTGTATACAGGCCTATTGTATGTTATCCCCTCCCACTATATTTGAACTTGGTTCTCCCGGTATAGCTCCCTGAGTAAGCTAATGAATTCTGCCCGAATTCCCGAATTCTCCAGGATACTCCATAGCCTCTCCCTGTCTACATTATCATACGCCGCTTTAATGTCCAGAAAGGCTAACCACACAGGTCGGTTTTGAATCTTCGCCACCTCTATGCATTGGCTCACCACAAATAAGTTGTCGTCGAGTCTTCTGTCCTTTCGAAACCCATTTTGAAGTTCCCCTAATATCCTATTTTCTTCCACCCACTGCTCTAGTTCGAAATTCACTGCCGGCATTGCTAACCTGTACAGCACTGATGTGACGGTTACTGGCCTATACGAACTCGCGTTTGTCTTGACTCTTTTGCCCTTGTACACCAAGTTCATCCTGCTCATTTGCCACGCGGCCGGTATTGCCTTTTCTTCTATCCTTGTTCTGATGGCTTGTAGTAGCTTTCCCTTGCTCTTTGGTCCTAAATGGTTAATCAACTCCATCGGTATCCCATCTGTGCCTACTGCGGTATTTATGGTGACCTTTTTCTCTGCTCTTCTTCCATTTCAGCTTGTCCCCATCTATCTCAAGACATTCCGGCCTACCCGTCGCGACATTTCGGTGTCGCTGCGGGGCCTCTTCATCCATCTACCGAACTTCTCCGTGATGATTTTGTGTAGGTATGACAATGCTTCCTCTCCCTTGAGCATCTGTCCCTGCTCATTTTCTACAGTACCGCCTTCTGTGGGACTCGTGCGTTTCCCTAATGCCTCCACATGGTTCCAAAACCTTTTCGGCGCGTCTCTACCCCTCCCTCGTATTTGGGCTACCCATCGCTCGCTGTCCCCCTTTATTTTCGCGTGCACTAATTGCTGCACTTCCTGTTTAATTTGCTTATATTGCTCCCATTTTAGGTCCACCTCTTCCTGCTGTCTCCCTGCCCTCTTGGCCGGTCTGTGATCTCTGGACACCTATTTACGCCTCTCTATCGCCTCCTTGATTTCTTTGTTCCACCAGCTTTTGGGTGTTTTCTTTCCTCTCCATCGATTGGCCCCCTCTGCCTTGACTGTTTTTTCCTGCATAGTTTTGATGAGCCTGTCATATTCCCACTCTTCTCCGGGATTTCTTTCTATGTCAGCCTCTATGCTTTTGGCTATAACCGCAATTTGTTTGCTGTTTAACTTTGTGCGCTGGCCCGGTCGATCCTTTTTGTCGCCCGCCAGTTTCCCAAAACCCAGGTTTATGCGCTTGTGGTCACTGCCCAGACTGTGTCCCCCTTCCTCATCTATGGTCATGCCATCCAACCATTCATAGAGTCCCTTTGAAATAAGGCAGTAGTCAATACTTGACTGTCTCCTACCACACTCCCACGTTATTTGACCCTCGCATTTTTCTTCCCTATTTACTGTGATCAGCTTTTGGAACTCACACATATCTATCATTAGATTTCCGTTGAATTCTGTGTACCCGTCTAGATCTTCAATGTGGGCGTTCATGTCCCCTACCAATAGTACCTCCCTGGAACGTTTCAAATCCTCGATGTCCTTTTTTAGACACGCCACCAGTTTTTTGTTTTGTTCTTTGCTATCCTTACCCGTCCATAGATACGCCACCCATAAAGCCATCTCCCTGCCCTCCACTATCCCTTTCACCCACACATGTTCTTTACAGTCTTCTTTCACTCTCTTCCAATTAGCCCCCTGCCGCATAAGCATACCTACTCCTCCGCCTTTTCTCAATCCAGCCGTCCTATTACAACCTTCTCATACATACTCTCCGATTACCGGAGGTACTTCCAAGTCTCGTATGTGCGTCTCGGTCACAGCGTATACCTGGATATCTTCCTGTTCTAGCTGCTCACTAATCTCCATCCCCTTCTCTCTTTTCATGCCGCCCTGCATGTTTATGTATCCGATCTTCAGTTTCCTCCCTCTCTTCTTTACACGCCGTCGTCGTCCCTTTCGTTTGCCTGCACTAATCTGCACCGACTCCACTATCTTACTTTGCTCCTTGCCTTTGTCTACACCATCTTCGCAAAGGCCTGTGGCCCCCCTAAAAAAGCCACAGTTCACGCCGGGTGTCGTCTTCCGATGGCTGCTCCCAGCTGCCCGGTGAAATGCACCGTCACGTTGGAACGCCCTTTTCCGGCCAATCCATCGGACATCCCTGTTGATGTCTACGACAGCGAAATTCAGCTCCTTGCCCAGCTCACGTATGTCTCGGCTTACCGCTACAACTTCCCTTTCCACATTCACCCGTCTCCCAATGATCTCTGGTACTGTGCTAACGACGACCTGCATATGTGGGCACAGCGTCCGAAGCTCCTTCACCCCCTTTTCCAGTTGCTTGCGCACTCCCGCGCCCCTTCCCTGCAGAACGTCATTGGTTCCTCCTGCGATAATCACTAGGTTCTGCCCCTGCGTATTTTCCCACATTTTATCCTTTGCCTTTTCTAACACTACTCTGACCGTCTGCCCCGGGAACACGCCAACCTGCACTCTCTCGTCCTCTCTCACCCGTCCTCTAATCTCCATGTCTGAGTAGCGCATGTTGGAGTCCCCCGCCACAATCACCATGTGTCTTTCTTCTTTTTCCTGGCTTCCCACCGGCGCGGCCACCTGCTCCGGTACCGGCTGAGTGAGCGCCAGTCTGGGATCGTTTTCCGGCGTGTCGTCTTTGTCCTCCTCCTTTCCCTTCTCGGGGTCAAGCCCTGTCGACACACGTTCCTCTTGACCTACGTCCTTCTTTCTCGGGATGTCACCCTTCGTCGCCAGTTTGAGTTCCATTTGTGTCAACCTTGCTTCGACTGCCTTTCTCTGCCTTTGTTCATCTTTGAGCTCCTCCTGTAGCTCGCCTACCGGAATCCTGAGTTGCTCCTTTTCTTCCTCGAGCCGGTCGAGCCGCGACGCTAGCACCCTTTAATCAAGCCAGCGCCGCCTAGTGACGGGCACACCAACTGCTCTCGTCCGCCAATACTTCATCTATTAGGCAGCGTGCGGCATGCACGCACGGGACGTCTCAGCGCTCAGTGTCTCAAGTTTACTATCTTTTGTACTTTTTTGCGGCTTCTTGTGACCTGCAGACGCTAGTCGTCATCGTCTGATCACATCCGTGGTGCCAGAATGCTGTTGCGTGCCTTTGTGCAGCCACGGTGCCACGAAAGACGCGCTCGGAAACAAGGTACGTACGTACTCAGCACATACGTGGCGCTAGAACGTGCCGTAGCAGATCTGTTGTATGAACGGAAAACATGCTGGCCATGTGTACTGAAAAACCGCTTGCATGAAAAAGAAGGCGAGGTGATCTGTTTAAAACCATTGGCAAGCGTGCTGCACTGGCGGCGTACATTCCCTGGTCGCGGTCGCTGAGTTCGGCTTCGCGAGCAAGTGCGAGCAGTTCGGCTTCGCGCGAACTGCTCGCGCTTGCTTGTTTTTTTTTAATATCGGCGTTAAATACTGCGGTTAGGAGCAGTTTGCGAAGATTATCTCAGAGCTGCCCTAGCGTGGGCTGATGTAAACTCATTGGAGGTAGATATTTTCATCATTTTTAAGCGTGTTGAATTCGCCCGATGGCTTTCGCGTCAGATTTCCTGTTGGGCTCAATCACATTTCAGTTAGTTTCGTGAGCGGGCTACTTCTACGTTTTTAGTGAAAGTTCTGCTGCGCATGTAGCTTTTACGGTGCGATATTAGTGAGCTCGCCAGAATTTATGTGGTTACTACTCAACGCCCGTTGATACTTTTGATAGTGATCAGCCAACCTACAAACATTGCAGTAAATTGTTCCTTTTCTTAAGGGGATAAAAATATGAATAGTATAGAAAGCAACTCCTGGAGGTTTTTTTGTTTGCTTCCCCGGGGTAATGCAATTTTTTACCGCTTTCTTAGATTTCATTTTTAAGATTCCCAAGTGATCCTGGCCTGAAAAAAGTGGATTGTTGCTATACGCCGATATCAAGCTAAGAAATTCCAACTAACCCAACACACGAAGGTCTACTCAAAGCACTTTGTTGGTAGTGACTTCTTCTCAAACTAGGCATCTGGTAGAAGACGCCTGAAAGAGCACGCTGTGCCAAGTGTGTTTAACTTTCCGTCACAACGTCCTAAAGTACAAAGGCCTCCCCCTAAGCAGCGCTGTGCAACAAATGTGCAGCAGTTGACATCCCAACGCCAATGAGCTTTTAATGGGCATGGCAACTTTGACGGGGTTTGTGCACAAGGTATAAATCTCACTTCCCCGGACCAACCAAGCAACGAGGACACTGAAATGAGCAGCTTGGAACGACAGTCATCTCTTTCCAGCTAAGGCTGCCCTTTCTGCAATGAAGCCAAAACAGCAGCGACACAGAATCAGCAGCTGCTGCAAGCAGCACAGGATGATTTAAAAGCCACGCAGAGCAAACTGCTACGTGTTAAAATGGAACTTCGAAGAGCTTAAGAGCTAGAAGAGGAGCTGAAGGGTGCTACTTTGAATATTTTGCAAATTACCAAGGAGTTAGAACTGATCAATGAGGTGGCAGATGAGCTACAGAAAAAAGCCGGAACACAGTTTTCGGTAGAACGGTTAAAGCGATAAAGACATGTAAAGACCTACCATCATACACGGTGTTCCAGTTTCTTGTTACGTTCTTCCGCCCTGCCTTACAACGGGACAATGTGAGAACTTGGTCCACACCTCGTTTAGAACCACCGAAAGCATGCCGACCAAGGAGTCTGAAAGTGGAAAACGATTTGTTTTTGTTTCTTGTCAGGATGCACCTCGGACTGTTCGAAAGACCTGGCAGACAGATTTTGCATGTCGATTGGCACCGTTTGAAGGATATGCATAGCTTGGACAAGCTTCACTTTTATTAAGTTGTTACATCTGAATTTATGGTTCTCTAATGCAAAAGTGCTTGAAAAGATGCCTCCAGCCTTAAATCCTAAGTACTCCTCAATACGCGTTATCCTGGATGCAACTGAGATAAAATGCCAGGCAGCGAGCTCACTTGCACTTCAGTCGGCAACATATTCTTACTACAAGTCTGCGAATACGTTTAAGGGTTTGGTCAGCATTTCACCCAAAGGCAGCGTGAATTTTGTGCCAAACCTTTTTCCAGGCTGCATCTCCGACAAGGAATGCATGCGTCAAAGTGGTTTCTTGAAGCGATCTATTGAGAAGGGTGACGTGCTAATGGCTGACAAGGGCTTCAAAATCCAGGACCTACTAGGTGACATCAGACCTCAGCTGAACACGCCACCCTTTCTTACCTGAGAGCAATTCTCGGAGGAGGAGGTAAGGAGGTAAGGTAAGGACCAAGGAAATCACGTCCCTGCGCATACACGTGGAGCTACGCATACAACGAATCAAGAACTAGACCTATACCGCTTTCGCTGGGTCCTGTCATCAACGACATGTGGGTGGTGTGTGTATTGCTCACAAACTTTCAGTCTCCCATTATACGTGCACCATGTGACCACAAACCTAATGACACTACCCAAAATGACTCAACACCAAGTGTAAGTGAATGAAAATGTGTTTATTCAAGGACGATTCATCCACCGCACAGGACCTGGAGAACAGATGTAGAAGCTCTGAATAAATAAACACTAAATCTTTTGAATAAAGCAAATGTGTATTTTATCTTTATGGCCCCTTTAAGCAGTTCAAGTACTTATGTGACACCTCTGTGCTTGTACTTTGAACTCGCAGCACAAAGTGTGCTTCTCTTGACTAGCGAAATCTGCATTGCCCTTTTCATCACAATTAGTTGGCTAAAAAAGCAGCAAAACAGAAAAGAAAAGTTGTCAAGTTTAGGCCTGGCTGCAGCGGAGTCCACCTCGCAAAACTTTATGCGCTCAACCATCATGAACGGGTCTAAAAACACGGCAAAATCTTTCCAAGACACGCTTGCCAACGCCATCTGGCCGAGTACCTGAAAGTAGTAGTCATGACTACTGTCTAGCCTGAAGGTGCCTTGCTTGTAGTGTAAACTTGCAGCATGCTTCTCGTGACTAGCAAATTCTGCATTGCCCCATTTATCACATTTACTTGGCTAAATAAGGCAGCAAAACAGAAAAAAAAGTTGTCAAGTTTACGCCCGGCTACAGCCCAGTCCTGCTCGCAAAACCTTATGCGCTCAACAATCATAAACTGGTTTGAAATCACGGCAAAATCTGTTCAAGACAGGCCTGCCGACGCCATCTGGCCGAGTACTTGAAAGTAGTAATGAATACGGTCTAGCCTGAAAATGCCTGGATGGTCTTTCACCATGTAAAAGTGCTCTATTTCTGAAACTGATTTGCCCTTTTGGCTGTATGGGCACTTAACCTCAAGGAGGCCATGCATAGGTGTCTCTGACGGATCAAATATCAGCCTGTCTGGCGACGAACCAGCCACGGACATGAAGGGTCAACCAGCAACCCACATCTGAAGGCTTCAACATTGTGTCCTCTGGTGTTCATCACCGACACATATCGGCGAACTGCAAGTTGCTCGTTGCTGATGCCATACCTGTAAGAAAAAATTGCATCAGTGGTGCAAAACAATTTAAAAAACGGTGGAAAGGGGGTGGTAATGCGCAAAAGTTATGAGCTAAGAGGCACGCCTTGTAGAGGGCTTGGGATTAATTTCGTCGGCGTGAAATCTTTTGCGTTAACCGAAATCTCAATATACGGGCATTTTTTGTTTTTTGCTGAACAAGACAAATGGCTGCTGTGGCAAGGATACCGCATTGTGGTGCTCAGCAGCGCCACTGAACCACGGCAAGAGAGAAAAAAAGTACGCAACTCCCACACATACGTTGCAAGCATGAAACATTTGCGTGTGTGCATTGACACTCATGCCATTCTTCCTCGGTTTGTGTTACCTTTGCCTAAAATGATAAAATGACATGACGACGCAACATGTTATCTCCTAATGCTCATGCTACATGGTGTGATCAGGAGCGAGTGCGTTCAACGGCATGTTAGCCTATATGATCAGTGTCATGCGTTCAGGCGACACGGTTTTTGGTGCTTCAGCTTCAGGAAATGCTGTACCCGTAGCCGATTAACCTTTCATGACACAAAAAATAAAACAAGCACACGCATACATTTGCACACATGTGCATGTTGGACCAAATGTTAAATACATTTTGCCCATATGGAGCATAAAAATGAATGCGGTTGGTCTTGGCCGATGCATGCGCTCATCCCACTTGGTTTACTGGTCAGCCTACAAAAATTAATGCTACATGGGCAACCGAAATTTAGCGACACGCATTGCTGTGTGTCGCCACATTTTTGTAGCGGTGTTGCATTATTTTTTGTGGGCTCTGACCCAGAAACTAAGTTCACTCAGCCATGAAACAACTAGTTCATTAAGTTTCTGCCCATTGTACACGTGCACATCTCACAAACACAAAACAATGCATGTTACGTCAATCTGTTCAATAGTTGAGAATTTTCTCTTCCTTGTAATGCTTCGAGATGAAGTTGCCAGTAGCAGTCATTGGCCACAGTGCGTGTGTCATAGCGCATTCAAAACTGCTAATTAATATGGTGAAGTGACAATCAATGAAATGTCACAAACGTAAAGAAACAGTCGCTAGAATTTAGGGTCATGCGATGTTCCATTTTGGTGGAAAAAGGAAGTATGTGCCACTGTCAACACGTACATCGCCAAATTTAAATGAACGTGACCAAGATAAACATGACAAGAAAAAAAAGGCAGCAAGTCACATAGGACTTTCTACCTTTGCATTGTAAAAAGAGAAAGGCCTTACTACAGAATTTTTTGTTAGGAACAAGGCCAAACATTTTTCTACTTACTGGATAGGTCCCACACGTGACAGATCTTTCTGCGACGTAAAATTTTTCAGTCCTTTATCCGTCCACGTAGAGCGTTTTAAGACAACCCCGAAGGACGACGCAGTTACACGCTGCGACCGAGCCTGCTTTCACGTTTCGCTGTTGGCTTGCTGGCGTGTATTCTGCTCCAGGGCAGCAGCATCAGCAGGTTCCCTGAACAGACAGGGCACCTACACCTATTCAGAAATGCTCTGAACAGCCTTCAAGCCCTGAACAGAAATGTTGGGAATAGGTTGTTGCTTGTTTAGCCTAAAGTTTCAAGTGGAGCAGACCCGTGCAATCTGGAGATTAGGGGACCACGAAAAAAATTGTTATATGAGAATCAGCAGTACAAAGCCTTAGCCACTGTGCCAAACGACAAAAAAGCTATTCCTATACTCATTTTTATACCTTTATCCTCAGTTCCTTTTTTCGTGTGATAATTTAGGTATCCATCACTTTATACCAACCTGCCCAGGCAACCACCCTTCCAAGTTTCCTTGCCAGTGCTGGTTGTGACGCAACTTTAGGCTGCATACTTACTTCAAAGATTGTAACTTGCTGAGGAAGACAGCTCGCTGAAGTGTGTCTCCATACCGTGCACGACGGGATCAGGGCTGGCCTTGTCGGTGTTGTCGTGGTTGGGGCTGTGCACTTTACCTCGGGACAGATCAATGTCTCGAACCCGCGAGGCACCACTGGGTTTAAATATTCTAGTGGGCTGTCCAAAGGTGTAGGCCCCATTCTTAAGGAGCTCTCAATGAGGTCCCCTGTTTCTAGTTGCATCGAGAATGGTGAAGGAGAGACGGAAGAAAGCTGTGCTCCGAGCGTCCTTATACTGGCAGCCACTTCATTGAATGACTCCACAGTTACCCTTGCATCATAGAATTTACTGTAGATTGGCTCCATTATTCCTTCTTGTCACACACTTCTCCAATCGACAAACTCCAGTGCCATGGGAGCAAGTGGGGTGCGGGGCGGTTTTCGCCATTGCTGTGTCAGCTCTGGGCAGGACAGCTCGGGTGGCGGTTCTGTGTATTCCTGCTGCTTTATTAACGCCAGCAGATGTAAGGCAACCCTCCTGTTACTGCAGTCACCACTCCTACCGGCGGGGCATTGCACGTAGCTATTGTCATGGTGCCACCAGTCCCCAGGACCACGTCCACTTCATAGGGCTTTGAAGTCTCTTTTTTTGGATCCTTAAGCACTTGCATTTCACGTGCACATCCCCAGGGATGGAATGAATCCAGAACAAGTTTAATGCACTCATTCTGTACATGTGCACTAGTTAAAAAAATGTACACCATGTTCCCGCGAGGGGAACCATGGGGTAGATGCGACGCATCGAGGGTTGCCGTTGCGTTTCCGTTATGTTAGCGATGTCAGCGTGTGGATTGCTGTTGTTGTGTATCCTATTTACGCAGCATGTTCACCCCCAATGCGTCACATCTACCCTATGGTTCCCCTCGCGGGAAGATGGTGTAAATTTTTAACCGAGCGCAAGCTGCGCGCTAACGCACAGCTGGTACATATTTCTATGTACCAGCTGTAACCACCGACGGGAGCCAGCGCAGCCGAGCGCAAGCTGCGCTGACTGCGCTGACGCACAGATGGCGCTGCGGTTGAGAGCGGCGGAGCGCGCAGCTGCCGCGGCGAGGGAATGAGGGAGGGATGCGGACTACGCCGCGACAACGCGCGACAAGGCGAGTTAAAGAGATGAGTTGCATCTAAAACACCTCCGACATTTTTTACCCGCTTCAGAATATTAAACTGGGTAAATGACATGCACAACATAGATTTTATTTCTGCGAATATAAGACGACTTAATACACAAACACCCAAATATGTTGAAACATGGACGCTTTTAAACTCTGGAAAGGGAGCAGTTGTAAGGACAATAATAGTGGTAGTTTTACTAATGTGTGAGACATCAACAAACATTCTGGGGAGCTTGGGCCGACATAGGTTCTTACACGCTTTTTTTCTCTGACAAGATGTTATGCACACATACATACTACCTCTGATCGACTTCAGAAATGGTTCAAAACTCGGTGTTTGCAGGGGGAGGGGAGGTTTGCACCATGTCCTAGAACCTAATAAGCATGCGCAATAAGAAAACTCAACAGAATTTTTGGCGGTTTCAACGTATGCCACCTCTCACAACCACCGATATACTTTTTCTGCCTATGCCAGCGCATGCTTTTCTAAGCTTCACTAGGCCGCGAAGGGTCCACAGGTTATGCAGAGGAAAATGACATCTTAGCGTCTTATCGAAACATGCGTTGTTTATTCAAACAAATATTGTTCTTAACGTTACTCAAGATTGGCCGCCGGAGAGCCTAGAAATATGTACCGATTATTTTGTTTGTTTTGTTTCTGCGCACGCTGCGTGCGCCTATCGCCGACACCTAGAATCATATATGGCTATGCCGTGATCAATCTGGGTTTGTTCGACGAGTTCGCCATGTGACTGCTGGTTTGGAAAAATATTGCCCTTTGAAATAAATGTCTATTTACTAAACGACATCCCATTCGATTGATTTGCTTCCACCTTTCCATGTGTAATATGTTAGATTCCTCGCCGCATGCTTCGTTGCTATGCAGTTATTGTAGGGCGAAGGTTCACTCGAGCGCTGAAGGGTGATCGAGTGGCCGTGGGTGAAGCCTTTTGTCAGCTTTCCCGCTGACTATATTATGGAGCTGACATAACGCGCACCCATTTGTAGCCTGGAAACAACGCGGCAGAGCCTTGGCTGTGAAGCTATGCTCACCTCTCCACATGCAACAAACCAAAATCAAATATATTAATGTACTGTACCTTGCCGATGATGAAGAAACGTGCACAGACGACGGGTCGGCATACGACTCCGAGACGAGCTTGTGGCTGCGCTCGCAAGTACGTCCGGACGAACTGGAAACACACAAACTTTCGAAGTAGGGGCCTAAGCGCCTCTGAAAACCCACCCTGTAGCAAGGGGAAATCCTTCGACCACTGAATTGGGTCGTTGGGCATTGCCGGGCCAGATTAGCTCGCTTGCGCACCAGGCCACTATTACGTCGGCTAATAGCAGAGATCCAGTAATGGCCGACGCCAGGTGAATATCGATAGTGATGATGGTAGGTTTAGTTGGCAGACTGACCTTTCTAAAGGGTGTATTTTGTTGGCATATGGCGCAAGCCTTGAGGTAGTTGTTTGTTGGGTCCCAGGCCACTCAGGGATCGCTGGAAATGAGACGGCAGATGAAATGGCCGCTGCTGCACTCACAAACACAGTGCACATAACAACAGTAACCTACACCGACTTGAAACCACACACAATACAACTACGTAAAACATGGCGAAAACATTGGAATCAACAGACAGAAAACAAACTACACATTGTAAAACCACACTTGGGATGATACACAACCGATTCACACAACAGACACGCAGAAGTTGCGTTCGCTAGATTACGGATAGGCCACACACATGTAACACACTCCCACCTGCTTACTGGATCCCCAAGACCCATGTGCAGCGGGTGTGGAGAAGGCCTATTCGTAATCCACATACTCATTCAATGCAAGGCACTTGACATAACATGACGCACTTCCCACTGCTATACACACGACGTATTCCACAACACCCGTCATACTTCTACGAGACGAGACCATGTTTTCAGTCAAACGTGTTTTTGAGTTTTTTACCTACAGACAACTAGACAGACAGACACAACTGCTTTATTTGACCACAGCTGGGGCGATTAGGCCGGCGACGTCTTCTGGGTCGTCCGTCAGGCAGCAGGGCCCCTTTTGGGCAGGGGTCTGGTGCCTTCGGCCAAGCGGGCCATGTCTTCTTGAACTTGAGGGTTTGGGTCACGCAGGGCGGCCTCCCAGCGCGCCTCGATGGTGATGGTAAGGAGAATGGGATGGGATCGCTGCCTGGATAGTGGGATCCTACCACAGGCCCATATGATATGGGATAACATGCGTCTATGTAGGTGTCGGGAAAGATCGCAAACATGATGGCAGGGGTGGGGAAGGAGCGGGTCTGGAGCTGCCGATAGATGACCGCCGAGGATCGGGATAGAGATGGGTAGAGAGGAGGAAAAATGACACGCTCCATGGGGTAATGGGCGAGGATGTCCCCGTATGTGTGCAGCTTGTCCCACCGAGTGAATATCTCACAATCATTGGCGGCGCCATTGAGCCCTCGGAAGACCAAAGCTCGAGCAGACATAAACTTTTACATCGCATTTCTTCTCATGCATCTTTACAACCAGGCACTTTACACCAGTCATCTTAATTACGTTGTGTTTCACTTTAGATTTTACTGAAATGGTCTACTTTTACTTTCATGTCACTCTCATGAAATGATGTTTGTTTTGCGCTTTTTGCTCTGAGTTGGCCTTGCGCCACAAAAATTCAATCATCATCATCGAACACGACGACAACCACACGGCACGACGCGTTCCCGTGATGACCGAACCTGCCGCGCGAGAAGACGACGACCACGACGCACAGTGCCCGACCGTCAACACGCACAACCCGAGATACCACGCCACGACGCACACCTAACTCGAAGAAGGCAGCGTCCGACCTTCACCTGTCCATTGACGCCTTTCAAGTAGTCGCCCTCATAGACACGGGAGCCGACTACTCAGTCATGACCGGACCATTTGCGTCTAATCTAAAGGAAGTTATGACCAGATAGGACGCTCCACACATTCGCGCAGCAGGAGGCCACCTCGTAACGCCAAGTGGAACGTTCACATCGCGCGTTACCATAGACGGCACAACGTACCCTGCGGCGTTCGTCATTTTGCGTAACTGCTCCCGCGACGTAATTCTTTGAATGGTCTTTTTGACGGAAAACGGTGCAATGATTGATCTACTGGCCAAGTCCATAACTTTTTCCTCCGATCACTCTATGATGCCGGAACCGAACTCCGAACACCGTGCTGCTTTAAGGATCGCCGACGATCATGTCACCCTGCCACCCCGCCCTAGGGAGCTTGATGATCACCGTGTACTGCGAAGATGCTGTTCCTGATGTCGACGCTATCGCAGAGAGTGACTAAAGGTTGCTCCTTGACCGTGGTGTCTCCGTCGCAAGAGTCATTGCGCGCTTTAAGCAAAGCCAATCCCAAGTTTTGGTTACTAATTTTGGCAAGAAATACCAGCATTTGAACAGGGGAGTTGCAATTGCGTTACTTGAACAAAACGCAAGAAGCAAGCGACGTGATCGCGGTTGCCGACTTTGAACGCGCACCCGAAGATACCTTCAATCTTCCGAATACCTTTGACGTGAATCCGGCGTTACCGCAAGAAGAACGGAAGAAGTTATTGGATTTCCGGCATCGCTACAGAGAGTGCTTTTCGTCGAACTAAAAACTACGTCAAAACCTCTAGCGAAGCACCGAATAATAACCGAAGATGGAGCCCCACCTACCCGAGAGTCAACGTACCGCGTCTCTTCACACGAGCGGGAAGCCATCCGGGCTCAAGTCGACGACATACTCAGCGACGACATTAAACACCCATCAAAAAGCCCCTGGGCTGTGCCGGCCGTACTGGTAAAGAAAAAACACGGCACATTAAGGTTTCGCGTTGACTACCGGCGACTGAACAAAATCACCAAAAAGAAAGTGTGCCCCCTCTCCCGAATTGACGACGCCATCGACCACCTCTGCCACGCCAAGTACATCTCATCGATGTATCTGAAGACCGGCTACTGGCAAATTGAAGTGGACGAGAGAGACCGAGAAATGATGATGATGATGATGGTTGGTGTTTCATGGCGCAAGGCCAACGAGGGCAAAGAGCGCCAGAAAAGAAGTTATATAATGAAGCGAAGTGATTACCACAAAAAGGTAGGTAACAAAACATGTAAAGCGAACATAGTAAAATCAATTAAAGGTAATGGTGATGGCTGGTGTATAGGGCCAGATTTGATTATGCGTGATATGAGATAAGGTTTAAAAACTCAACATCTGACAAATAATCAAACACACGTTTCAGGGAAACCATGGCATTGTCACCAAGAAAAAGGGATGGATGTAGGGGAATATGTTGTCTGTAGAATTCTCTGAAGTGTTTGTGTCGTGTTGTGTGAAGTGCCTTGCATGTGATTAGTATGTGCACTACGGATAGGGACTCTCCGCACCTGCCGCATTGGGGTCTAGGAGATCCCGTCAGCAGATACGAGTGAGTTGCATGCGTGTGCCCCATCCGTAGCCTAGCCAAGTCGACTTCTGTGTTTCTGTTGTGTGAGTCAGCTGTGTACCGTCCCAAGTGTGGCTTTATTACATGTAGTTTGTTGTCTGTCTGTTCGTTCCAGTGTATTTGCCATGTTCTGCGCAAGTGTTGTCTTATGGGTGGCTTGAGGTCTGTATATGGTACGCTTGTTATGTCTACAGTGTTCCTGAGTGCAGCAGCACCGGCCCTCTCGTCTGCCAACTCGTTCCCAGCAATCCCAGCGTGTACTGGGACCCAGCAGAGGAGCAGCCGATGCTTCTCCGCATACACCAACATGATAGTGTTGAATACAAGATTAATTATTTGATTGTTTGGGGGTTTATGCGATGAGAATGCGCGAACAACACTCAAAGAATCTGTGTAGATGATAGAATTGGTAATTTGATTTTCAAGGATATGTCGTACAATCAGTAAAATTCCGTACGCTTCTGCTGAAAAAAATGTTGTGTGCACTCTCATGGTTCTGGCTGCATTGAAATTTGGACCATGAGCATCGCACGACACCATAGTTGAGGTTTTAGAAGCGTCACTGTAGAATTCAGCACGTGGGTATTTGAACTGCAAAGAAAGAAAGTGCTGCAGTATTGCAGCTCGCGGTACCCGATTTTTGTCAAGCTTTATAAAAGGAAGGTCACAGGACACAGGGCGAACTTGCCAAGGCGGTAAAATGTTTAAAGAGGATGACCTGTACACGTCTAAAAACGAAGCACTCAGATCCGAGGCTCGCTCTCTCGCTCGAAGTGAAAAAGGCGGAGTAACGGACGGGCGATTTACAAACAGCACAGATGTGGATGTATCGTTAAAGACAGGATAAAAAGGGTGGTTATTCTGAGATGAAATTTTAAAAGCATAAAGTAAGTCCATGTACGTTCGCTGGTTCTCAAGGCTCCACTTATTACATTCAACATATAGACTTTAAACAGGGCTAGTGCGAAAAGCACCCGACGCAAGCCGTAGCCCCAAGTGTAGTACTGGGTCAAGCATTCGCAATGCTGTTTTACTCGCCGACCCATATACCACACTGCCATAGTCCAAACGAGACCCAACCAAAGCAGTATAGAGCCGTAGTAGGAGTTCTTTGTCGGAACCATACGAATGGTGGGAGGGAACCTTCAGGATATTCATTGTTTTAAGACATTTATGTTTAAGTTTCTTGATGTGTGGAATGAATGTCAGTTTCTGGTCGAACACAACACCTAAAAACTTGTGCTCCTTGTTCACAGCAAGTGACACGCCATTAAGTGTAATGTCTGGGTCTGGAAGGATCCCGCGCTTCCTAGAGAACACAACGCAGGAGCTTTTTGCAGGATTCAATTTAAAACCATTCTTGTCTGCCCAGCTGGCAAGTTTCTTGACGCCGAGCTGGACTTGACGTTCGCATATTGAAATATTACAAGATTTAAACGATATCTGCCCGACATCTACATACATACATACATACATACATAGGGCTGCGCCGGTCGTACTGGGAAGGAAAAAAGACGGCACAATAAGGTTTTGCATTGACTACCGGCGACTGAACAAAATTACGAAAAAGGACATGTACCCCCTGCCACGCATCGCGACGCCCTTGACCACCTCCGCCATGCGAAGTACTTCTTTTCGATGGATCTGAAGACCGACTACTGGCAAATTGAGGTGGACGAGAGACCGAGAAATGACTGCATTTATAACCGCAGACGGCCTATACGGGTTCAAAGTGATGCCGTTTGCGTTCTGCATGGTGCCAGCAACGTTTCAAAGAGTCATGGACACTGTGCTAGCTGGCCTGAAGTGCACACCTGCCTCGCATACCTGGACGACGTTGTGGTGTTCGCCTGAACTTTCGACGAACACCTTGCAAGGTTGGAGTCTGTACTCGAGGCCATTCGTACTTCGGGGTTAACGCTGAAGCCTGAAAAGTGCCGTTTCGCGTACGAGGAAGTCACGATTTTGGGTCACGTCGTTTACTCCGCAGAAGTCCTGCCTGACGCGGCAAACAGTTCAGCCATAGCCAACTTCCCTACGCCCAAACACAAGAAGGGCGTGCGAAGATTACACGGACTGTACGCATACTACCGGCGCTTTGTCGCAAACTTCGCACGCATTTCATAGCCACTCACGCGCTTCACGAAGGATATCACCAATTTCAGCTGGGAAAACGCCCCAGAAAAAGCATTCTGCCAGCTGAAACAACGGCTGCAAAACCCGCTCGTGCTCGCTCATTTCGACGAAAGCGGGGAAACAGAAATGCACACGGGCGCCAGTACTGCAGGGTTGGGTGCCGTCCTCGGCCAAAAGCAAAGCGTTTGGGAGAAAGTAACCGCCTATGCGAGCCGTGGTCTGTCGAAGGAGGTAAATAACTACTCAGCCAGTGAAAAAGGGTGCCTCGCTATTTTATGGGCGATTTCAAAATTTCGCCCATACGTGTACGGTAGACCATTCAAGGTTCGTGGACCTTCTGGGGCCGTTTCCTACGTCACAATCTGTGAACAAGTGGATTGTCGTAGCGACAGACTACATGACCCGCTACGGAGAGACTGCCCCTCTTCCTAGGGGGACTGCGCAAAAAGTCGCGAAGTTCTTCATAAACCATGTTGTGCTGCGACACGGCGCCCCTGGATTCCAAATTACGGACCGCGGGATGGCCTTTACTGCGGAGCTGATGCAAGGAATATTACGCTACAGCAACACGGATTACCGAAGAACGACGGCGTACCACCCCCAAACGAACGGACTAACTGAACGTTCGAACAAGACGATTGCGGATATGCTGTCCATGTACATCGACGTTGAACATAAGACCTGGGATGAAGTGCTCCCATATGTCACTTTTGCGTGCAACACGGCTATCCAAGAAACTACGCAGATGACAGCGTTCGAGCTTGTATGCAGAAGGCGGCCGACTACGATGCTTGACGCCATGCTTCTGCACGCAGGCGACGACGACCTCAACGCCGATGTCCAAGGATACCTTCAGCGTGCGGAGGAGGCCCGCCAGCTCCCCCGAGTTCGTACAACGGACCAGCACCTGGTTGATATTGGCTGCTACAACCTCCGACACCGAGACGCCGAGTACCCCCCAGGGGATAGTGTGTGGGTTTGGACTCCCATCCGCCGACGCGGACTCAGTGAGAAGCTTCCGCGACGGTATTTCGGACCCTACCCGATTCTACGACGTGTTGGTCAACTCCGATGTTGATTCCGGCATATCACGACGACGCACGCGACCAGAAGTCGTTCACGTGGTTGGCCTCAAACCTTACTGGGCAAGATGACGGACTTTTTAAATGCGGAGCATTTCTTAGGCTCGCCTGGTCCTCCGTCGTTGATCGCGGAGCCGTCCACACGCTCACTGCGCATGCGCAACTCTCCTCCTTACACCCACAGCTCCGCGATACTACACTACAAAAAAAAAAGAAATAGTTAGCGGCGCCCGGTTTCGATCCCACGACTCTCTGACCGCAACGGGAGGTACGCGGTGCTCTTCGCACTACGCTACAATTCCGGGACAGGAGCAAGTGCTACGAACGCGCCCTATGTCCTTGACTCATTCAAACTACGTCAAGAAGCTACTGATACAACGAAGGCACGCGAAGCTGAACGTCAACGGAAAAGGCGAACTGAAAACTTTAGAGGGGGATGCTGAATTTCCCGTGGGAAAGCTGTGGCGGGAAGCGCCACGCGCCTTGCAGCTCAACCAGCCCCGTCCGCAGCGCCTCTGATGCTGATTGTGGCAGGATGCCCCTAGGGATTGGCCAACCAAAGAATCCATCACGAGGTAGGTTCGCGTTCAACCACCGTCGTCATCTTCCCGTAGGGGAACCGCCGAAGAAGAAGAAGAACGAGACGACAAAGCTGCGAAGAGGAGGGCGTGTACATTGCTCTCAGCCGGTGCACCAATGTCAACAACCTTTACCTCACCAAAGCTGACGGAGACTACCGATTCTACCACAGAGACAACATCGACAAGAACATGATGGACGAGTTTCGGCGCCTCGAGAACCACCGCCTACTCACCGTAACACAACAGCACTTGCGTGCCTTTGCCACCGGTGTGGACCCGGACGTCGAATTCCCTCTGGCGCTAGTAAAAACCAGATCAGTCAACATAACGGAAACACAATGGAACCACACGGAACCGCCACGATGCTTCGCATCCTCATCAGGGTTCCCCACGGGAAGATGGTGTAATTTTTTGTTGTTGTTTGTTCGAACTGCCATTTTATTTTAGCATCTGGTCGATGCACTCTTAGAGGGGGAGTAACGCCACGAACTAGGCATTGGGTTTGTTTGTTTATGTTTTGTTTTTATTGCCCGGCCGCGCGCGGCGGTGTTATCTGTGTCACAAGCGAAGCGTGTGTTCCATTCTTTATCGTTATGGCGAAAGGGTTATCTCATTCTGATACGTAGAGCGTTTCGCGCTAACGTCACTAGCCTCGAATAATCTTCTTTGGTGTTCTAGGTGTAAATCGACGTTTCAAGAGTCACTCTCTCCGAAATATAAAGGCCTGTAGAGCTCTGACGCCGCGGGATTCGAATCACCAACGTTCGCCCGCACACGTCAGTTTGTTCAGTGCTGCTTCGCCGCCTGTGTATTCTTTGAGTTGTTAGAGGAGCACAAGTTCGCTCCAATAAACGTGTTTTCCTTCAAGACAACTGCATCGTCTTTGGCTTCGTGACAATATTTATTGTTTGCGGAATATAAAGGAAAAAATATAATGCGTGAAATATAATTCGTTTTTCAGTCGTTCGTGCAAAAAACAAAAACAAATATACAAAGTGCAGGCGCATCTGCTGGGCCATCCTCACTTTAATCGTAATGCGTGCTCACGCAGTCTTCGCCACGCTGGGCTATCTCCCACGCCTCGCAGATTTCGCGTGCGCGTGTATCACGAAACCTCTTGAGCACCTTAGTGTCTTCCAAATGCGGGGAGCACTTACAGGTCTTGCAGTGCGTTGACAGGCTGCTTCCTGTGCCGACTTTGAGGGACTACACATGCTCTTCTAGGCGCTCGTTCCGGCATCGCACGGTCTGACCCACACATGCGCAAGCGAAATCTGCGAAGAGAGGGAGCTAGCCTAGCGTGGCAAAGATCGCGCCAGCACGCCTTTCGTAGCCTTGTACAACTAAACATGTGATTGGAATTAGGATGCGCATTGCGCATGCCTGTCCTTTATTTGTTACCGGGCATCTCTGATCACTCGCTTGCCCATGATATGCTTTGGATATTCGCTGCGGCCGGTGTGGCGCCGCGTGACCATAGCCGTCGTTCTGCTATCACTGTTGCCCAAAATACGTAGCCCGCGGCCGCCGTTTGCGCGGCATTGAGCGCTCAGCCTGAAACTGAGGGCTCTGTACGAGTCGAGCCGCAGAGGAATAGCCGAAGGGATCTCTGCAAACGGCAACTTCGCCGTTTGAAAATTTGCACAAAAGGTTGTCAGCCTAAGAAATGAATGTGTTTGATATTGTTGGTTCATACTTCAAACAAAAACAGCGCTTAAGACGGGACAGAAACAAGGATGCTACACACACAGCCCTGTGTGTGTAGGCTCCTTCTTCCTGTCCCGTCTTGAGCGCTGCTTTTTTTTTTATGCCTAAGAAATTTGGTTGAGGAAGGACCTCATTGCAAATACATCTGGATAGTAATCGTCTGGTGTTTGCTTCTTGTACGCATGTGGTAATGCCTTGGTAATGCTTCACTTACAAAATCACCCTTGGGTGCGTAAACGTGAGATTACGCACCCTTACGCAATGTACAAGCCATCTCACGATGGCTTGTACATTCCGCATTCAACAGACAAGTACGGTGGCACAATGAATTGCAGTGGGGGCCGTCGCATTTTTCTGATTGCGGAACGTGAAAACGAACTATGTTCCATACGGGGAAAGCAAGTGGCAATAAATTACAGACCCAGGTGAGTGCGAAGGACTTTTGCGGGCCTCCGCCATAACAGACAACAAACTCATAACTGTTGAGTGCAGAGCAAATACTCCAGTTCGTACGCAAGGTTTTTCCTATGAGGACCAGGAGGAGCACCCGCTCTAAGAGGCGGAACACACACCTATGTTCATTTAAAAGAAATGGAAAAAAGTTCAGAGCCATTCTAGTCTGTTATGAACGATGACAAGCCGTGTTGCGGGGAAACAAAGAAGGTCACGAAAGAAGCAGTTGTGTGTAAGAGTGGAGCTTAGTTCCTAGTTATTCAACTGAAGGGAAGTAATACGGGCTAAAGTGTTATTCTATGGGACAAAAATGGGGCTGCAACTGGCTCGCTAAGCGTTGCAGTCGTCTCAGCAGTCAATTATCACATAATTTGTTTTGGGGGAGCTCCGACAAAACAAGAGTCGCAGCCGTTTCCTGGAACCATACATCCTCCTTAGGCTATCCGGTATTGACAGCACATAGGAATTCCCTATCGTTTACAGCTTCCCTGTAAACTAACTATGGCAAGGAAATGGAATTCGGCGTAATGCTAGCGTCGTCCTCGCGGCCAATTTCAGTGTGATATCTTTCATGATACCTACATGAGACTGAGAGCTAGATCATTCACCGCAAGATTAAATTTGCGACGCGAATGCTTTCTTTATGCACCCCATCGACGGATGCACTTTCCGACAGGTATACTAAGTAGCTCCTGTAAAAGAAATTTAGTCGTCGACCATTACATCGCTTGGAAGATAACACTTATTCAACGGACGCCGGTTCGATTTCCCGCCGCGGCGGTTGCTTTCCTGATGTAGGCGAAAAGCATAAACGCGAGTGTGTACGAGATTTCGGCGCACCTTAATGATCCCCAGTTTGTCAAAATTAATCCGGAGCCCTCCACTACGGCGAGCCTCATCGCCTGCTTTGCGTCGGCACGTTAAGCAGTAAAATCAATCAATCAATCAATCAATCAATCAATCAATCAATCAATCAATCAATCAAAAATACAAATAAATAAATAAATAAATAAATAAATAAATAAATAAATAAATAAATAAAATAATAATTGATATAATTAATTAAATAATTAATTAACCAACCAATCAATCAATCAATCAATCAATCAATCAATCAATCAATCCTCTACCCAGGCCCCTCTACCAAGATCAGCTTAAACAAGAAGCTCCGACGGTACGCAACGTTCGATCGCAGCCGGTGTAGCACGCCTTCAGTGCGCTTGGGCAGACCCCACGGATGTTCCAAAGTGGGTCTGTATATGTGCAAGTTTTTGCGTGTGTGGATAACTGAATAACAGATCACCGCATTCTTTGTTGCTGTTACCGATTTCTCGCATACAAAAATACCGAAATTTTTCATCGTATAAAGCAGCAAGACTGATATCGAACTCCACCGGAAGAGGCATAATTCGGGATCCCCAATTTGTTCTTGTAATTTAGAAAGTTTTGTTTCGGGAACTTCCGCTGCTGGTATTCGAAAAATACTGTTCTTTGAAGTTACCGTAACTGAGAACTCAACGGTAATTTTTTTTGTCCTCAGGTCCGGTAGGGTCGTCTCGGCGGAGAGCGTCTTCATCGCCAGAAGAGCTCACTTCGCACGGCAACGAGCAGTTTGAGCTGTAGTCTCGTGTACCATTCTCTAGTGTCTCTGCAAGGCCCTTCACGCGACGGTCGGCAGCCAGGTTTTCTTGGACGCTCGTGTAGTCTGTCGATTCGGTGGACTCCGTAGCGCGCCGCACTTCAATGTAGAACATGGCGTGGTGGCTCCTCTTCTTCACCACTCCAGTGACGACCATCCCAAAGACCAACACGATGAGACAAACGGTGGCCGCGGTGGCGCAGCGCTGCACGCAGATGAGGTACGTTGATGGCTGGGGCGGCTGAATATCGTCTGTCACAAGGAAAAAAGAAACACCGTGCTGGGTCAGCTCTTTTAAAACAAAACAAACATCAGCGCTTTTTAATTTCTCATTGAAGTATGTGAACATGCTCCTATTGGAGGACTGATTACCAGATGCGACACTAGTGATAGCACAAATTTAACAGAAGATGCCACCAGGATAATAGAAAGGAAGGATTACATCAGCTAGCATTTAAATACGAGCCATAGTTGGTGACACTTATTTCATTCCGCTATCTTGGACATAAGAAGCGCGTGGGTATTTTGTGCGATGCATTGATCAATAGTGATGAACGACTGTCTCTGTTGAAGCATAGCAGAAATAAGAAAAATTAATCTAAACACCCCATATATCACCCCATACATATGGCACCCCATACGTATTGCTAGCAAGACTATTCCGAATTAGCCGTTTTCTTCTGATGCATATTTTGAAACAATGTTTCACGCAGGTGCTTCTACACCCTAGCGAAGATATATTGTCATTGTAAAATTAACCCCACAGGCTTATATCACAATCATTATGTGATATAATTTGGACAAATATTCAAATATTCAAAATTTGGACAAACGTAATTTGGAGAAATATTCATCCGTTCTGTGCCTATTTGATTCTAATCAGCACCAAATAGCCCATACGTGTTATTCTCTAGTACTATACGTTAAATGTTTACAAAATAAAAGAACAGCATGCTCTTTCAGCGACTGAGATATCTTGAATATGCCGCGGAAGCCCTTGAAAGAAATGGTAACCAATTCATGTTCAGATTTGACGCAGGGATAACCATAAAACGTGTTGTGGGGAAAATAGTTTTGCCAGATAACAGCCTGAAGTTGAAGAGAAGTATGATTGGAAGAGGGGAAACAGAAACGGCATATGTAGATCGAAAGGGATAGAACGCTAGGACGTCTTAATCACGTTACTAACTTGTTTGACAAGTTAGAATGCGAACCAGCTGCACTTCCTACTAAGAAGATTTTTGGTGTTGTTCAAACCATCTTGTATGGAGGCTTCAGAAGTCACCTACAAGGGGAGACGAGGTATTGTATCTGCTATTACTTGCCTCAGCCAGCCCTTCTCCGTGAATCGCCTCCATTCGACGGCTGCACGACGCATGTTTCTCTCGAGGTGGTCTTCTGTGGGACTAATCGCTTGAAGGGCTTCACTTTGCTTGATAGAATGACTTCCCCAAAACATCTTTTTATAACTCGTTTAGGACGCGATTATTTATGTCAGCACTACTCCAGAGCGACGCTTTAAAATCTGTTGTCAGTGCCTACTTGTTAGAGTGGTAACGGATCTGAGGCGCGCGCCAGACCATGTGGTCGGAGCACTGGGTGCGCACGCATTCTCCGCCCTCTGCAAGGAGTGTGTGTATCGAAAGGAGTGCGACCTGTCGCTCTGTAGCATAAGGACGTCCCGTGTTTTGCTCCTTTTCTTACACGCCATGAAATGCGAGAAGGCACATCTCTTGTGCAGTCGGTTTGGGCGCGAAATTTTCCAAAACAGATTGTGATTGGGGCTTTCCCTACACTTTGAGAATGGATTGCATACGGTCATAAACAAATTTATGATTTATAGACTACCTTTGCATCAACAGTGATATGGAACCGAATTTATGATTGCAATTTTTCCGCTTCTCGTACGCAAAAAATCAGTTTCCTTGCACTCAGTGAAGATGGGTTGCCAGCGCAGTTGTTTGTGGGTTATTTGGTGGTCTTGAAATGCAGCAACGCCGACGCCTTGCGTTTCCGGCATCGTGGTACTCCGTTCCTGACAAGTACTGCGATTGCGCTAGGTGTTCCCGGCCCGATCGTCGTCGGTGGTCTCCCTCCGTCGCGCTCGGGCCAATGCTTGCCGATTTTTTGATGTTCTAAACAGATAATGTTGGAAAGCCAGCTTAGAGAGACCAAGCTAACACGATTTTTATAAACGCTGCTTTACTTCTAAAGACAAATACATTTCTAGGAACAAATTCCCCCTGTGGCAATATACGCCATCACTTATCAAAGTATGAACCATCAGGCAAAACAGGTTGTCGAAGGGCGGGGGTTTTCTGAAGTGAGTCAGAAATGCAGGGTTTATCTCAGTCTACACACGCAAAGGACGGGGTAGCTAGCCTTTCACAGCTCTCCTGTAGGTAAAAAGTGCTTACTTGGCTCCAATTCCTCTACAATTCCGATGGGGACAGCGTTGTCGGAATATGCCCGATCAGCGTCGGACGCCACGCGTCGGCCAGAGGGAAGCTGAGTTCGGGAGACAGGAGGGTGAGGTGCAGCGAGTTTCGGTGTCACCCTCCCCGAAGGATCTCTCTTCGGTGCCGGGAAATGTTGGCCCTGCAATGGTTCGCCGGTCGATTTTGTTCCATGGCCCTCATCCGAAGAGGATTCAGTGCTCAATTCTTCGGCTCCCGGTTCCATAGTCAACAGTGCTTTTTCATCTTTGCCTTTTCACGGCGTGGCTCTTGGCTCGTGCACGAGAAATTGACCTTCGTTAAAAAGCAGACGCACAAAAATGCTTCTGCTCTGTAGTTTGAGTGTCATTATATGGTTCTCATACAGCCATTATAATCATCCTTGTACAAGGGGGAAAAGGTGCATCGAATATCGGGGCACCTATGAGGCAGCCATCATCAACATAATGAAGGTTCTTTTTAGTCTGTGTTGTCGGCGTAGTGTCCGCCAATCCTCCATCATCCGGGGTTTCCTGAGAGCCTGAGCCCCGTCACCACATAATGGCGCAACCTACAGAATGCACCGTGAAGTTGTAGGCGCATTTAACTGAAGAATACAGACAACCAGAAGGATGTCTGACGCTAGTACGTTGGCCGCTAACCTGCCGTGATGGTTCCGTGACTAAGGCACTGTGCTGCTGAGCCGAAGGAGGCCGGTGCAATTCTGTCCGCGGTGGCTGCTTTTCTGATGAAGGCAAAAGCGAAAACGCCAATGTGTCGAGATTTGGGCGCACGTTAACTATTCACGAGTGTTCGAAATTCACTCGAGGCATTCCACCAAGGCGCGCCTCACAGTTCAGGTGCAGCTTCGGCGCGTTTAACGCAGCAAACAATCAATCAAGGTCGACCGCTCAGCCGCGAATTGTTCCCGAGTCATGTTAGCTAATACACGTGGCTCATAAGACGTAATCGTCAGGGTATGTCCTGCAGCGAATCATCGGTCATTAATAGTTTTCTACAATACAATATGCTGTTGGACTGGTTGGTTCATTGCTTAAAGAAAACGAGCGCTACAAACAAGGACAGAAACAACGAAGAACGACGAGACACATGCGCTTCGTTCTTCGTTTTTTTCGGTCCCGGTTTGTAGCGCTCGTTTTCCTTAATGTTTCTAAAAGCATCTTCAAGATCCTGAGTGGAAGGCTCGCCCAGAAAAACTCGATCCACCCCGCAAGGGGCATCTTGAGCAATCTTGGTGACGGTGTTGGCAACACCGCGGACCCCAAGCCCCCAAACATAAGCTGTGTCCAACCGTGGCGATGTGCTTATAGGTGGAGGGTGAGAAACCACGAACGGCGAGGTCAGGCTCCGGCGGATGCGCTCTGTGTCTGTTTACCAGGCAGGGAGCTCCGGGACCTCTCTCGGTATCAGAGTAACCCGAGCGAAGGAAGTACCCCCGTCCCCTGCTTTTATACTATAGCATATAGTATTTTCCACCCCCCCCCCCCATCCCAAACGTGAACGGTCCTTGAATAAGGGGCCGCACCGAAGTTTCTTTACCTTCTTTGCATTCTATCTCGCTCCCAAAGCCAGATAACTACCTGTTTTTAAATGCAGAGCATTTCAGTAACTCACGATGTCACCCGCGTTTACGTCCATAGTCCGCACCGCACCCCATCCTACTGTATAAAAAAAAATACTATCCGGCGCCCTGTTTCGATCCCTCGACCCTGCGGGCGGAATGCAATGTACATGGTGCTCTACCTACTGCGCCACAAAGCCGACGCAGAATGGGATGCTTTGAACGCGCCTTATATCGTTGACTCATTCAAATTACTGCTGACGAGCGCTCTCTCGTAAGCAGTTGCCACAAGTGCAACAACAGTAACGTAACGCAAACTACTTAACGTCGTGCGCCCCCGGAAATGCTCTGCATTTGATCGTGCCCCTCGCGAGGGGGATATTTCACTGCGTCTTCTCTCGGTCGCGGGACCCGTGGCGCCATCTGGCGGAGGCGCGGCACAACTCGTAGCACTTTCTTTGAAAAAGCGCCTCGAAAGCGCGGCAAATATGAAATAGGGATGTTTTTGACAATTGTGCCTACGGTTGAGAATAGTTTACCTGATTTTAGAAGAGAACAAGGGTAAAGGTAGTAACTTGTCTTCAATAATAATGCTTCACTTGTATGCGGGATAAGTCTTAATGCTACGCCCTATGACAAAGTCGTAGAAATAGATGAATCATATTTATGACTACCTTGCAAGCAGATAACCAGCATCAGATTTCACAAATCTGCATTCTTTGCATGACATTTTTTGATCGTTGAATCTGTGGGCAAATCGAAGCCGGTTTCCTCTCAATCCGTATTTCTTGTTTCAAAATTCCTTGAAGGTATCATCGGCAAAACATACGACGCCATAAAGCTCAGAACTGGTGAAGTGCTAGTTGAAGTAAAAACTCAGCAGCAATCCACAATCCTCCTGAACAAACCCGCATGGCAGATCTGGAGATGAGATCATACCCCACCGAAGCCTCAGCAGTTCTCAGGGTGTGATCTGTAATGCGGATCTCACTTCCGAAATCAATACCACCTTTTGGAAGGCCTAAAACATCAGGGCGTCACGGCTGTAACGCGCATATCAATACGCCGGCGTGACAAACAGGTAGCAACTAAACACATTATCTTGACCTTCGAACGATCCACCCTTCCAGAATCTATAAATTCCGGTTACATACATTGTTCTGTCCGCCCATACATCCCGAACCCACTGCGCTGCTTCAAGTGCCAACGGTTCGCGCATGGCACAAACTCTTGCCGTGGCCGGCTTACCTGTGCTAAGTGCGGCCAACATGACCATCCTTCAGAAAACTGTGAATCCGAAGCCTTCACTTCTGCCAACTGCCAGGTACCCCATGAAGCGTACTTGCGAAAATCTGAAAAGTTCAAACAGGAGAAGCAGATAATGAATGTGGAGATCACCCAGAACATCACCTACCCAGGGGCGTGGAAGAGGTTCGCCTCTTTCCCCCTGGGGAGGTACGGCGACGCAGCTCGCCGGGGGGCGGAGCGGTGTCTGGCTTCGGCGGGGACCCAGTACCGCGAGTCGAACTTGCACCCACACCTGACCCACCCCCACTGGGTTGCCTCGGGCCACCAAACCCGCCTCCGCACCGCGCGCTGGGCCAGCAGCGGCTGTGGCAGCAACCACGTCGGTTGGGGATGCCGCGACATTCACCGCTTCCTCTCCACCGGCCCAAAGCACATGCGAGGGCCCGGAGGAGATAGAGACGGAGGCACCCGCGGCACTTCCCACCCCCGCCACACCGCCTGTGCCACACGGGGTGCTCCTGACGCCATCGCCGGTCGCGGTTCGAACGAAGGGCACCGTAAAGGGTGCGAAGTCCGGGGTGTCCGGTCCGCCGGGTACCCCTTCCAAATCTGATGATGACATAGATGTCGGACCTTTCCTGTCTCATTCGCAGCGAAAGGAGCGGGTCCCTCCATCGAAACCTCTAGAGAAGGTTCAAAAACCCCACCCAAGGGTGCAAGCACCGAAAGACCTTACGTAACTAGTCACATTCCAGTAGCTCCGAACACGTCTTTACGGGAAGAGAAAACATATTACAATGGAACTGCAGAGGCCTTCTTAAAAATGTATACGATGAATACCAAATACTGAATGCTTATCAGTCTGACAGCGGCGAAAATTAGGAGGTGGAAGAGTTCGTACTCACGGTGTCACTTTTAAGCACGCTACCAAGGGACTAGTGGCACCGAATCCCCCTCTATGTGGCAACCGCCGTTCATCGCTGCTTGGAGTTCGAGTTTAAGATGCTCTGACTCTCGAAGCTTACAACAGGAGTCGTTGTAGAATAATTCTCAACCTCGTCGTTTCCCCCCCATGCTAGTTGAGGCAGGCCGAAGATAACCGCTGAGAAGATGGGGCTAATTGCACTTACATGCATTGGCATGCAGACCACTCCTTATTATCATACACGACGAATTCGAGGTCAGCTACTTGGAGGTGCACACTGCCGTCACTTCTGTTGTGGAGTTCTTGCTTAATATTAGCGCTTGAGCAATGTGATGGCCAGACATTGACGAGCGTGAAACAACCAAGCGCTGTTCTCGGCGTCGGGGAGGGGGCTTCCAGACGGCATCGGGGCCATCGACCGTTGCCGCATTCGTGTTTATCGGCTTTCGGAGTCTGCGGAGAGTTACTTGCATAGCTTGCACTAGGTCATCGTCCAGGATGTGTCTGGTGCGGAATTGCTGTTCGCGGACGTGGAAGCGCACGAGATGCCTGGGTGCTTCGGGGAGTTTCTTCGTTCAACATGCGGCGTCCGAGTGTGAAGGTGAGGTTACAAGGTGTGGTTTGTATTATTGCGAAACAAAACACCGACGTCTGGTTTCTCTGCTTAATAACGGGTATGTCCAGAGCTCGCGCACGATTAAGCTTCTTGTTTCAGTTCCCCTACGGCGTGATGCCTCAGATTGTTTGCAAAGATGTTGGAGGGACCCTTCGAGATTTCGGGAAAGGTCATCGCTTGCTTCATTTCAGATTCTTGCAAAACCGTTTAGTGCTCAGAAAGAGTAAGCAACACTTCTCAACATAAGTTACTTAATAAAACATAGTTTCCAAGCCTTCTTGTAGTGGTTGCTGTACGTAGTTTTGCTTCACTGAAAACCTAAAAGTTGGTTGTAGAAAATCTGTCCAAATTCGCGGAATTTGATCTCAAATATTTTAATGCGAACTCGTAAGCGGTACATTTGCGGTAATATGACACTAAGACCGTTGCTTTTGACTGTTGCAGGGGGATACCTTATCGGTGACGCTGAATAGCCGGTGTCTCCATGGCTGCTGCCCCGTTGAAAGCAGACAACGGGCAACTAGCGGCCACACATCTCAAACATCAGCGCCTACTACTGCCGCAGTGGGGCGACATTGAAAGCAGCTTCGACCTGCTGAGACCTGCTTTCAATGCCTCCTCTGTGTAGACATGGCAAGCATTGCCTGTACCGTGGTCCGTTTTCTGACTAGCAACTTTTATTGATAGAGTTGGTTTACGTTGCTGTGTTTCTGTGAATGTTTAGTTGACTCTTAGTATGAGCTTTTTGACGAACAATACGTGCGTACATTGCACATTTAGCAACAGAAAACATAACTTGCCTAACCGGGCATGCTCACACATACGTGTTGCGCTAACCCAGTACTGTTGATCGTCAACATCAGTGCCTGCGTGATGACAGCCCAGCTAGGATCGGATTTTCGCCATTCAGATTATACGCTTAGAATATGAGTTTTTACTTCACCATTTTATTTCCGGGAGGTACTGCAAAACGTCTCGTAGGGGTTTGTAGAAGGTACCATGCAAGCAGGATTCGGGAAATTACCCAATTTTACCGGACCAGCAGACAAAAATTCCCGTGCCCTCACCCATCCCTCAGCAAAACTCAGGAAATAACACTCCGACAATTACAAGCAGGCACGTACGTTCACCCGGTTCGAATGAATTTATTGTTTCCTACACAGTACACCGCGCTATGCAAGTTTTGTCCACAGCTAGGTACCCTCCAGCATATAATTGTGGAATGCGCTCAGAACCCAGCCCTACCACCCCTCTCCACCTGTTCCTTTCCTGAGCTGTGGGAGACACTGTTGACCAGCTGTCAACCGGAGGACCAGACTCTCCTGGTGACACGGGCCAAGACGGCGAGGGCAACGCATGGATTCCCGGACTAGGGTTCCACTCTCACATTTGAGCTCATTAAAATGTTTTTTCTCTCTCTCTCGTGATTTGAATAGGCAGAAAAGTGGCTGTAGATTTAGGAAACAAACGCACTGGCACATGGATCGGACCTGGAGGCACCATCGCGATCGGTGGTCGAATCCAGTCATAAATGGGAATAATATAAGCCTTTTTCAATGACTATAAAAGTGGTTGCTGTGAAGACAATACCGTGGCAGTAGAGTGCCCAGCAAGAAGCTATAAAACCATGGAGGTTCACAAAGCTCACTGTGGTTTATGATGCAGTGCACTTTTATTCTTCGTCAAAAATATCGCTCACAAGCAAGCATAACGGCGGTTTTAAGGAAACGGTTAAAAACTTTCACCTTCTGTGCATTACGAACTACCAACAATTAAAGCTGAAGGACACGTGCTTATTTCTACAAGTACGTACGTACCAAAAATACTCCGAACCGAACGTTCCACAAGCATGCATACTTGAGTGAGGAAGCGTGTGAGGAAAAGTGAGAAGCAATGCATACCATCTGCTAGGTTGTGTTAAGCCACCAAACAACATTGCAATGCATTGTGGAGTAGACGTTTACCACCAGTACAAGAACTCTGCAGTGGACGTTTAATAGCAGTACAGTCCACGACCAATTATTCGGAGCCTTAAGGACCGCGAAAATGTCTGAAAATCACGCAGTCCAAAAAAGCAAATCTTTTCCCGAAATGCTCGATGTCCTGGTGCCGGAGGAACGTCCGAATAATCAGGCATGTCCGAAAAAATGGGTGTCTGAAAAATTGGTCGTCAAGGTATTTGTAAGGGCTAATACTGTCAAAACAATTCATCTATCAATGCGAGGCCCCAGCTTCTGAAACCTAATCGCCGCGCAGTATGTCGCGGAGGTATGTGGGCATTACCAGCTATACGACATTCAGAACTTGAAAATATTATCTTTATAACCTAACTACAGCGTCACTAACGCACGCTGGTGACATTATACAATAAACATCAGGTGCAGTGTTTCAAAAGAAAAAACGTCGTCGCACAATTATCATGGTACTATAAATTAACAGTGTACTGAAAAAAAATGGAGATTAAGGCACAAAAAAGTGAATAAATGCTGCTCACTTAGAACGGAATAAAACATAAACCGACCCTCAAGACAAAAAGAACGAGCCTCTACTTTCCAACGTTCAGAGAGAGAAAGAAATCCAGTGGGGAAATAATAACCTATTTGCCAGGGGCGTATGGTCTCTTCTCCAAAACAGGGTAGAGAGATAAAATCGCTGATCCTACAAAAAAAAATCCAGGACATTCCTCAATTAAACTGTGAAACACCGCTTAAAGGAAGGCAATAAGAGAAGACACATACACGAGCGCTGACTGTCAACTGAGCAATATTTATTGCATGCCGAAATATGAAGGCAAAAATACGATGATGCAACACCCGTGCGTGAAAAAAAGAAACGCAAACAAAGTACAAACTGCAGGTGCATCTGCTATGTCATGCTCGCTCCAATCACGTGTAAATACCCAAGTTATTTCTTATACGAGGCCACCGAAGGGGTGCTCACACAATCTTCGCCACGCCTCGTAGATTTCGCGCGCGCGTGTATCACGAAACCTCTTGAGCACCGTAGCCTTTCGAACGCGGGGAGCACTTACAGGCCTGGTAGTGCGTTGCCAAGTTGCTTCCTGAGCCTGTTTTGAGGGCGTACGCATGCTTTTTTAGGCGCTCGTTTAGGCAACACCCGCTCTGCCCCACATATACGCGACCACATGCGACGGGCACCTCCTACACGACGCTGTCGCGGTAAGCGACGAAGCGCTTCGCGTGCTTTGTCATGCATCGCAGCTTTGAGTGCCCAGGCGTGTTCACCATTGCACACAAGCTTCCAAGTTTGTTCGGGGCCGAGAGCATGGCCCGCACACCTGCTTTTTCAGCGCCCATTTTGATCCAGTAGAATACCTTGTGAATGTATGGTATGACGCTTATGCTATGATATTCTTCAAACAAGCACAAGGAATATTCTGCAGGTATCACAAAAAATAACGCAACACTAAAAGATCAACAGAAAACAGGAAATTTAAACATTTTAAACCAGCATAGGTGTGATGAACACAACAAGTGTAGCATGTTATCAGTGCTAAAACACATCGTAGCTGTAATAATGAAAGAATCTAACAACGTGGCACATTTTTGCGACCTCAAAACCGGCAGCAATCTTGTTGCCTATCCTCTCAGGAACGGCATTGCGTTCCAAGGCGACGCCTCTCGCTGGGTGCCTCAGCTTCCGCCTGTGTGTTAGGCATCAGCGGCCTGCTGAAATGATCTGACCCAGCCTGCAATCAGTTCGCAGGTGGTCTCTTGGCGGGGTCTTTTGGCTACATGTCGTAGCGATGGCTGGGGCTACGGCCAGGGATCTGATACAACGAAGGCACGCGAAGCTGTCCGTCAACGGAAACGACTAACTGAAAAGAGGAGGATGTTGAATTTCCCGTGGGAAAGCTGTGGAAAGCCACGCGCCTTGCAGCTCAACCAGAGAAGAGGACGGAGAGGGCGGGCAGCGGGATAGGAGCGTGAGCACGCAATAAAGACGAGAACCAGGAGGTGTTCGATCAGGTAACGATCAGGAGGTGTTCGATCAGGTCAGAGAAATGTAGAGGCAGCGAAGAGACCGACACCGGTCTCTTCGCTGCCTCTACATTTCTCTGACTCTACATGGGGGTTCTCACTATGTTCCCATTCGTGCTCCGATAAATGAAACAACATAACGGCAACACAATGGAACCTACACGGAACCCCCATGATGCTTCGCATCCTCCTCATGGTTCCCGACGGGGAGATGGTGTAATTTTTTTCCTGTGTGCCTGCTAAGCAGAAGACCATGCGCAGCATGCTTGCGCGATATGGCGTATTGCGGCGTTTTGCATGGGTGTAGCAAACCCTAGTTTTTACTTTGAGCAGCAAAACCGCGAATTCCATGCTCCCATTACGTCGTGGTAAACAAGCGAGCAAGTTACCATTATATAACAAAAATGTATGTAAGCCTACGTATGTACGCCTGCATGTAGCATTCATAGGCCTGCGATATTGAAGCGTACATTAAAATACAAACATTACTTTACAGGTGTGCTTTCGGCTTGTGATAATAACTTTAAGAGAAATCTGCTGGCTGAAATTCCGTTCATTTGACTGCAGGTAAGATTTTCAAGTTGGTCGATGCTTAGCACCAAAACGAAAACGGGCGTTACCAAATGCTCAAGAACTTGCATTTGAACCAGGTAACCCAAAGTTAAGCCCGGTAACGGATTGTTCAGTGAGCAGCGCAGGGCTCAGTTTAGACTTAAATACTATCCAAAATACACGATAGCAAGGTTGTACAAAAAGCCTACAAAAGAGGCGCCCTCAGGGCAACGCACTATTAGCTATGGCAGCCGTAATTCAGTAGAGAATAATAATTTAAGCACCACGTACGCGTGGGTGAGTCCAAAAGACTCGCGTTTTTTGCCCCGCAGAAGACACCGACGAGGTCCACAACTCTTTCATTTACCCGCGGCTTCTATACCTTTAAGGAATTTCAGAGAATATGAATGCTTGTTTAGTTTGCAATTTCCCATTACTTATACAGCATTGTCGATTACTCAACTTCCAATTACTGTTTTACTGTCGTTTCTGCAAGGCCGCAGGGATGCCGCTGGCTGCCTCCGCTGGAGCGACGGGTCTGTCGATCAGCGCCTGCCGGCCTCGGACAAATTCCGCGCAGCGTCAGCAGCGTCGCTGGAAAGAGCGAATACGCAATAAGTTGTAATAAACGAGTCACCGCACAAGAGGTCGTGACTGCGGAATGACAACAGTTCGTAAACGTTATATGTGATCCCATATCAAGACAAACATAATTTCATAGTGACAGGTTACTCAGGCTGAGAAAATGTGAGACCCATGAGAAAAAAAAAGACACCGGAAGGTACTATATAAAGACTAACAGAAAACGTTAAAGGAAGGAACAAGTGGAAAATATGGAAACACTCTGCTGAAAAACAAAGTCAGCATGCAATAGGAACCGGAAAGCACGAACAGCAAACAAACATGATAATAACAATACCACCTAAACAGTCACCCAGTTGGGAGCAACGCGGTCAACTCGGAATCGCTTGATGAACTGATTTTAGAGCTAGGAAGGGGCAAACGCTAAAGGCGGGCACGCGCGCAACCACATACACGTATGCCGATACACAAACAAAAAAATATCTATGTAAACAACAAGCTTCTGTTCTACGCCCTGGTGCTGTCCTGCCATTAAACTTCATAATAGATATAACGCCTGAAATATTTTTCTGCATTTCTAGAGCAGCATTTCTCCATCTCTGCTGCATTTCTAGAGAAAGTTTACTTGTGTCAACCACTTCGGTCAACTACCGAAAAGGCCATGCTTTGTACATTGTATTGTAGCCTTCACTCTCATGGCGGCACATTTAGGAGACACGTGCACGGTTATAAAATGCAATAATACCTGTTATTTTATTTCTTGGACCATTAGCATAAAACTCTCACTGTGTGGCCTAGCGCATATGGGTTAGTCTGGAAAAGATGAAGGGATAACATTGATTACATACAACTATTTTTGTTGAATCAGCGCCAAGTAAATTTTGCAGCGAGTTCACAATTCGGCTCACAATTGCTGCGTCTTGCATACGCATCCTATGTGGAGCCGGAAGTTAAGAACTGCTTTATGGCGATTCTACGGCTCCTATCATCGTCAACAGATGAGTTCAGAATAGAAATGCCGTCGTCGCTTGTGTCCTTGTCAGGGTAGGGTGCGGTCGTTAGTCTCCTCCTAAAATTTAGCTCTGCATTGCACGGATTGTGCAAAACACACGCGGCCATCGCCACACAGAAGCAGTGACAACTTTAGTGACAAAGTTTTATTTCTCGTTCCCAGTATGTACACCTTCTCTGCTTACGTGAATTGTGAACTAGGTAAGATTATTCTATCATACGTGTGCTCCTCTACATTTTAAATGCAGAGCATTTCAGTAACTCACGATGTCACCCGCGTTGACGTCCGTAGTCGGCATCGCTCCCCCTACACTATATGAAAAAATAATACTTACCGGCGCCAGGTTTCGGTCCCACGACTCTGCGGGCGGAACGCAAGGGACATGGTGCTCTACCCACTGCGCCACAAAGCCGACACAGAATGGAAGGTTATGAGCGCGCCTTATATCCTTGACTCATTCAACCGTCGGCCACAGGTGCGCCCTCTCCCCCGCGTCCTCCTCGCCTTCTCTCCGCTCGCAACACCCTCTCTCGTCGCGTTCGGTTCGCGCTGAGCAACAGTCGGTTCGCGCGCAAGAACAGGTGGGGGCGCTCGCATCGCGCTCTCTCGCCGCTGTCGGTTCGCGCTTAAACCACATATGTCGTTCGCGCGCGCTCCGGTCGCTAACATCTGTGGCGTGATCGTGACGTCAACGTCACGCGTTCGTGTGGTGGCGCGATTTCGGTGCTATAACACTCTCTCGCGAGGGGCATTGGATTGGATTTGATTGGATTGGCTTGGCTTGGCTTGGCTTGGATTGGATTTGGATTGGATTGGATTAAAGTGGATTGTGTTTGATTGTGTTGCGTCATAGCCGCGCCACGTTGCGTCATAGCCGCTCCACGTTGCGTCATAGCCGCGGCAGGGGGTTCACGACACGTTTCCCCATCGACTTCATCGACAATGTCTACGTTGGAAGACAACAATTACAACAACAACAACCAATACGTAATCCATACGACTTGCAGGCGCGCCCCCCGCGGAAATGCAGGCACTTTTTAACATGAATTTGTTTCTTGTGTTTTTATGAATTTATAAGACAACGTTACGCGTTGCCAACGTGTATTTTATGCTCTTTTTAATCGTTGCTTGTTTTCCTCGGTGCCAAGAAATGGGCAGTTACCCCGTCAAGCTACTTTGCTGTAGCTTTTTGTTAATGTCCAAGCATTTTTCTACATGGTTGTGTAACAGAAAAAATGTGAAAATAAAGTTGAAAGTAACTGTATCTGCCGATCATCTTAGCGTCTAAAAGGCAGAGTAAGCCGCCTGAACCTTTGTTAGAGAAGTCCGAAGGTGCTTTTTAGTGGCGACTCTCGGCTAGTTCGGCCTCTTGTTTAATGCTCTCTTCCAGGACGGGAATTTTCTCTCCGTGTCCTTGTAGTGTGTGAGGAAGCACGGCGACAAGGGCTACTCTGATTTGTTAGGAATGTATCCGTTCGAGCACTCGCCCTCCGCCCCTCCATTAAAGGGGCCTTTTGGACGCACACGGACGTCGAGTACTGATCCAGGGTATCCCGTAAATTGGTTCACTAGCCTCTTATGGTCGCCGAACATTTTTGAAGAATTAGCGACTGGAATTTCTTCCCGGTAATGTATAATTCGCTACGGTTGAAAATGTGGCTGCTAGTGCCGTCAACGCACCCGAGCGTATAGCGAGGTTCCTTTATCATTTCTTCTTGATCATTTCTTCGCCGATGGAGTGCAGAAACTCGATAACTCTGGGGTTGCAGCTGTGGATGGTCGACTCTGCCAAGTGAGATCTGTCTGCTATTATGTACACACTTTATTGCAACCAGAGGTAGGCAAGTGCAATGACGACGGTTTCATCCGCTGGCAGTTTATTCAACTACACTCCCGCTGAAAAAACTGCATAAAACAACTTCGTGAGAGAGAGAGACAGAGAGACAGAGTAGCAAGGCAATTTAATTTATTACGGATAAGAAGAGACGTTTCCTGCCTTTTGTCGCTTATATCTAACCCTGTGACATGGGGAGGAGGGAAAAACGACATCAGAGGAATTAACTTGGGAGGGCGAGATGCCGAAGAAGAGAGAAGGTAAAAAACGAAAAGGCATTGGTGTGTAGGTTTAACTGAGTGACGTAAAGTGCCTAGGTGGTCCCACAGAAAGACAACTTTAGTTCAGCAATAACAACATTGTACAAGTAATCAAATAATGTGGCTAGCACTTCTCTGTTTAGGTATTGAGGCCAAAGCCACTTTTAAATAGAGCGATTAGGTGCCAGATATACAAAGAAAGAAGCTGAGATCTGGTTTCCCGAGCAAACAGGACCTTCCTGTTTTGCGGCGTGGCGAGATGACAGAGTACGCCGAGTGGTGTGTTTGTTGCAGTGATTCTTGAGCCTTATTCCTTTTGTTAACGTTTCGGAATTGCTGTTGCTTTTATTCAATCTTTAGGGTTCACTTCGCAATTCGCGCCTGTTGTGTATTTCCTGAGGGCTACTGGCATTGGCGTTGGTTGTTGTTTTGGAGTAAAAAAAAAGGATAGGTCTATACGATACTTATACCGCCACCAAAATGCTACTTTTATGCGACACGTAACCTTTGTATTTACTCCTGTACGCGAGTGGGGCGCGGCTGCAATCAAACGTGCTTATCCAGAACTTGAGTGGAATGCCCCTGTCGGACACGTAGTCTTTGTGCGCCTATAGTATTTCAGAGTTAGGCAACAATTTCTAATTTTACTATGGCTCCTCCATTAGGCTCGCCGCCGCGTTGCCGAATTGAATAGCGTTAAATTATACGTGATATGTTTTCAACTAATCCTGCCAAAGAATGTGCCATATTGTGTAAATTGCTTCACTATGAAAATCGACGGGGCATTACAACCATGCGAAACTGGATGTCCAGCGACGCTCTTGCAAAACCATCACACCTTCTGATGGAGTGTCGGAGTCTCCAACTTTACATATTGCTACGGCAAAATACCAAACCCAAATTCTATCCCTATCCCTTTACGGCCCAGCCCACACAAACGTGTGGGTCAACGAATTCGTTTACTTAGTGGCGCCTGTTCCGGTTTCGATTTCACAGCCCTGGGTAGCCGCTGCGAACACTTCCGAGACTTTATTGGTTTCGGTAGTTCATTCATGTTGCCACCAGGGGGCGAGAAAATCGCACATTAAAAATGGCGCCCCAGCAGGCACGATTACGCTAAGCGCCTTCAAGATGAAAACTGATATTTCTTCTTGCTATTCTCATATTTTCTGAATAACAAGCGTAAGACATGACTTGCAGGACTTGGAAAAACACGATCGGCTAAAAAATACACCCGTTCCCTTCGTGTGCGTTCCGTCATCACGCTTGAAATATGAACCCACACATATGTGTGGGCTGGGCTTTCGTCGTTACGAAAATTTTGCTGGGCGGTATAGGCTGGCGGGCTTGTGCACTGCAGCGCTAGCGATAAATCATTTTTTCTTGCTTTCTTGGTGTCTCAATTATTCGCGGTTTTGTGCTGGCTCGTTGGTAATGTTTTCTGGCGCCTTAACCTTGAACTAGTTCCGTAATTACTTGTGATAATAATATTAATTATAATTATTAATTACATTAATTAAAACATCATTGATATTTATTTTCACAAAATCCTATTTATAATGCAAGTACTCCTGAAAACAATATGAAACTTATAAATAATACGTAAAAATGCAGTTTTTCTGCGCCTGATGCCGTTTTTAAGGTATTCTTACTATGCGCGGATCATACGAATAGGAGCCCAGCCCACACATATGTGTGGGTTTGTTTTCTGTATGAAATACTCTGAGCTTTCCATTTTAACTTGTCGAAGCATCCTTTAAGCGGGCGGGTGTGTGACCCGCGGAGGTGAACATCAAAAGTTACGCCATAGCTTGTTAATAATTCAAACAAAATGTATTCTTATGCGGAAACGCACTCACAAAATGAAGTTAGAGAAGAAAAAAAAAAACACGCAACGAGAAAAGTCCGAGCGAGAGTTGAAAAAACGACGCGTTCACGTCGCAATCCGCCAATGCTTCGAAGAGATGACGTCGACGACTTTGCCAAGTTCGCCCGCCCTTCCGCAACGGTTGAACGTCTTCAGGCCCCGAAGACGTGCCAGGACACGCTAAGACCTGATCAGTGGGGACGGCCGACCTGCAGTAGCATCAGCTCAGAGCAGCTGAGGCGCGCGCCCGTGCCTGGCCGGCCTAGGCCTCGTCCCTCAACAAGCCTGCGTTGCAGGCCCCCGGGAAACAGGCACTCTGGTGGCAGCTGCGGGTCTTCCAGGATAGGTCCTGGAACGGCAGCCGGTCATCGAACAGAAGCACGCCCCTCTTCTGGCCGTGAACTGTCTCCAGGTCGCGATCTTTCCTCGCGCTCCTCGGACTCATTCTCGCCACCAACTTCTCTGGCCCGTCTTCTATGGCTCGTGCCCCCACGCACCGTATTCTAGTTGGTACATTCCTTGCTTCTTTATGTTCTTTCTCTTCGATATCTGGTGTGTCGCCGTCGTCCGCTAGTGCGTTAGGTGGCATCACATGCGAGTTTAAGAGCTCGCATGAAGAGCTCGCACTGCCATGTTGCAGTGCTTTTCATGGCACATTCCCATGAAAAGCACTGGGAATGTGCCATGCTTCTTGCTAAAATTATAATTAGGCAGCCCTAACGTGCGTCCTAACGACTTTAGAGGCAGCCTTAAACTAGAGTTAGCATTTTACCTTTATTACCTTTGCAAAAAAAGTCTGTAACATTTATTTTGCCATGTTTTTACACCATTCATTTTCTTTATTGTGGGGTTGTCGTGGTTTTATGTATTTAATTTTTAACAATATTATCTCAGTTCAATTGTAGTTCTGTAAAGGTTGATCTTCCCTTTATGTGGTGCCCTCTGGCCTTTAAGTGTGGGATAAATGAAATTTCATTTCATTTTTTTTTTCATTTTAAGGACCCTGAGGGCATTACTTAAGGGGAGGCGTGCATGAACGTATGACAAAGCGTTATGAAAAAGAAAGATTCGAAGGCAACAAAGAAGACAAAAAATGATCAAATTACATAGGTGCAGCAATAGCAGCAGCACATATAAAATTACAGTATAAAAAATACAGTTCAAAAGTGGAAAGATACAGCAGTAAAAAGAAAGAAAATACGTGAGGCACATTTGATACGCGGGGATTGCGGAACATGATTTAGCAATTTTTCGCGGAATAATTTGCGGTTTGCGCATGAGGCTATTGCTTCAGCTAAAGGATTCCAGAGGGTTATTGCCTGAGGGAAGAATGAGTTCAGCATTGATGAAGTACGACTGGTTAGTCGTTGCTGTGGCTGATAAGGGACGATGTTCGGTGTGGCAGTTTTAAGAGAGGGTGTCTGGTTTCAGGGTAATAATTAAAGGCATGAAGAAGGCAGAGGCGTGATATGATCCGGGGTGACTCAAGTGAATGCAGGTTCAAAGATTCCTTAATGCAGTGACGCTGGTGTTAGTGGAGCAACGTGACCAGATAAAGCGGGCGGCACGATTCTGTATGGCTTTTAACTTGTGGGTGAGGTATGCCTGTGAGGGATGCCAAATTGATGATGCATATTTGAGTTTTGGACGTACGAACGTCAGGTGGGTTAGTTTTTTGATGTCCGGAGGTGCAAGGTTTAGATGAAATGAAACGTATTACAATTCACCCCGAGGTGACGTCCCAACATCGTTGAACGTCTAACAGCAACGATAAGTCTGACGTTTGAAGAATTCCGGTGGGTGAAAGCATTGGCGAAAACATCTTTAAACGTATGCAGTGGTCCAATGTTAAACTGAAAGTTACTTTGCCCGAGTGTTAAGATTAACAACGTGGCAATCAGTGTCCAAATCTTTTGCCCAGCAGCAGTGTCGGTCACGCCGTTAGACCTGAAATGGGTACGTCCGGGCAAACGCCAAAACCATTCAGGGCAAAATATTCCGTCAAAACACCTCTTCGGGAACGCGGTGCGCGATGGTGATCCACGGTGGCAGTCTGTCCCCGCACAGATCCAAACAACCAAATTAGCGAGAGGCTAACAGCTCCGGCATAAGGAGGAAATGTTCTTTGCTGACCAAAATACATGATAAAACATGATGGATTAAGTTATTATGATGTAAAATTTTGTTCTACACAAATTTCATTCTGTAGAGCCTGCGGAGTATTTAAAAGCAGCCCGCATTACTGTGGTGAATATCAATCAGACTTGGTTTTTATTGGTCTTTGTCAAAAATAATTCAATACTCTGCGTGATGGGGACGGGCGATATTTCGTGTGATGATTTTGAACCCGCTGTGGAAGTGCGATACTAATGGGAGCTGCGACCGGAGAAAAATGAAAAGTTTAGGTTTGACATAATCAGACCAATAAAATTCGACATCACCAAAAAGAACACTTCGGCTCGGGGTTCATACGCGCGCCCACTTTGCAACGGAACGCGTCAGAGAATTGGCGCATGTTCATAAGAGGGACTGTGCAGCGGTCCCTTTCGTCAGCGTTGATGCTGCCTTGTGGGCTGGCGTTCTGGCACCATTTTGCGCAGTGGGACACGAAGAAAAGCTGCGGCGCAGTGAGGTTCAAGCCGGGAAGAGAAACGACCTGGGCTCCATCGGCGGGCAGTGAGGTGAAGGCAGCGTACGCCTCCAATACTCCGACGAAGTCACCCAGCCTCTCGAGGTCTGCAGTTTTGTTCGGTGTCGCGTTCGCCTGCGTTTTGAAAGGTGCTCGTATGAACCACTAGACTGTAGGAACATTGCCTTTTTTAGTGTTTCAAGAATTTCCATTAGTTGGTTCTCTGTGAAGTCTGTGCGAGTTTTAAGCATGCGCGCCCTCAAGGAAAGAACTGTGTTGCCTTGTAGCTGTATTAGAGTTAGTCGTAGTTCCAACAAACCTAAGGACAATTGTAGTGCATAAAAAATACAAGACGAACCCAGCAGCAAAATGGTGGCCAACTCTGCATGCAGTGCCACCTCATGAATACAGCAACACCAAGTGGGGCACAGGGTGCATCACTTGCCGTTTGTTGCCATGTGTGCCTCAATAATAAGACAGACAAAGGTTAGCTAAGAGACGAGGATGAATAAAGGTCTGCGTCTGGGTGAAGGGCCACAACTGCGAACTGACATTGTATGGTTTAGCTGCAAAGGAACATTTAGTTCCTCTTCATTGTAGGCGGTCACTGCAAGTGTCACTACAAGTACGCTACCCTGAAGGGTGCTCCGCGGCACCGGAACGACGTGGTGGTGGGGCGAGGTGGCTGAGCCTTTTCAAATACTGTCGTCTGAAGGGCGTTCCTAACAATCCTTACGATGGCGCCAGCGTCAACAAAAGCAACTCGCTGACGAGTTCTATGAAAAACCCATACTCCAAGTAATGTGTTCTAATGTACGAGAGTAAAGATAATCAGGGGGAACTGGAATGCGATCATGAACCCAAATTTACTTTCGCCACCAACCCGAAATGAAACTTCATCTGATAAATCAACATAATCGTCCCACTTGCCAAGCTTGACACTCTACGACATGAAGTAGGAGAGGCCAATAACCTATTAAATATCCGATTTCAACGCGCTTCGCGTTCCTGGCGTTGGTAAATACACCGTGGAAATCTTCTGCATTATTAATGATAAAGTAGGTTGTTTCGCCTACAACATATTGATGGCTTTTGTTTAAAGGTTAGGGACAACTTTCATTGAAGAAATTTTGTAGGCTGCATCAAAGCTAATATTACATTCATAGAAATATGGCCCTTGAATACTTGCATCCAAGCCATTCCAAACTGGAGCGTCTGGGTTGCGGAAAGATTTGACGACTCCAGTTGCTCGCATTGTTACTTGATATCGTTACTGTGTCCAGTACGCTATCCTTACTCGTGTTTCAACGGCCGAGCTGTTTCAGGTCAATCAGCTTCGTCAACCTGATGCAGGTCGTGTCTCACGTAGCCGCACGCGGCCAGAAGAACAGGCGCCACGGCCGATGGCGGTAAGCGCTGGCGAGCGACCAGGTGACCAGGCGAGCGAGAACAAACGCGTACTGCAAAGCGCCGTACCTGCAACGGCGAAGGAGAGGGTAGCGGCACCGGAAAGACGAAGTGATAGCATCCGCAATACCTTCCGGTGCTGCGCACTAGTATGGCGATAGCGGCGCCCGCGCAGTTCCTTCTCCAGCGACAGATGCCGCTATCTTAACCAAGGCCAAGGGCCTGCGACGCAACCCGGGAGCCCTAGGAAGCACCGTTTCCCCTCCCGTCTTTGTTCCCGCTCCGCGTGCAGGACTGGGAGCTGGTTCGCAGACCCGTCGTGAGGGGGCGCAGTGGTCTCGCAGGCTAACGATTAAATACGGAAACAACGGTGGAGAATCCAAAACAGCCAAGGTAACCAAAAAAGAGGCAAGGCAGATAGAAACGAATAAATGGAGAGAAAAAATGGAAGCTGCACCTTTGTTACAGATGTACAGGGCTGAGAAATTAGACATCGGGAAGGGAAGTTTCTACGATAGCTCCAAAGGTAGTGCTTTTGCTTTCTGAGGCAGGAGAAGGTTGCTTGCGAACTAAGAGCTTTGTGGTGAAGTATACACAAAATGATGGGGTATGCCTGGTCTGCGGAAAAGAAGCACACTATGTGGCACATAGTGTTAGACTGCGAGGGGAGCCATCCATGTCTAGAGGGAGACGTTCGTCTTCCAGAAGCCGTAGGATTTAATGGTAGCACAGAGGGAATTCACTTGAACGCTTTCCAGGCGACGAAAAGAGTATTACAATGCTGGTGGACGAAAAACAGAAAGGCGAATATTGCCTAGTACAGCTACCACCTGTAACAAAAAGTAAATATTTGGTGCCTGCCCTAAAGCAGCGCCAGTAATAAACGAAGAGTGTAACACATAAGTATATTAGTTTCTTTTGAATTTTTTGTAAGATGACAAATCATACCACTATCAATCATCATCATCGGCGTGTTTCTGAGGGGAGAGGGACTCCCGCTGGTGGCGTCTAGCTTCCGATTCCTTTGCCCGAACCGTAGAAATTGCGCGGTGATAATGCTTCCGTCTTCAAGCGAGCGCCCTGTTGACGTTCCAGCCGACATAAGAGAACCACATCTACGCTTTTTGAGCAGATTTTACACTGTGTGCAACAGGTCCTGTTTTTCTGCAGCAATTTTCCGCAATACAAAAAATAACCAATACCTTGTCATTGTTCTTAGCTAGCACAGTATTTCTGGTTAATATTTTGCTGAGCATCTCGATGTCAGAGAAATTATTTACTTTTTTTTCCACAAGTAATTTACTCAGCTGTCTCGCCGGCTAAAAGCGATCCTTCAATATACCGACATACCTGTAGTCAGACGGCAATTTTTTCCCAAAGCTCCCCTTCCCTACTTATCGCTATTTTCTCCCTAGACTTCTCCGCAACAAATTGCGATCCTTACGGCGTTGTGGGAGGCGTGTAGGCACGATATTGTCTCCAAGTAATGATCCTTGACCTCCTTTGTGACCCATGACTTCGGATTTATATCATCACTGCGCAGCTCGCCTACGTCGTAGGCGTGCATAATCTCGTGTCCCATTATCTGAAATGGAAAACAGCCCATTTTCTATGGTGTCTTGAGCAGTTCCTATGCGCTTAATTTCACGAAAGAAATACTGGGCGCCCTCCTATTCTTTGCTGCATAAAAACTGCGGTTTTGTTATCCGAGAATAAATTTTGTGATACTTTCGAGTCAATGTTGAAAGTTGACCAAGCCAAACGTATCATGCATGAAGGTTTTAGTAAACCATGGATGCCGGAGCCCACAGGGCAAAGAGCGACTTATAATCGTGGTATTTGTTTATTTTGTATTACTCAAAGCTATGAAATCTGAAACCTATACAGAAATTTTAGTGGTTAATTAGGTAACAAAAATAATATATTAATAATAGTCTATCACTTCGTAATTTACCGAACTTAAGAACTTCGGGTCAATCCTGTAAGCAGCATTCAAGATTTTAATAATTGCTGGCTGAGATGTTCACAGCGTGACGCAACAGGATTTCAAAGCGTGATAAAAAAGAACTGCTATATTAAACCAAAAAACGCAATTCGCAATTTTAATGCGAACGGCCAGTTTGCCTAAATGGTTAGTGCCGTTTGACGTCGCAATGTTTTGGGTTTAATTTCAATTTACTTCATTTCGTGTTACGACAACAATGTGTATAACACAAGATTTGAGGAGGAAGTGCCAGTGTGAGAGGCTGAATGGGGTCCTCGTGTTACCCATTAAACCGACGAAGCACATGTAATAAGCGAAAATATAGCAATCAACGAAACGCAAAATAATATCAGCGTACTAAATTACGATACATATGCAAGAACAGCGCAAGCAAGAAAAATATTCGTAATGCAAGGAATAAAGAAACAAAACTCAACATGATACAGCCAAGACAAATTATCCATGTTAGAATAAAAATGCCCGCAAATTATTTTTAAATGTATCGACGGTACGGGGTGTTGTAATAGAGAGCGGTAGCTTGTTCCTAACGTGTATAGCTCAAAAGGTGTTCAAAACTTCCCGTAATTCGTTGCTACTTTCGGCAATAAATAGTTCATGTTTATAGAAAATCGAGTGCAGTTACAACGAGTAAATTGGTCTACCCTAAATAACTGAAGGGGTCTGGTTCCTATTAATAAAGTTATTAACTAATAGACCATGGGAATACTTAACAAGTTCTGAAACCGACATTTTATGCGTACGGAGCAAAGAAACCGCGTTCGATTGGATGTTGCTAAGGGTTATAATTCGAATAGCCTGATCTTGAATGTGTTGCAGTGGACATAAATGAGTTTTGTATGTATCTCCTCAAGATGATATGCCATATGCCAAGTGACTGTGTTGTAAAGGGTAGTGGGATAAGCATGCGTTCACTAAAAAAGGAACGAACTCCATAGAGCACTCTAATACCGTAAGCTGCTTTTCTTGCTATAGATGCGACACGGTTATTCAATTTCAAGTTCTTGTCTATTTCCACGTCAAGGGATATCACACTCTCACACGGAAAGAGTACACTAGAATCAATGGTAATGCCAGGACATCCGGGAATGGTCCTTTGGTGTGTCGTGAAGATCATGAAGTTTAATTTGGCTACAATAATACTTAGCTGGTTATTTTTACACCATGCCAATAAATTAGATGCATTGGTGTTACGTTTATCTACTAATGAACCGACGCACTTGTATGACGTGAAAATTGTTGCGTCATCAGCATAAGGTGCTGTGTTAGAATAACTGAGACAAAGAGGAAGATAAATAATGTAAGTTATAAACAACAACGGGCCAAGGATTGACCCCTGTGGAACACCAGTATTTGTCATCTTAGTCTGAGAAGAACAATTTGACACACATACGACTTGTCCTCTGCTAAGCAGGTAAATGTGGTTTATATTGAGGGTAGGGCCGTTTGTACCCACCGAGTTCTATTTGTTAAACAATATCGTATAGTTAATACAATCAAATGCCTTTGAAAAGTTACTAACAATGCGCTAAAAAATTCTGCCCTATCTATTGCCTCTTTGATTTTACCCGTTAAGCAAATTAATACGGCGAGAGGGTATTAAATTTGCAGTATTCCTTATTTTCAATATGCTGCTCAGGAATCACTCATAAGTTAGCAAATTTGTGGTATACATTCTGAATGTACACAATGTTTCACTTCTGGCTCAGTAAAAGAAGCGAACAATTCTTACTTCAAGGTACTTCAGTGTGTCCATAGAGCAATAAAAGGTAAACACGTAATGTGCGGCAGCACGCTCTCAATCAAATGCAGTGAAACCTCGTTAAACCATACCTGACGGCGACGCAAAGAAAGTGCGTGCTAACCGGCACTACGGCTTATCCGAATGCGTTAGGTTAAAGGGAAACCAAGGGGGGCGGGGGGATTCGGCTTAACTACGTACAAAAATAAACTACGGCTTATGCTGGTACGGTTTCACAAGATTCCACTGTATTATAGTCAATAGACGCTAAATAATCTATTGGATCGTTACTGATGCAAAAAAGTTTTTATCATGGTTTATTGTTGTAGTTGAGGAATTCAATAATTTCTTCTCTACAGAAGAGGCTGCTCCGGTTTTGTTCCCTACTGGACATTTTATTGCTCGCGTTTAAATTCTTAACAGTGGTGCGTAGCCCATCTTGAAACGCAGCGGATAATTTTAATCGTTCTCGCTGAGCTTCGCTCTGGTGCATGGATGTATTGCACAGCTCGAACACTACACCCAGATTGGACTGCAAGATATTCATAGCTGCTTTTGGGTGGTTGATATTTGCAATGCCATATATAATATATAAGGGTAAGTCTGGCGATTTACGTAAGTCAAAATTTTGTGCTGGTTTGCGAGCGGCGGAAAATCGCCCTATCGTGAATATCCGCTGACTCGTGCTGCAAGTACGCAGGCGCGATTAAACTGCTGCAAAGAAAGGCTGATCTGTTACTTTCCGGAGCTTACTGGGTCGTCTAATGAATATTTCGGAAGACATGTCGTTGCGGAAAAGCGTGCTCGCTGTATCCGCACTTACCTGACCGATGCTCCCGTATCTGGCTGATGGCGGCCCGTCGGCGAAATACAATTCTGGCTGCAGAACAGCTGCGGGGATGAGGAGAGCGTTCGTAGTCCTATAGTACCGAATTTTCACTTCTGCTCCATCAAAAATCAAGTTTTTTTGATCGGCTATCAACCGGCGCTGGGACTCCACGCTGGCAGTAAGCCACAATTCAAAAAAGGTGCCATTGGAATGTCCATCCGGTCCTGCCAGAAAAGAGAACGGCAACTTCATCTGTGGGAGCGTAAGCAATGGTTGATGAAGAGACGCAAAATCAAATGTACATGAGAGTACGGCTGCAGAAGTGCGAGTACATTGCTGAAGCTAGCGTTCCTGTGCGCCAACTGCTTGCGCACGCTAACAATACTCGGTAAATGTTTCAAAGTTATTTAGCCTAAACATGAAAAACACGAACAATATTAGACATATTAGTTCAATGTCGGAGATCTCAAATTCTGACTCAAAATGAGAAGGTTAACGCAGAAGTTGCAAGTAACGAAAGCAATCGGTAATTAGAGGCACATTTAGGAGCCACTGCCTAATTTCTGGTCAAGGTGACTAGAAAACGTTACCGTAACTGCAAATGCCAAATTTTGGCGCCCCTCTTTAGACGTTTACCATTTTGCGAATTACTGAGCCAGACAATTGGAAAAAGACATGGCTCTATGCTCGCCTACAGACCACCACGACGAATTTTGTAGCCGTCATTAACACACCTCCGTGCATGCAGCGCTACGTTTACAATTGTGTTACTCTTGAACGCGTTAAGCGCCTGACTAATAAATGAAGCGGACGCCGTAGAACTCGCGAACGGAGCAGCGCTCTAAACCATTTCGGAGTACTTTTGCTCCCCCACTTTCCTCATCATTCCTCGAGTTTGTTGCTCCTGCTCTCTTCGATTGCAACGTCATTCACCTGTGCTGCACTCGGCGTTTCGCTCTTTCATCTTTGTGTTTTCCGTTCGACGACGATTACGTCGCCTAACGAACGAACAAGCGCTAAACAGTTGCGCCCCAAACTGTTCATTCAGATTCCCCGCATCCGCTGTTTTCGTTGCACTCTTTTTGCTATCACCATCAATTATTTCAAACTGTGCTCCGCCTTCGCTGTTTTACATCCATTGGCTACTCGTCATATTATGAGCTCGCAACCAATGAGTCGATGATGCGTCATGAGTTCATACCTCGCAGAGGATGGAGAATAAGACCGGGAAAGTCCACGCAACCTCGACCGACACTAAGCAAAGCAGGCGGTGTTGCTAAATAGTGGCGTCAGTACGACAGGCTGTACTTATTGACCCATATAAGAGACTAACCTTGAGGTTGCACCATCTCTGAAGATGCGTGAACATTCTCCGGGTGTTGAATTTGCACCCACATGGAATTAATCTTGTCCACCGTTTCCTTCTTGGCTTCTTCTGTCAACCAGCTTGCCGCTTGGAGTGATGCTCGGAAGGAATTGGCAATCCTCTGGAACATTTCCTCCGTCTCCTGGAGCGTTTTCACAGTCACCACTGCAGATCCACATGAAAAACAAACAATCGCAAACTCCAAACGCTTTACCAACGTTTGCTTTGCTACCAAGTGCATGTTTCTGTGACTGAAAAATAGGTATACCCGGAACGGAATATAGGAGCGGCATTTTTACTTCAGTGCCTGTTGCACTAGTCACCCAACAGTTCTAAGTGCTGCTGGTGTATTAGGCACGCACGTTATGCCTCTTATCATTCGGGAATTCCTGCACTGAGCATTACTCAAAAAGGGCGTTCGTTTTTACACGTGTGCGCAGAGTCGAATCTATTGCCATATTGGTTAAGCCACTTAAACGGATCTTCCAGAGAACCAGAATAATCCAAAACAAAAAAAAAATCGCGCCAATCCACCCCGTGAATGTGGTTGGAAAGCAAAGCTGTAAGCGGCACTCATGATGATTACTCATGCGGGGTCACTTAAAATCACTCACATCGCTCTACAAATAGTAAAACCAGAGAGAAGTGAAATGCACTTAGCCACATCATTTATTACTTCAAAGAGATATTCTTGGTAAGGTTAAATCAATGCATGATGCATGAACGGTGTTGGGTTGAGTTGTATTTGTGTAGCACAAGAGTGGAAACGTTTTTTTTATTATATCAAAGTAAGCTCCAACCCGGTGTTAGACGATCTGACTTCTCCGTCTCTGCGCCGCGGACGGAGGCGACGAGACGGAAAAGTCAGGGTAAGGCGAAGGTACGGTCTGTCTCAGAAGGCGATAATGCTGGATTATCTCCCTGGACGTGACAAGCGGGTAACTGTCCTCGTGCAGCTCCATAGCACGGGAGGTAAGAGCGCAGGCTTGTTGGGTGGGCGTATTTGTTGCCCTCCATTGAAGCGTGAGGCGGTGTCCAGAGGAGCTGAATGGAACCGTTTGGGGAGTGGTTTTTTAGCACGCACAGTGCAGGTCAGGACACCCAATCCGACTGGTAATTCCAGTAGGCTTGCTGGGAATCGGTGACTACCCTCTGAACCCCTGGTTGAGTGAGAACCAAGGTGATGGCTGCCTCATCTGCTGCCATCATTTGTTGGGTCCTAAGCGAGGTACACGCAAGGAGGTTGGTTCTGGAGGTAGCCACGATGATGGCGTGTTGCTGCTTTTGATGTTTGCAGACGTCTGTGTAGATAACTGCATGAGCCCCCCCGAGGGTGGTGTTTCGCGCTTGAGCCCGTGCTTTTCGTTGACCCTCATCATGTGAGGGGTTCATATTTCTAAGCAAAGGGAGCATCTTTAGTTTTAGTCGCCAAGAGTCTGGGAGTGCGTCAAGCGGAGTGACATTCTGGGCTGGCCAGCCAATCTGGTGAAGCATGCGGTTACCCACCGCAGTTCTGAGTCGGACCTTCTGGTTAGAAAGATGGTCTTCTATCAGCTCTTCAACCGTGTTGTGGAGCCCGTGCTTAGCAGCCCCAGTGTGGACGCACTCATGAGAAGACCAATGACCTGCTCAACCGCCTTTCTAATCATTATATAAAGCATCTCTATGTCTTCCTCGTCGAGAAGAAGATGGGGGTTTGTCGTAAGTAACTCTCGAGAGGACAAAAGCTTCAATTAATCGAAAGGTACCGGATTCTTTTAGGCCTCGCTTCTTGGTGGCAACTCGCCTAATCATGTGTGATTAGATTAATGCTGTTTTTGAGGCGCTGCCTGGTCATCAAGGAGTATTTGAATGTATTCCTTGATTTGGCGTGATGGCGGACGACAAGGAGCTGTGATTTTTCACGTGAACACTGGAGGCCACAGGCTTTATTTAGCACATTGGCGTACTAAAAGTGAGATTCCATGGATTGGTGTGAGTTTCCTTTCATTTTTGTAACTCTTAGCACATGAGCAAGGGCCGCTAGACGGGCGTGAGTGGTCGTGTGACGCTTTCACGTGGCATTCAGCGAGCAGGCAGGGGGTAAACCCGTAGATGTGCTTGGTCAGTACACCATTTGTCTTCCCGTGTTCGCGTGGGCTCGTAGCTGAATCGGTAAGACAACAGGCTCTCCCTTTGTTAGTCTATTAGTTGCAGGTTCGATTCCCGGCGGTGCCAGTAAATTCTTTTATTTGTTGGCTGGAGTTTTATGGTGACACCAACGGTCGCGAAAGAACCCTTGCGGGGTAGAGGTAGGAAGCTTTGCTTTAAAAAGCTCTGCTTTAAAAGGTATAGAAGTTTGAAAGCGAGCAGATGGAAACGACGTATTTTTTGGGATGGTGTTCACTGGCAGGGAATGCTCATGTCGCGGAACCAGTATGAGAATACCGAATTAAGTGACGAACGTCCACAAGCAGACGTATAATGTTTACTGCTCGGTAGTTCTCCCGCTGTCTGGACTCCACATAGTATGTACTGTGAATATGTTCTTGTTCTTATTGCGCCCCGGTAACGCGATTGTCGAATCCGTACGTCCCATCTCCCCCTTTTCGAATTTTGACTGGAATACTTCCGTATCAGTGCAGTCACTTTTCGCGGTTACGACATTAAATCACCGTAACTTCCATCTCGAACTTCCAGTATCGCCTACCTTTATCCTCCCTTGTAAGCGATCATCTTAAATGATTCTGAGTGTTACCTACGACTGGTATAAAAACGAACGTGTGCTTTGCGGCCATTTTGAGCGTTGTGGCGTTGGACATGGAGCACTCGTGGGTTGTGCACGACCCTTTCGTACAGATCGATGTCTTGGGCAGCTCTCGAACTGTTCCTTGACTCATTGCTGGCCTGTGACGCGGCCGTTGTGCGCGTCGTGTCCGGCAGCCGTAAGGTTTCTTGCATTTGAGGATGAGTATGGCATTGGAGGCAACGCGACTGGCTTGCTGCCTTGCATGCAGTTTATGGAAAATCTGGGGCGTTTATTGCACTCTGCGTAATTATCTTACGTTATAACCTTTCGGTGAGTGTGAAATTATGCCAAGTGCAGCAAACATGTCAAGAAGCTGCGTCATGAATTGAACGTATACTTGAGAGAAGATTTGGTACTGGCCGAACGATTCGCGACGTGAGAAGGGGGTTGCGGCGCTGTTTTGATAGTTTCAAGCGGCTGCATACGCCATTTTTAGGGCATACGCTGTTTAGTTACTCTTTTGAAATAATTAGGAAATAATGGGGAAACGATGGAAAGTATTGTTTATCGTATTTAGCTACAGTTAGTTTTTAGTAACGGCTTTTAAGTCCTGCAAACTAACATAAAAGAATGCACACGAAAAGAATGCACACCTGATCCTCATGTGAAACCATTGGCGCAGTTTGCACTACCGGAGCAAGGCTGGAGAAACAGCAGAGCAAAGGGTCCCTGTCCCTTCATCGGAGAAACCGGCTGTTGCGCCTCACATACATTTCCAAAGCTTGCTGCTGAAATTTCTCCATGACTGGCATGCCAGGATAGTTTCGTCCGCAGGCTTTCACATCTCTCCCAACGTAAACCGCGTTAGCGCGCGCTGGAACCCGTGGCAGAGTGAAAAGCCAACGCCCGCGCTTCGTACCAAAGCGAATGCCATGCGCATGGACTGCGATGCTAACTGAATCTTCTTGCTTTGAAATTCCAACCAGCAAAAAAAAGCGAGGATAGCTCAATCGGATAAACGCCGGTTTCATGACGCGATTGACCCAGGTTCAATGCCGACCACGGGATGCGATTTTTCTTCTCGATTGATTGCACATGTTATTGCTGCCCGCCGTTCCCACCTCCGCACCTACCGTGCCTTTGGGCTGGCCCAGAGGTCAGGTTTCGGGTTTGACGGCGTAACCGCATTTTTAATTGGATCCTTCCAGTTTTTTGGTTCGACTGATCGAAAAGGCTAGTCCTAAACTGCCCGTCTTTTAAAAAATAGGAGTAAGACAATGTGTATGTTTTACTTTCCTAATTTCTACACAGTGTTTTCATGTTCTAGTAGTATAGACAATTTTTGCACTTGCCGTAATTTTGTAGCGACCGCTCTGCCGGATATATTACATTGAAGGTACTGATTGCGATTTAATAGACAAAATTCTTTGTGCACTCAGTGTACTGCGTCTCAAGATCCTTTGTGCAGTGCGGGGCCTTCGTCTTTGACATCATGGAGCAAATCTTTTATGATTTGCCCCGTGCGGTGAAAACGACATTCGCACCATATCTCTGCGCTACCTTTTTTGCGCCACGTGACGCGCGGTGTTAGGGGGGAATTCCGGGAAAATAGACGAGAAGAAGGTTCACGTGATCTCCTAATGGCACCGTGTGTCACATGGCATAAAAGAGGTAGCGGAGAGATATGCTTTGAATGTTGTTTTTACCGCACTTGGCAAGTTATCAAAGATCTGCCTCATGATTTCAAAGACGAAGGGCCCGCATGACACAACGGAGGTTGAGACGCAGTACACCCAGTGCACAAAGGATGTTGTTTATGAAATTCCAACGTATATTTAGAAATACTAAAGCGGTGTTAGGTAAGCCAGTTATTAAGGGTATTGCAAGTCCTTACTCTTGTATACAGTATTTCCCATGCTGGCACGCAATAGCACTAAATTTCCCCCTCTAGTATACTTTCGTCATAAACTACGCGGACAATATAGCTACCGCCATAAGTACAAGTTCCAGTTAACAAAAACGAGGCAAAGCAGACGATGTACCAGTAGTCTGCAAAACAAATTACCATGCCTTCCTAAATGAATTCGTTGAGAGAAGCACGAACGCTTTCTGACATCAAAACTGCGTCAGACGCGCGTGAAAACCTTCACTAAAAGTGCGTCCAACCTGCGCCCAATCGATCGTCAAACATTTAAAGACACAAATCACAAAAGTAGAACCAACCCATGCGACAATTTTTCGAGCACGAAGTAAACGCATCTGCGAACGACGTAAAGGCATACTGATAGACATTTTGTGAGACAGTGGTAATTATTCTACTCCTTCCTCATCATCGATGCCTATATTGTCTTTTCCGGAACCGTTCCTTAGGGAAAGTTCCTGAAGCGAGCTTCAGATAAAACCCGAAGAAACATAACAGAAGCTTATTACATTACCACAGCGACTGACAAATGCATAAGCACACCATTCTTGTCACTGTTTGGTAAAGAGATATTATCCCCAGACAAGTTCGTGTCGTCGAAAACGTGTTTATTATTAGTGCTTCTTGGCGCCCGTATCTTATCTTGAAAATTTGTTGCGTGGTTTTTGGTGTAAATTTGTTTGCACGCTCAAAAAATAAACAGTTGGTAGTAAGTACCTGTGTCCTAGGTGTTTCGATTCCTCCTTCCCGTTTTGTTCGTGCTGTTATGAGTTTTGATGAACATGAAAAAACTACCTCGCACCACAGTCCAGCTAAGTCAGTGAATACAACCTATAGGACACCTGGTGCTCCATGGGTAATATGGCAAATTTCAATATAGTGGGGAGCGTGCTCAGTTTTTATGCATTCTTCCCATGAATGCGCGAGTTACCCAAGCATGCCGACTTGTGATATTTGGTGGAGATAAGACGTGTTAGAAAAAGTGAAGCCAAGAAAGCTGCCGAACAATAAATTCCTCGGGGCATTTAAAGGGGCACTAAAGTGGTTTGCAGATGGCATTACAAACTGTTAGATTACTTGTGCAGAATAAAGTCGGAATCCCTAGGCCATGTTTAAACCGCTCTGGTGCTTTTCGCGAACTTATTTAGCAGAAAAATCAATTTCAAAGCGATCCGCCATGGTGGGGCAAGCGATAAGGCGCTGCGCTGCTGTGCCCGAGGACGCGGGTTCCATCCCTGCCGCGGTGGCTAGATTTCTGATGGAGGCGAAAACGAAAATCGCCCGTGTATGCGATACGTCGACGCACGTTAAACATAGACGCACCTGTACATAGGGCGCGTTAAACCCCATCATTAATCAGTTATGCCTGTGAAACACGGCCGTTTCAAAGGCCTTAAAACAAGTTTTCTATCGAGTTCCCCATTGAATATACATAGGGCGGACTTGTGAGCCTTCAACTGCCAAATGACAATTGCCGTGAAGCACAGGCTTCAGACGGCGGCCGCCGGCTGATTTCTCAGTTACAACTGAGCCCGGACGATATTTGTGTCTGGAAGAATGCGGCTTCATTTCGCAAGCTTGAATAAAGTTACAGTTGTGCGCAACTTTTGTCCTACGTTGCCAACTTGCGGGGTTAGGCAGTTTGTAAAGCACCGTGCTGTTATTATGCAGACCAGGGCTCAAATCTCATCGGACGAGGTATGCGTTTTTATTACTGCAACAAGAGAGACATCTTGGCCAGTTAGGAATCGTACCAAACAACGGAAAATGGCGAGACGAGGCAGACAACGCCGGAACGTACTTTACGCCGTTTAAAATGCCATTTTTTTTCATAAAATGTTTTTGTTTTATTTTCACGGTGGCGGCCCTTTGATTATCTGGACAACAACAACTATGCTTTTTCACAGAATGAGCACCCAAGGCTCTCCTCTCAAAGTAAGCTTGTGTGCCACACTAGGACACTGACCACAAAAGCTTCGTGCGCCTTTCTCTGCAGCCTACAATGATGCTAAATACCTCCGGAATACCTAATTCCCCCACACGTGTATTTGGCAAAGCTTCATAGGCAGCAATGTCTTTTGAATATAATGTGCATACGTTAAAGAAGCAACGTCCATTCGACCAGCTCCCATGAATTTCCTTGTTTCTGGTGTGTTTCCAACCACCTTGTATTTTATTTTATCAGAGAGCACTCCGCCACCCTCTACCGTCACGTCTCTCGCCCCAGAACATGCCCGGCGTGGCAAGCCGGGCATTGTACGAATATTCGACTGGGTCATGTACGTGCACGATAACCCTGTACTGATGCTGTCACGTGGCATGATTTTGGCTGTCACGTTTTTACGTCTCATAATCAACGTTGTTATGTATTATAACCATTTATGTGCAAAACTGCACTGCACTAGCCTGGAATCACGCTGAGAAGCCTTGAGCTACTTTTAACGTGACCCCGCCACGTGCACCACTACAGACGTCTACTGAAGGCGCGCCGACAGCGGCTGTATGTGCTCAGCCCACTTGATGATTTGACATTATTTTATGTCCAAGATTGTCAAAAAATTATGTGCTCGACTGATTGACGCAAATTTAACCAGTACATTTATAATGGCGCCCCGCAAGTGGATTTTCAAAACACAACCTTCACGTTTTGTCTCCAGAGGAGAGCAAATGCGCCTTCTCTATAAATTGGTTATGCGGAAGAAATATTTCTCAGATTTAAAAGCCCAAATGACAGCTTTGAAAGAAAACAGAAATATTGTGCACTACAAGCTCAATTATGCTGTGTTCTACGAACTTTCAAGTTGGTCAGGTAATATTGCCGCGAACCATGCATTGGGTTTGTTTGTTTCCTTGTTTTGTTTTCACTTCCCGGCTGTGCCCGACTGTGTTATCTGTGTCCCAAGCGAAGCGCCTGTGCCATTCTTTATTTTTATGCCGCAGGGGCTATCTCTTTCCGATGAAGAGAGCGTTTCGCCCTAACGTCACTAGCACAGAATAATCTTCTTTGATCTACAATTTGTTCTTGGTGTAAATCGATGGTTCGAGAAACACTCACCCCGAAAGATTAAAGCCTGCAGAGCACACGCCGCGGTATTCGAATCGTTTACGCCCGCCGACGCACATCACTATGTTTACGGCTGCTTCGCCGCCTGTGTATTCTTTGAGTTGTTAGGGGAGCACAAGTTCGCTCGAATAAACTTGTTTTCCTTGAAGACAACAGCGTCGTTTTTGGCTTCGCGACAATATTTGCAAATATCGGTAAGAGAAACCAGGATATTCGCTGGCTTTCAGGCTTGTTTTGCCAAATTTCTCGCCGGCTCTTGCAGGCGCGGTTCAAATTTTACCGCAGGGAGTAACCGCAGGATATTTTCTGATCGAAACTGCCGTGTTGGCTCCGTTTTTAAGACTCTGTGCTGCTGGTGTCCAAGGAAGTGGGTTGGATACCGGGAGCAGTAGCTGTGTTTTTTGTGAAGAAAGGAAAACGGGCGAGTCCCGCGATTTTAATGCAAAGAAAGATCCCGGGAAGGTGAAAAGGGTTCTGAGGATCAGCACAGCGGTGTGCTTCAGCTTAACCATAGCTTCACGACCCCAAACCACAGAAAAAAAGTTTATCGAGTGTGCAACTACAATGCTCCATCGCGAGATTACAGAACGTGAACGCAAATGGGTAATTAATCGTGCACGAACTGTTGAAAAAATTCCCCCGCATTTCCCCGAGGGGGAGAATGTGAAAGTGCGAATGCACGGTTGTCGGCCCGCTTGCGGCGCTTGCGCTCGGCCCCCGCAGCCCACCGCCTCGCCGCCTTCTCTTCCATCTCTTCCATCGGGTTTGTAGTATCACGTGTACACCACGCAGTTATCAAGCCGCTATAACGCCGCTGAGTCGCCAACGCACGCCGCTGACGACGTAGTTTGAATGCGTTAAAGATATAAGGCGCGTCACTAACGCTGATATCACGTCGCGTCCGTGGCTTGGTCGGTAGAGCGTCGCGCTGCGGCCACAAAGTCCGCGGATCTAAACCTTACGCCGGATGCTGTTTCTTTATAGAGGAGCACTGCGGACGCCGCCGCCGCCGCCGACGCCGGCGGTGGATGGTTTGGGGTCGCTTATAAAGTGCATTGCGCTTAAAAACTCTCAGGCCTCCTTAGCGTTCCTACGCGGCCTTGTTGCTCAGACTTACCCTTCCGGAGATATTCACTGCTGATTTCAGACTCCATGACGCGCTTCACGTGTTCGAAGCAAACCGTGTCCAGACTTTTTCCAGAATCTTCAGCCGTCTTCGCTGGCAGTGCTTGCTGCAGGGCCTGACGGTACAGACTCCAGGCGATCAAGAAGCGTAATCCACCAGAGCCCACGCGGTGTGCTAGAAGCATGCTTGTTAGCAGTTCCCCAGTGGTGTCTTTCATGATCAGGAGATCACTGCCATTATAGACTCCTCCCGTATACTTCAAAATCATGGCCGCCCATTCGTCTGCGCAAATTTAAAAAAATTGTTCATTAGATATCATTTGTAATATTGTGAGCAAGTTCGGCCATGCCAAGTTTGGCTCCAATAAAGACTGCTCTTTACTAAAATCTTGGTGCATCCCTTACTGTGTCTGAAAAGTGCGTCGTCCTCGGCAATGAATCGAGGAAAGAACCTTACTTATGAAAACAAATTTATGTGTTTCTGCGCTGAAGGTGGAAAACCTGGCGCGCGGTTTCTGAAATACAAGTAGAACGAATAAGATTTCGGGGTTCAGTCTTTAAAATAGTATGATAGTAAAATAGTATAGTGTAATACTACGTCATAGCTCTACCATTGTCCCGAGAAAGAGAAAAATTGAACAATAGCGCAAACCCTTACGGCGACTCATCTACGAGGATGAAGTTGTATCCGGCGCACAGCCGTAGCGGACTCTCTCGCGGCGGCATTGTAAATATTGTGAATATATCGCTCGTCGTTTTTAAGTAAGGTTCGTCTCATCGCCTCTCGGGCACGTGGCACTATTTAAGTTTGTAATTCTAAGAGTAAAAAACGGTCACTTGATACAACAAAACATACTGCGACAACACTTAGCGTACGGCCGTGCGATTATATCCGAGCAAGTTGTTCAAGTGCATCATTCTGTACACGTGTGGTGAAGGTTTCGCTTTAAAACAAATGATTCCTCAGCAGGGCATGTGCCGTGTTGTGAAAATGTCGCTATGAGCGTGGAACAGGTGTTCCTCAAGATACTGTCTCTAGTGAGGCATATTTCTTCATCAATGACGCTTTGTGCTTAATTTTTGTTTATCTTTGTTCGAACGGGAGTATTATAATTTTATGAATGCATCTGCATCGGCAATGCAAGGCATTTTCTGTGTTTCCTCCTGCGGGAAAATCTGTGCTTCACAAATGTTTTTATCGCCGCTTGTATCATGAAGGGTACATGAAACTTTGCTACAAATGTAGCACTTATACACTGCTGTCCGCGAAGAGAACACTTCACTTTGTTTGCATACGATTGTTTTGTATATTCAGAAAGTGACGGGTCATGAACAATAGGGCTTAATCAAAATCGCAAAAGACATGTGGCAGGTCCAATAAATGAAAAACAAGAACTAAGTTAAGAAAACTTTCAACGTGAGAAAAAACGTTGCCTTTCAAATATACCTTAGGAGCACATGAATTAGAACCCATAGCATGTTTGGGACATGGTGCCGCCTTTTGTAAATATACTAGATTGAAAGCAATGTTGTGCAGCGTAGTACAAAAAGCGCAAGTTGAACCTGGAACGAAAGCCACCATAAGATTTCTATTGAAATCTGGCGCACAGGTCGTTCCTCATTGACGAACCTAAAAAACAAGATGCTAACTAAGCGCGTCAGCTACGCTTCGGTCTCAAAGACCATTTCAGTGCACTTCTCTACTTGCCCCACGTCTCCTTTATTTTCCTGCCACCTACCAAGATTCCTAAGTCACAGGTAGATATTCGTGGCACAATCGCAGAACTGAGCCAACAGTAACTAAATCCGTGCTCCAGTGAACACAGTTTTCGCGAAGCTGTGAAGCTGGCCTTAAGGGAAGTGACTGCGTGTATTGCAAAGGCAATGTTGCAGCGAGAGGAGCCCGAAGCAAAACCTTGAAGAGTTTTCGCCTGTGTAGGTAGAGTCAGGATTTATTTTAAAGTAATCGCTAGAGTGGCAAATAAACAAGCAGCATCACCATGTTATGGGTTGTTTTTGGTGTTGTGCCATGCAAGAGCCAACGAGGGGTAGAAGGCACTGCTACGTGTATCTCCAAAGTTATGAAAACGGCCACCGTGTAGATTGGAAGGCTCGCTAATCAATAATCAAAGCTACCGTCATCCCCTTCGAATTGCACCCACCCTGTCCTACATTAACCGTTTTCTTTACCTTTCATGAAAGTTTGCAAACATTGCCTATTCAGAAGTTGGATATTGTCTCTAGTATCGATAAACCACTCCAGTCACATGGATTGGAAGCACCTATAACTGCTTTTTTTTTGCAAGAATGCCCGACGGAACACCTTCAAAGAAATAGCCAGCCCCTGTAGCTACTCCTACAACCGACCGATGCTTGTTCTTTAATCACGGGTTTACTAAGCTTGTGCTGCAAGGTAACATGTTATGAACTCTGCACGTGCTTCACAGACCGGGACGTTCTGTTTGATTGCGCTTGCTGTTAGACCTACTCCTGCTAGAAAAAAAACATGGTCCTGATGCCCTCAAAGCGATTGCCATTGGATTGCTTTTTCGTTACGGTTGAACGAGAAGTACTCAGGCCAGGCTCTTTTGCATTCGCACGCTGTTCGCCCTCCCATAATATCTAGCGCGCCATGGCACCACCAAAGACGAGGAAAAAAATGGCAAGAATCCTCCTCTGACCTCCTCGTTCCCGCCCTGGAACAATGAACTGCTAAACGTTCGCTGAAGCCTAGTTTCGGTGTGCAAAACTTTATTCAGTTTCTGGAACTGACGTAATTCGATTTAGCGGGGGCGGGCTGTTTTGCGAGGAATGCGCACGATGAGCTCTCGCGCACTGCTCATAAAGATATTTGCTTTCTGGGGTGCTAAATTGGTGGTTTGATGCCGTCATTCTCTTTGCCATTGTAATAAATTCTCAAGGACTGCATCCCCTCGGTGATGACCATAGTCTAAGTTAAACTTACTTCTAATCATCTAACGCCTCGCTTAGGAATGAAAAATAATAATTTCACCAACCTTTTTTAGCGTGTGACGCTGTGTAATAGTACAATTGATGAAATTGCCGATACACAACAGAGTAAGGTTTCCTCTTATTCGTCTCGAACAAGTCAAGAGCTGTTCCAAAAGAGAAAACATCAACATTAGGGGGTGTAATGTAGGTGGTACTTTTGATGTGGAATCGGACTAACTGCAATGCGATCCGGTGGAGGTGAAGCGGGGGGAGTTGGCGACGTACACAGGACAAACATATTCACGAGACAATTACAAAACAAAGTTCACAAATGAACTCTAAACTTAGTCTGGCCGAGACAGTCTCATCTTCGAACCACAAATATTTCAGCTCACGTGTGGTGGGAGGCTGTTCTAATACGTCGGTCGATGGCGCTGGAGTGGTCCCCCGATGATGTGGCGTTCTGGTCCGAAACACTCGGGTTCATGAACTCTCAAGGCGTTGGCGACACTGTCACCATGTCCCTTAGTCCATCGAGTATACAGAGTATCGGCATGTGGCGTTCGCGTTACCATCCCGAAACTATTCCAGAAACCACAACGTCATTCTCGTTTTTAGGAGCATTCTGTCTGCATATACCTCAGATCATTATGTCTGCATAAACCTGAGTGGGCTCGGCAGCTCGCCAGCGATGGGCAACCGCCATTCGCAACGCCTGTTCTTTGCGCAGCTTCTTATCCTCGCCTCTCCGCTCGGAATTCACGGCGAGCTGTTTCATGCCGCTGATATGAACCCTTGCTTGCCTCCCGATACTACTGAGCCCGGTCATACCAGCCGCCCGGACGCACGACGTTTCGGCTACCCAGGATCTTCGTCCCAGCACATCTAGCCAGTGCACATCGTCCCTGCCAGAGGATCATCTCTTCGCAACCCGGTTTCTTCGTTGGTCACGTGCCACCGACTCAAGCCCAACGTAACATCCCCCCAATAAAAGGCTCTGCGCTATCGACCCGCTCTTCAGTGGGCTCGACAGCACGTCAGCGATGGCCAACCGTCATTTGCAACGCCTTTTAAATGCAGAGCATTGCTTTAACTCACGATGTCACCCGGCGTTGTCGGCGTGCCTCGGCGTCCGCAACAGCCGTTCCAGGTGCGCCCTCTCCCCCACTCCTCCTCTCCCGCATCGCGCTACCCTCCTCACTCTCAACAACAGGTCCGCAGCCTCCCCCTACACTATATAAAAAAAATACTTACCGGCGCCTGGTTTCGATCCCACGACCCTACGGGCGGAACGCAAGGTACATGGTGCTCTACCAACTGCGCCACAAAGCCGACACAGAATGGAAGGCTACGAAGGCGCTTTATATCCTTGACTCATTCAAACTACGTCAAGAAGCTGCTGATACAACGCATTCACTACCTGTGGGCGGAACGCGAGGTACATGGTGCTCTTCCCACTGCGCCACAAAACCGACACAGAATGAAAGGCTACGAACGCGCCTTATATCCTTGACTCATTCAAACTACGTCAAGAAGCTGCTGATACAACGCATTCACTACCACCAACTCCCCAAACACTAAACGTTAACGCAATACACCCACCCCCTATGCGACGCATTCACTCGAGTCCCCCTCGCGGGGACATGGGCCCTTTTTCTTTGCGCAGGTAAAAAATTGTTCCTTATTATTTGCTAAAGGCACTTCGTTTGCCGCCTTGCTAGTGCTGCCGAGCCCAGGCTCTGTTGTTGATATTGCACATTGTTGTTTCGCTGTAACTTTGAAACTACTACTGTTGTGCGCGATGGGGAGGAAAACCCCGGGCCTACCACACGATCGCGTTCAACAGAAGAATATTGTGACATCAAGTCTACACTAGACGCCATACGCTCTTCCCTGGAGCCAATACTCAACGCAATAAAATACATTGGCACTGCGCTCTCCCAACATGAAAAAACTTTCGACAACATCATAACCAGGCTAACAAAAATAGAGAACGATTTCTCAACACTTGCCTCACTAAAAACCCAGGCTGATGACATCCAGACACTGGCCGCGAACAACGCCAATGTAATTGATACTCTAATCGACAGGTTTGACAGTTCTGAAGACTGCGCTCGCCGCTCTAACCTTCTGTTTTTGGCTTCACTGACGATGAGAAGGAAACATGGTCACCATTCGAGCAATTGGTACTGAAGCTATGTAATGAAACGCTTCAAGTATCCCTCGATCCAAGAAGTGTGGAGCGTTCGCCCAGAATAGGTCGGTTCCAGCCAAAAATAACGCCTTATTTTTGTGCGTTTTTGCGCACTACAAAGATAAAGAAAACGTCCTCTCGAACGCCAAAAGACTGAAGGATTCATGTCAGAGCACTGGCCAGGACTGCTGGCCTAACACACCCTTTGCGCAAAAACGCTTGATCGAATTCGACAAGTCCCAACCCAAACCCTACAAACTCCGCCATGACAAACTTATGATCGACAAACCCACTTACGTCTTTGATCGCCGTGCTCAAAAAGTAGTTCCCCGACCACAATTGCCACCAGTTTCTAAATCTTCCGAAGGAAATTTGATCGGTAAATCTTTATCGCTAATACACACTAACATCCGGAGCCTTCTGCGTAAGCGCAACGATCTTCGTTCCCTCATCGATGCCACTGAATCCGACCTAATTCTACTAAAAGAAACACAGCTTAATTCCGCAATTTCTGATACAGAACTTCTATCTTGCTTTCCACATCACGATCTCTTTCGACTCGACCGCGAGACCAAACGAAGTGGCGGTGTTTTGATAGCAGCTCACCAACGACTTCAGTGCAGCCGTGTTAATGTCTCCTCCACCCTTGCGCTATTATTTATAAGGTGAAACAGTCCTTTTTCACCCTTAATTATTCGGGCATGTTACCGCCCCCCTGACGCTCATTCTTCAGTCATCAGAGAATTCCATAGCACCTTGAACTTACTATCCGTATGAAATCCCAGTGCGCACTTACTAATACTTGGCGACTCAATTTCACAGCGATAACATGGTCCGACCTGGCCTTAACCACATCAAAATACAGCATAGAAAGCGATTTTGTCGACACGTGTCTAACTTTTGGCTTAACACAAATTGTTTCTGCACCACCTCGAGAATCTAGTAATTCTTCAAACATTCTGGACCTCCTTTTAACTTCGCACGCTGATAGCAGATCACCACTTACCCACTTATCTGGCCTAAGAGACCTTGCACTAATCCACGCTTCAATTAGTCCTAACTTTCCTACCTTACTGCTGCAGCAAAAAAAAAAAACGATCACACTCTACGATAAAGGAAATTACGAGGTTATCAATGAGGAGCTAGCAACATTGTGTGAGTGGTTTGTCGTTTATTTCTTGCAGCGCACTCTTGAATGCATCTGGTCCCTTTTTAAAAATAAAATGCTGGTGTTAACCCGTAAACACGTCCGCACTATTACCGTCAAAGAAAAATCATCTACCCCCCGGTTCAACTTGTCACTGAAACGTCCGAGCAATAAATAGAAACGACTATTCCGGTCAGCTAAACGCTCTGACAGCCCTCATGCTTGGGCCAAATATCGTGCGGCGGACAAGATGTTCACGGCGCAATCCAAAAAGTCTAATCGGTCGTGTTTTTTAACACATTAGCAGAAATGTTACGTAAGAACCCAAAACAAATTTGGAAGACTATTAACGCTAACCACCCCACTTTGCTGTTGCTAACCGACGATCATAACCACCCTGTACCAGTACATGATGTCGCCGAAATTCTAAACAATACCTTCTGCTCCGTCTTTACCCGAGAACCTCTGAGTGAGTTACCTGGCACACCATTCTGCGCCTCCGACATCATCCGATCATTTCTGTTTGATCCTAATGGAATTTTGAAAGTTACAGAAATATTGTCACTATCATCATCCTCTGGCATCGACGGAATCAATTAAGAAATACTCAAAAAACACAAAACATGTCTGAAGTATCATTTTGGCGCACATTTCTCAGCAGTTTCTTGTATATGGTGCGGTGCCGCTGGGCTGGAAGGTGGGGACAGTTATCCCGGTGTCGAAAAAAGGTACTTCACATTCCTATACTAACTACCGTCCCATTTCATTACCTTGTGCTTGTTCAAAAATCATGGAACATATAATCTACTCCCACATTATAAAATTCCTAACTGCTAATAAATTTTTCCACCCTCACCAACACGGATTCCAGAAAGGGCTTTCCCGTGACACGCAACTCGCGCTACTTGTGAATGAAATCAGCTCTAGTATGGATACTAACACACCGGTAGAGTCGCTTTCCCTAAACTTTGAAACAGCTTTTGATTAAGTTACACACAAACTCTTGCTTTTAAAACTATCCCGCCTAAATTTAAACCTTCACATTTGTGATTGGATCCGTCACTTTTTGACTAACCGCCAACAGTTTGTTTATGCCAACAACATTGCTTCAGATATGTCCGATGTTCTCTCCGGAGTTCCACAGGGCACTGTCCTCGGCCCTCTGCTATTCCTGATTTACATTAATGATCTTCCCACTAACATTCAGTCTAATATCAGATTATTCGCTGATGATTGCATTTTTTACCGCCCTATACGTCATTCTTCCGATTCCGCAATCCTTCAGTCCAACCTACACTTCATTCAAACATGGTGCGAAACACGGCTAATGCGCCTGACCGTTAAAAAAGCCGTACTTATCTCATTTATACGCAAGCAGTCACGACAAACATTTACGTATTCCATTTGCTATTCCGCAATTCTTTTTGTTAGCACCTCTAAAGACCTAGGCATCAATGTAACCTCCAATCTTTCTTGGTCATCACACATTTTACATGTTTCTAACAACGCTAACCGTGCCCTCGGCTATGTTCGACGAAATTTAAAACTTGCTCCCCCTTCACTAAAGATCCAAGCTTACGATACACTACTTCGGCCCAAGCTAGAGTACGCGAGTGCAATTCGGCACCCCTTTCAATGTAATCATACGTACACACTTGAAGGGTTCAAAACCGTGCGATTAGATTCATTTACTGCGACCATTTACATTACACTAGCGTATCGGCCCTCAAACGCCGCGACTACCTTAAAACATTAGCTTCACGACGAAAAACCTCTCGCTTTTGCCTTTTTCATAAATTCTACCACGCATCGCCTCCTTCATCTGCAATCACACCCGCCCACCGGACGTCATGCTGCACTAGCCGTGGAAAAGCTGTTTATCCTCCAGCAGCCCGTACATCTGCCCATCTGCACTCAATCTTTGTGCAAACAGCCAAAGACTGGAATAGCTTGCCCACCGACGCCATCCAGCACTCCGACCATACTAAATTCGAGGATTCCATCGATCACCTTAATAATTCATGTATCTGCCCACCCCTCATGCATTACCCCTACTCGGGAAATTTGAGGTACAATACATAAATAAATAAATAAATCTTTTAATGGATTTGTGCTGGGTACGAAGCCACTCTGGCGTCGCGGAAATGAGTTGGTGGATAAAACAGTCGCCAATGTTGCATTACTAAACTTAGTGGATTCAACACTACCCCACACTGACCTCAAACATCACATCACACAACAAGTTCATAAAACATGACAATCAGTCTGGAGTAAAAAAAACAGACAACAAAATACATTTAATATAACGATACTTGAGACGATACACAACCGACTCACAAAAAAGACGCACGGAAGTTCCCTTAGGTAGGTTACGGCTAGGCCACATGCATGTAGCACACTCATACCTGCTCAGTGGATCACCAAAGATCCCTATGGAACATGTGTGGAGAGGACCCATCCGTAATCCAAAATTTAATTCAATGCAAAGCACTCGACAAACCACAACACAAACACTTCCCGCAACTATAGAGACATGTCTCAGTCCGGCAATCGCTTTCCCTATCCGACAATTTTATGATTTCTTCCAAGTGTGTTTTAAGTGCATCAGAGCGACTAAAATTTTTACAGCTGATTAGATATCATGCATGATCACAAACTGGCCGTGTACACCAGCCAGAATCATTTTTTGCGTCTCTGAAATTCCTACTAACCGATTGTAGCCTTCACCGTCACAGCACTTTTATTTAATCGTGTTTTGGCGCTCTCTTGACGTGTGTGCCTGGCGCCAACCAACACCTATGATCAGTAGCGATATTTAACTGACCGAAAAGAAAGAAAGGGGGAAATATTGGGAGAGTAAAATATACGCAAAAGCAAATTTGTAGAAATGCCGGATAGTAAGGTGCCCTTCAATATAAACAATTTCTAAACTATAACACCACGCAAAAAATGGCACTTCTGGTTTCAGAGAAACCAACAAAAGAATCCTCAGTGCAAAGGTTTTTACGAATAAGTGTGGGTGCACGTATCCTTCGAACATCATCCGTCTGGTTGTGGTGACACTCTGGAAATGCACTAAATGACCAAGGAATAGGGGAAACCTACACAAGACTCCTAGACGACATATGTAAGGGATGTACGGGCAGGATAACACTTTACAAACATAACAGTTTGCAAACAAAGCGATAAATTGACGATTTGAAACGGAGTAAGACTGTTCACAGTATGTCTGGAGGGGACATTCAGAAAGCCTGACTGGAATATTACAGGATTAAAGGTAAACGGAGGATACTTGAGTCATTTGAGGTTTGCAGACGGAATAGTGTTGCTGAGGTTTTACTAAAACATCATTCAAAATGATCAGCCATTGCGTTGGCGCTCTCTCACCATCGTTACCCTTGCGCCATAAAGCAAACAGATACCAACATACAGTATTGCTTAGCGGCATTACAGAAGCCCTGAAAAAAATTCTTTTAGAACTGCAGTCAAAAATCATGGCTGCGGGGCCAAAAATAAATATGAATACGAGTAAAGTAATGAGGAATAAGCTTGCTGAAAGCGCAGTGACTAACCAACTCCACTCCCGTCCCCCCTACCCAGCAGCGCTAGAGCACCTGTACACGGCGGCGTTTAGAAGAGCGATAGAACAGAGGGCCCTAAGAATCTCTGGGTCCTGACAAGCCGCCATTGGAACTTGACCCTGGGAGTGTTCAACGCTCGCACTCTGTCTTGCGAAGGGAACTTACCTGTACAGAGAATGGAACTTACAGAGGAGCTCTGTAACATTAAGTAGCACATAATACGGTTAAGCGAAGATAAGGCAGGAGAAGGCTGCATGGAGCTAACTAGCGGGCATATTCCGTGCTACAGTGGACCCAAAGAGAAGAAACAACACCGGGTGGGATTTTTAGCGCACAGAGAAATAGCCGGAAATGTGGAGCTTTTAGTATTAGCGAGAGAGTCGCGGCTGTTGTGCTCAAGATAAACAAGCGATACAGATTAGAGATAGTGCAGGCCTGTGCGCCAACAACCAGTTATGATGATGAAGCCGTGCATTGCTTCTACGAGGACGTCAAATCATCAATGAAGACGGCAACAGCGCAGTTCGCGATTGTGATTGGAGACCTTAAACCAAAGGTCGGTAAGAAGCAAGTGGGAGAAACGTCAGTAAAAATCTGCGGGAAATACAATCGCCACAGTTCAGGAGGTACAATGGCGGGATTTGCAGAGAGAAATAACCTGAGGTTAATGAGCTCAGTCTTCCAAAAAGGAAGGAATAGGAAAGGCCTTTTTAATGGGCAGGAAAGAACCCCGATGGTACAAAAAAAAAACAAAAATTATGAATCAGCAGCAACTTTTGGAGAAGCAGCCTGTACAGACCAAACTGTAAATCTAAGAAAATGAAGGAACTAACTGCCAAACGTAAAAACATGAAAGTGTCGATTTCCATGGATGGAATTGAATTGGCCGGGCTGTCAAAACTGAGTAGCAGAAATAAAACAAAAGACAATCGTGCGTATTTTATGGCACTTATTGAGGAAAAGCTGTAAATAGAGGGAAGCTAGAAAGTAACGAAGAGAAAGCTAGCCATCCGCAAAGACAGGATGTACGCACTCAGCGATGAGCAGGCAAACATTACGCACAACTTCGATGAGATAATTACGGTATCAGAGCGATTCTACACCAGCCTGCATGCCAGCGACGTTAGACGACGGGAAACTACTGAGAATACAAGCGCTCATCCTGACTTATTTCTATCGTTGTCTTTCGTCTGTGCGAGTTCACTTTAGTCATGAACTAAAGAGGAAGTTGGAAAGGCTCTCCAAGGCAGGAAAATAGGAAAAGCTGCAGGTGACGATGGCACACCCGTAGATCTTTTGAAGGAGGGAGGAGATATTGTACTGGAGAAGGTTGCTGCACTGTTTTCGGAATGCTTGAAGACTCAAAAAGTGCACGTAGCCAGGAAAAAGCGTCAACATTATGTTGATTCATAAGAAGGGAGATCCCGAAGACCTCAAGAATTAGACTTATCAGCCGGCTCTTAGTCGTTTACAAACTGTTTACCAAAGTTATACTTAGCCGCATAGGTGACAATCGGGATTCCATGAATCTCATTCATTTCGTCAACCAACTGATAGACTAATCCTCAGAGTGCACCAAACCCCTTTACAGGGCATATACAGATTACGAGGAAGCGTTTGATTCCGTACTCAGGGCAGCCGTTTTAGAAGCCCTAAAAGCCCAGGAAATAGAGGAAACTCACATAAGACTTCTAGAAGACATATTTAAGGGATGCATTTTAGGGATGCATTAAGGGATGCATATTTAAGGGACCCCGCACAAGCAAAACGATAAGTTTGCGATCGGAATTGAGTAGAACAGGTACATACCATCTCCCCAAAACTATTTGCAGCATGTCTGGAGGGGTATTTAGAAAGCCCCACTGGAAAAACATAGGATTAAAAATGAACGAGGAATACGTTACTTCTTTGAGGTTTGCGAACGGCATAGTCTTGATGAATCAGAATGCAAAACTAATGGAAATAATGCCTGAGAAAGCACAATAAGATAGCACCAATATGGGGCTGAAATTAAAATGAATAAATTTGAAGTAATGAGGAATGAGCATGCCAAAAGGGCCTTCTTCAGCTTGGGAAACAAAACTCCACAGGAAGTAACAAATTATACCTACCTCAGACAGATGGTTAGTGTGTGATCCCAACCACGACAGAGAAATCCGACGCAGGATAGGTATGGGTTAAGGAGCACTAGGAAAGCAGTCCCAACTAATGAAAAGTAAGCTACCTGTGACACTCAAAAGAAATATCTACAACGAGTGCATACTGCCGGTAATGACATACGGAGCTGAAACTTGGCGTCTTAATAAACCACTAGAAAGCAAAATTAGGTCGGCCCAACGGGCCACAAAACGGATAATGTTAAAAGGACCACTCAGGGGCAGGAAAGGAGCTACCTGGATCAGAGAAGAAATTAAAGTAGAAGATATAATAGCTAAAACGACAAAAAAGAAATGTGCATGAGCTGTCCATGTAGTAAGACGAATCTACAACGGTGGACAATCAGGGTAGCAGAGTCGATACCCAGAGATGGGTCTAGAAGGGGAAGGAATAAAATACGAAAGTACGGGGTAAGCTGTGGACTCGAAGAGCGCAGGACAGCAGCTGTTTGAGGCCTTCGAAAGAGGTCGGTCTTCGTCTTGCAATGTACCTGAGCTGGCTGATGATGATGACGAAGTTTTAGCGGAAGCTTTAGGTGCATGTACTCCTGGGTGTTTGCAGTAGTACCATGCAATCAAATTTAACCACCGTTAACACGTGCGTCATTTTTTCGCCTGCCTTTTTCGGTGTGGATTTTTATTAACGCCTTTCAAGTCCAAAAAAGTGAGGCCGAGTCCGCTATGAAATGAACAATAGAGGCGGTAGCTGCAGTCGTAGAGCTGTATCTCTCGAGCGTAGTCTTCAGGTTAGCATCTAGTAAAATACGCCACGAAACAATGACTGCTTTCCTTTCTCCTGCATGACAAACAGGGCGCCAGACACTCACTGTAATTTCGCTCCCTTGCCGTGCTACAAGCTTCAATATCAGGCCTTGCTTATATTGTCTGTTCTATTTTGCTTCATAGATAACTCAGGTGCCTAGAACAGTGCAGCGACTCTGTCACTAAACACGTTAACTGGTGCAGCAATGTATTTCGTCTCTGCTCAAACAGAAATGTAGGTGTTTGAAATTGAGCTGCTCGTATTAGAATACACGGTTGTATTCATTGCCATGAGGTTATAGTGTTCAGTGAAGTACAAAGCAACCTCGCACAGACTGCCCTGAGCTTGTAGCCTTCGTCATCTGGATATGCTCTCTTTTCTCTTCCCGAGCTATCGCCTCCATCCACGTAGCTTGTGTCTTCACCACTGATTGCCTATAAATGTAGCTAGTGCGCTGCTCTTGCGGATGACCTGTTTTGGATATACATTTCGGGTAGCACAGCATATACTGTAGGCACCTAGCCCTGCACACAACATTTATCCCAGCCCAGCGTTACATCCTGAATAATTCAGAAGTCTATATTTTGGGAGCCTTCTGAGGATACCCAGGTCTTCGGTCGGCAAAGCTTTCAGGTTGCATCGGTTAGGCTTCGGGGCATGTAAAACTGCAATAGGGAGTACATTTTTGTGTTCAACCTTCCGCTGACGAGTGTTGAAAACGCACTTCGTCGGAGAGCTTGTGGGACAGCCTTTCTTCGTGGTGTTTTGAGGCCACAATTTGAATCCTGCAACTCATCACCTTTAATACCAAATGCAAACAATCAATACCGGGTCTGTCTGGTAGAATAATATTTCGGTGTCTCAAAAGCTCCGGATTTGTTTGGCAGCATGATTCAAGATCGTCAGTTCACCAACCAATTAGGGTGGGTTGAAGGCTTATTTTGGGAAAGTTGATTCTGGGCAAAGTATAATGTACATCGTGAAACGGTAATCTAAAGTTCAAAAAGACACATGTACTTAGAGAAGCGGCCTGTACAGAGTGTATTTATAAACAGTGCAGGTAATCACGACGGGCTTCCAAGGTTTCGTTTACCCAAGGGCAAAGTGAATCATTGAATAATGATGAGACAACCCAAGGGCACTTAAGTGGCTATTTCGGCTTGTTGGTTAAACATTATTAGCAGACGACAGCGCAGCTCGTGTGTGTCTATATCTCTTCCTGCGTTACGGATATCCATCCGTGTTACGGATGATTACGAAAATTTGTCGGTTCTCCATGCACGCACTGTGTACTCTGTCTTTTATCGTCCGCCTAACGGAAGGATTGAATCTTTGTTGTTGTTCCTCGAGCAGTTCTTGTCTCATATTTCTGACCTAAACTACAATGTGGTATGGGGTGGAGACTTTATTATTAATATGCTAGCCGAAATTTTAAAAAGGCGTGATCTAGAAATACTACTCCAAATGTTTTGCTGTAGAAGCGTAATATCGGCACCCACATCGACCTGTTTATAACTAATTTTTGCCCCAGTATAATAAACGCCGGTGTCCTTGCTTATACTGTGAGCGACCATATGCCAATTTTCCTCAGTGTAAAACGCCGACTGCATCAAACAAAAGGGAACAGGCCTATGATGCAATCGATAACACCTAATAGCATTGAAATGTTTAGCTTTGATCTCTCTTTTACCGGCTGGCAAATTGTTTATGAATCCCACGAACCCGACACTGCGTATGAAATCTTCCTGGACAAATTTTGTGCACTTTATGACAAGCATTTTCCGCCACTTCCTATCCGAAACCACTCTTAAAAAATTCTACTGTTGTCTGTCCACAGGAATTTCCACTCGGTTTCTTTCTTGAGGGAAATGGCTTTGGCAAACAGCCGCTTGTTTTCTGGCGTCTAAATGGTCATTAGCGCAGACAGGGTAGCATTGGGTTCAAGAGAAGTTCAGATCTTTTGTGTTAAGCCGAGCTTTGCGCGCTTTACATAGAAAATTCCGCTTTTTCGAACGAGAACAGAAACGAGCTATTAGGTTAGGTGTTCTTCCTTCCGCCAGGTCTGGTACTCGGTGAACGATGTCTAGGTCGGTGTCAACGATCGGGCAGCTGATCTTGGCTCTGATAGCCTTAATTATATCGGCGCAGTTTTTGCCTTGTGTGCAAGGGATGCTTTTGAGTTCGATGTTGTTAACCCGTGAATACTGTTCGACCTCGCTGACTTTTTTTGCCAACGTTTCGTTTTGAGTCTGAAGTGCTTTGTCAGCAATAATCAAACTGGTATTGTCAGCTTTCACCTTTTCAACAAGGGTCCCCATCATTGACAAGCTAGTGGCAAAGGCCGTAAGCTGCCCGCTTATGGCCGCAAATTTTGGATCCGACTCAAGCAATTTCAGCTTGAATATTTTCGACAAGCTTATCCGCCATATCGTTCAGCCAGATTTCAGACGAATCTTCAAGCCACTTGATTCGCTCAGCCATGTCAGCCGCTTTGCTATCGGACAGAGCCTCAAGCTCGTCTAGCCGCTTTGACAATTCTGTGTTGGAGCGCATGGCCAAACATTGTAAGCCCTAGCACCAGGGCTAGGTCAGCTGGTATACCCCACAGGAAACCGATAAGTGCTCCACTGGCGCCAATTTGCTCCCCTGTGCTCGGTAGGACAAACTGTCAAAGTGAAAAACAACAAAAAAATCACTGATGCTGCTATGGCAACGCTTTCATTGATTCGTGATGAGGAAACGCCGTGCCGCTTATCGTCTGCTATGGGCTGGACGAGCGGGACTGCCTCTATGTGCCGCAAGCGTGAACAAACGCCGCTTGCAATTTGCTTTTCAGATTGTGTTGCTGCTGTACATCTTGTTTTCGACAGCTTTCAGAGCTAATTTGCTTGGACTCTCTCCACGTGTGCAAAACATTTGTTTGGATATCTTTTTTGTTGAATACGCGTGATACAGTACGTCCGGAAGCGTGACAATTTTGTTTGGGGCAGAAAAATTAGTAGGCGGCGAATGTTGTTTATTCACTGATTTTCCTACGTATCGCAAGCGAAGTTCAATACATGCCACAATAGCACAGAGCTGTGTATCTCGAATAGTAAGCAGAAATGTCTGCATTCTCTGTCAGTTACACAAACATAAGAGACATCTTTGTACAATTCAGCGTATACAGAAAATTGCTGCAGAGGTCACACGTTCATATGCTCCACACAATACAATTCTACAGAAACGATGTTTCATAAAATACACGCATTTGGGAATAATAAAACGGTTGTGAAGTGAGATGACCAGTTCATTTCGCAACCATTAACAACCGCTCCATATTCTTATTCTCTTAAACTTGCTAGCCCAAAAAAGCTTTTATAGCAAGAGATCTTTCTGTGTAATTTCGCCGTACGTCACACCTAGTAAATGGACGAAATACCACCATGGATATCAATAAACAACACGTAAAAGCAAAACAAGTATTGAGAGTGCGAACAAGGTATAAAAAAATGTGCCCTAGCACAGGTTGAAAAGCGAAGCGGAGCTCGGCCGTCGCACAGATAACTAGAACTTCTCGTAACACGGAATGCAAGTGTTCAGCTGCCACGTAAATAAATTTGGGGACTTCTATAGTGTTAATAAGCATTGAAAGGTGTTAATGTCACTATAAGAAACTGATCTACGGAACGCTCTAAAGCCAAACCAGTTCGTCGAAGAAGCACTTAAGCACATTAGGCGAATATAATTTTCAAGCTTTTCTCTGGGGGAAAGAAAATTAAGAGCAACCGCTGACCAACCGATACCGCAGCAAAATTTCCGTCTGCGCGTCCGCTGACATCAATCGGCTCATGAGAAACTGTTGTCAAGAGCTTCACATGAAGACAACATTACTGACAAATGCGTTGTACCAAACTAAAAGAAATTCACTGTAAAGCAACAACAGAAGATTTTTCGGTTCGCCCTGCAGCTTTTTTTATAAGGATAGCGCTTGCTTCTTTATAACTTTAAAAAGTGTGCTGACCTACCGTCCACCGGGAAGCGGAAAAATTTCGCTGTGCTATTTCTTCTCGCGTTGTCGCGCACCGCAAAGCATCCAAGCACGCGTTATGACTTTTTCTCAGTTTCTCTGACATTTTGAGCCCGTTCGCACTCGCAGACACCAACATTTTCACCTTTAAGGCATAATACAAAACTTCTACACGTGCACACAGTGGAAGCGGGAGGAGCAGACGGACAGGATGGCAGCAGAAGAGATAAGAGCGAAAGCGCCGCCCGCCGGTGCAACGAATGAAGCGACTATATAAATAAATAGAGTGCTAAAAAATGGAACAGCCAAGAAGACATTTTATTTGTACAGATAATGTATTCACGTTACTTTATTGCTGCGTATGTTGAAAAGATAAAGCTACCTATGCAAAAGTCGATGAATTTTCACTTGGCTACCACTGTCATGGCGGCACTTTATTTTGCGATAACGAAACTAGCCGAACAACTAGCCCCTGCTAGCACACAAGGGCAGCAGCGGTCACAGCGGAATGCTATCCGAAGAAAGCAATGGATACGGCACTAACATGTAAGAATAAACAGTGCGTCTCAGTTCGGCGCTCTTTAAGCCGCGGCCGCTGCTGCCAAGTGGTGCCGAACAGGCACCCGTTGCCCTTTATATGCCGGAAGGAGTCCCACGTGGTCGCCGCCAGCAGTGCATACGTCGATGCGCAGAAGAGTCGCACAGGCACTGCCAGATGTGGCAGTCCGGAATCTTCGATAGGGCTACCAGCAATCACCCGGCACGTGGGCGATACCACAAATAGGGTAACTGTTGGGCGGGGGAGATGCTCGCTTTTGTAACAATAAACAGTGTGTCTCAGTTCAGCGCTGTTTCAGCCGCGACCGCTGCTGCCAAGTGGTGAGAAGAGCCACCCGTTGCCCCTAAAATACCGGAAGAAGTCCCACGTGGCCGATGCCAGCAGTGCATACGGCGATGTGCAGAAGAGCGGCACAGGCACTCCCAGATGTGGTAGTCCGCAATTTGCCGCAATAGGCGATCCGTGGGACGGGGGTGATGTTTGCTTCTATAAGAATAAACAGTGTGTCTCAGTTCGGCGTCCTTCTGCCGCCACCGCTGCTGCCAAGTGACCGCTGCTTCCAAAAACATGTCGACGTGAAAGAACACAAAATGTGTTGTTCGATGACGAAGAAACAAGGAGCCGTCAGGTTCTGATGCAGGCAGCATGGAAAGTTTTGCAGAAAGGAAAAATGATTTACGTTCCAGTTACGTTCAATTTACAGAAAGCTGTTCCATGAACTAGCTGCATAGTAATCTCGCATGATATAAAGGCAACCATAACTACCAGAGGGTTTTGTGTACGTCTTACAAGACTTTTTCAGAGCAAGGTGGCGTGCTGCCTGTTGATTAGAGCGCATGTTAGCAGATCAGCCTGCATAATCGAAGCAGTCGCTGGTAATAATCTTTAGTAATGCTTGCTGTCGGGCTAGTTAGTTTACTTTTCTTTCTCGGATTGCGCTGGGTAAACACAAACCGCACTGTAAAAAACACATGTACCTGACGTAAAGACTGCCCATTCTTTACGTCTTCCATGCGCGCTTTCCAGTCCGTTGTGTGTTATACCCGCCGCCTACAAACACTGCTGATGAGTTAAAGCCATAGAATGCAGAAACAAAAACTTTTCCTGATAGCCGATCATTCTTTTTTCCAGGTATAAAAGCCACTTCATGCAACGATCTTGGCAACTGTCAACGCGCGATTTGGCGAACACGATTTTCAGAGCCATCCATGTACGCAACGTACCGCGACACAACGTACAGCAGGTCCGGGAAAATTGCGGCCCTGCGGCTTTTTTCGCAAACAGCCAACAATATGTCAGAGTGCTCAATGCGACTGCTCCTTCAAGGCGCCTACGACAGCGTGTTACCTGGAGTATCCGCAGATGCATTCTGAATGTTTTGAGAGAAGGAACCATTCACTCACGGCTTTTAACAGAAGTCTGAGGAGTTGCTCATATTCCTCAAATGGCGTGGGAAAGGGAAGGGCGTGAGCGAGCACCCTGCCCGATTTGTGGAGGTTGTAGCCTAAATACTTTGATACACTGGTGGTTATTCTGTGGGATTGCATCCGACTGCCAAACTATTTGAAACTTCCTTTACTTGGGTTGATCCCCCGTGTTTTATACCGAAGAACACTTTTATTAACGCAGTTCTTTTTAAAACCATGGCGCGCACAGATTAAAAGGAGTTCTTACCTTCGTCGTCAAGGAACATTGCCTTTTGGATTAGTCTGTTTTTTAGCGCAGGGTCAGTGGTGAATAGGGTGAAGTAGAAGTCGTACAGGGCGTCCTTGTCAACGAGGAAGTTGTTATCGGGCTTTAGCCACTTCTGGTCACTGGGGTTGTACTTAAACTGGGCAAAGAAATGTGAGCATAAAACAACTGCACACGTTTCAGTACAGGTGTAGCAAAACGAAAACATGTTCACGTCTGAGGTGTATTTTGCCCGCTGAAGTAGCAATTATGTTTGGTTACACCCAGGAAATGGCCACAAGTCTAGATAGAAGGGCCGATCACCTGGAAAATTCAAATCAGTCTGAAAATGTGTATGTTCTCGTTTTTTGCTTCCACGAAAACAGCCGCTGTGGCGTTGCGGCGTAGCACAACGCTTTATCCAGCCAACTGCGCGGTTCTTAGCAAAATAGGAATTTTGATACGTCATTGTCGAAAAGTTTTCGTAGTGATCTATGATCCACAAAAAATTTACACATACACATTTCATTTTACCAATGGTCACAAGAGTGCTCTTATATCACTCGCCTTCAAGCCTAAGTTGTGGCAAAGTAGAACTTGACCTGGCGCGCACTTTAGCTTCACTCTAATAAATGTGACAGGATGACAGCTGGGAGAATGATTGTTCTTTTATTCATTTGCGCTGCTGAACACGAGGTCCCGGGTTCGATCCCGACAATGGTGGCCGCTTTTTTGATGGAGGCGAAAAGCAAAAACGCCCGTGTGTGCGTGATTTCAGCGCACGTTAGAGATCCCCAGGAGGTAAAAATTAATCCGGAGCCCTCCACTACGGCGCGCCTAATCGCCTGCCTTGCGTCGGTGCGTTAAACCCTACAATCTATCACGTTCTTTTATTCATACAGACAGTGAGAAATGCGTGGCTCTAATAGAAGCGAAACGCGATTTCACCGCGCGTGTGCGGTCAAGAAAACCTGGAGTGCCCAATAAGTAGATGCTTGTTCTTTTGGAAGTAAAATAAAGAGGAGAGACCGAGGGCTGAGACGACCCGGTTATGCGATGGTGGTGTTCTATTTTTACAAGGATGGCGACTCTGATGAAGATGAAGCAGCTCCAGTGACAGCTGCTCACGCGACTATGGGCACCCATGATGGTGATCACATCGGTGCAGCAATGATGACACCTATAAGGTTTCTACAAGAAGCATTGGGAACTGCAAAATGTAAAACGAAGCACTGGCCGTTCCCGTCAAGTGGATTGCGGGCCACTGCACGCTGCGTGTTGACAGCGCGGCGTAATCGCGCACCTTATCGCTGCAACAGAGAAGCTGTGCTCGTTGGGAGCTCAGATAAAAATCTCCGCTTCACGTTTCCGTTGCAGTCAGGTATTTGGTAGAGGGCGAAGTAGCCGTATTGATGATTTTACCGAAGAGTTTATCCGAATGTATCGCAGCGATGTCAGTTTTACGCCCTAATTCCACCGCTTCCTCTGCTACGTACGGTCTGGTGCAGCTGCAGAACACAGACACCTGCGTACATGATATATGAGCATTGAACAAACATCCTGCTATCATTTATCTTATTAAACATTGTAGCTGTGGTTACAGGCGCAAAATGATATTGAAATGGAGCACACACTTTCCCTTTTCCTGTGATAGACTACATTTCGTATTTCCACTTCAGGGCACACATGGCTCACTTATTTGTTGTGGCCTTCTCCATTTTCCCGCACAAATATGTATGCATCAGGAAAAAAATGATTGCCGTGAGCTCGTCAGGAACTATTAAACCGAACATTCGCAATCCGCTGTCGTGTTTACCGACTGCTTATATGTTGATTACCCGTGGCGGTGGCCTAGTGGCTTGAGCGATGTGCGGTTGAGCGCAAGGACAGGGTTCGATTCCTGCCATGCTGGCTGTTCTTCTGATGTAGCCGACAAAAAGAAGCGCCAGTATGCTGCCATTTCGGAGCACGTTAATCCCGCCTGGTCGAATTTAATTCGGGACCCTCAAATACGGCGCGCCACACAGCCCATGCAGATGTAGCTTCATCGCGTACAACTAACTGTACATCGCGTACATCGTGTACAACAACTTTATAAATAGGCCTTTTGCAGTTAGCTACGCGACTGCTAAATTGGGGTGCTGATACTACATTAGAGCACCAGGAAGATCCCTACGAGGTGGCTCACTGTTTGATGCTTTGTGTTGCTGAGCCCGAGGACGCAATCTCGATTCAGGGAGCGTCGGCTGCTGTTCATATGCGGGAAACAAGCGATAACACCCGTGTGTCGAAATTTTGGTGCTCTTTAAAGATCACCAGGTGGTCAAATTTATTTTGGAGCCTTCTACTACGGATCTTCTTGGAGCTGAGATCGGCGCACTAGAACACTAAATGTTGAAACTAGGAAAAAAGCTCTTGCATAGGGAAGGAACGAGACTGCGGAAACAGCATCTGAAGATTTGTGCTATGCGTTTTGTTTCTTTCTGTTGCTGCGCAAGGCACCTCTTGTCACGACATGACTTAGGTAATTTTGATTTGCGTTTACCCCTCTTATCGGAGGGAAGCCTTTTTTATGTAATTTTCAAAAAATATATTTTTTTCTTGTACCGGAGCGCTTCCAGAGTAAGGTTATGTTAATTGCTACTAAGATGGCTACAGCGTTTGTTCATGTGCCTGAAGTGGAAGGCGATAAGACTACTAAATACTTGCTGGTTTTATTAACGTTGCTGCGGTCGCGTAGGCGCCAACTATTCTTACACGTTGTGTGTTCTCGCATGAGTTAAAACACTCTCATCTGTCTAACAGCTGAAGGGATCCGGCGCGATTACATACATTTGTTTGGGTTGTATTAGCTGTCGTTGAACAAGGCTAACACGTACCAGAACATTTCGCTTCCCATTCGTGAAGGTCAGCTTGTGGACCGTGAAAGCGAACACAGCCGGTATGCCGAGCTGGAAGGAGCATCGCACCAACATGTCAATGCTGTCGAATGGGTAGCCGATATGAATAGTGGCCATATCCAAATCCAGACCCGCCAGCCAGTTCTTGACAGCAGTGACCTGCGCAAGGAAAGCCCTCTCACAATCACACAAGCTACTGGGTCCAACGAGACATTCGGTGCGCTTTGTAACTTTTGCGTGGAGAAAATTTGTGCATTTTTTGGTTCTGTAATGGGCGAGCAGGGCAGCTTAGTCGCAACAAAACAACTTTTGAGAACCAAGTAACAGAAGTCAATATTTTCGCCCCTTGCGCATAAAGGAACACAGGAGGCGAACGACGGGCATGTCCAATCATTTGCAATTCGAAGGTTGCATGGCCTCGATGATTTTTGTTACGACTGCTAAGTTCACTCACTAACGTGTTTGGCGACCGCCTTTTATGTCCCGGGCTTGGTGGCCGATTTTAACGTGTAAATTCCCAAGTTTATGCGCAAAACCCGAATGATACAGCTCCCGCGGCTAACAAAACGTTTTGCATCGTTACCATGTTTTGAGAAAAATAGCGAGGCGAACACGCGATAGGATATTCATGAACAGCGCCTGCTGAATCGATAACTAGGTGCCTACACGCCGTGATTGCACTTAGTTACGGGTTACTGTAAAGTGTTCGCCACCGTCATAGATAGAGCGCCCCATATTATCCTTATCAATACAATCCTCGTCAGCCTAATTGTGTCCACTGCAGGACGAATGGTTCCCCTAAAGGTTTCCAGTCTCTTCTGTCGAGTTTTTCATGTCATATCTTCGTTCCCGAACTTTCGCCCTCGAACAGATGGGCGCGTACATGTGGGAAAATTCCACGGCTGCTTATCAATTGCTGCCTAGCACGAAATGATTCACTGCTAAATGTCTTTCCCGGGCCTTGAACAAACGCCTAGAACAATTTCTTTAACATATTGTCGCGCACCCACAAGCATATGAATGAACTTTTAATTTGTGACATCCCAGCCAAGGCAACGACTACAACAAACGAGTGCTACCCGGACCGCATCATCATCAGTGTTTCGCTTTGGCAGCTCGAGTGCTTCTCGTTCAAGAGCGTTCTTCTCCGCTGCTTCTTCTATTGGCTTCTTAGTAAAGCTCACAAACACCCCCAAACGCGCATTTTCTGTACGCGAGAATATTCCTAAGTGGCGATTCGCTCAAGTATCTTGTTACTTATTTGAAGAGGAGTTGTTCTGAATGTCTGTTTAAGGCTACGTTCGAATTCTGTGCTTATTTTTAGTCCTACAGCTAAGAAGCTTTCTGGGTAGTAATCCACAAGCATATTTTGTAAACTCCCGCGCGACCTACCAAACAGGACAAGGACAGCGACAAATTTGAAATGGATCAAATACCCTCCTTTATTCTGTATTCCCAATTTCTCCATGTGGATTTTTATAAACAGTCATCCTGGCGACGCTGCAAATACTTTCAAAGGCATGTATTTCTCTCTGACCTCTGCTCTGATAGGGAACCGCGCGCTGTTTTCTTGTGAAGAACAGTTACCGTACCCATGCGCTCTCTATACATACTCGAACATGATACGCAGGGGTCCTGTATTGCACAGAAAAAAGAAAAAAAAATGGCATGGTTAAGCTTGCCCTGAAGATATGAGCCAGAGGAAGAAACACACGGACGAGCGCACTCTAACAACGTTTGCACTTTTTAGACTGCTTCCTTACACTTGTGTCCCCGTTCTTCAGCTCAAGCCCAATCTTGTGTTCCCGCTGTTCTGCGCCCAACCATGAATCAGTTCCAACTAGGCCACCTCACGGGTAAAAAAGTCATTAGTGTTCAATTCGCTTCCACAGAGCTGTGGCGACTGTTTTCAGGGGAGGTGCTGTTCTTCCCCTCAAAAGATGTCCGGGGTTCCACCCAACCGTCTTCACCAACTTCAACCATGTATCATCACTGAGCGAACTGTATTTGTATCATACTATCTTTGCACCACACTTTCTTCACTAACTTCACCAAACTATCGTCACTGTCCCTCCCCTAAGAAGTGAGATCGCTCCCCCTCTCGTGTGGTCGTTAGCTAGGAGGTTAGTGAAGACCGGGACCCCGTCAGTTCTTCTCAGGATTTGCCCGCAAGTACGTATGGTTCGCTCATAAAATGATGGTGGCTTTTCTGAGCCGCTGTTTGATCGTGGCAAACTCGTCCCGTTTTTGTTCTTTCCCCAAAGAAACCTTCTAACTCCGGTGCGCGTTTCCCATGAAACTGCGATAAGTGTGTCATACCGTGCACGTTACAGTATGGGCTCTTACTGACCTCGGACTTCTCTGTTTTCTTGAGGGCGGCGCAGGCCATGAACAACGTGGTTGCCTTCTGCCAAGCAGGCTGCGTATCCGCGGCCGGGTATGTCATGTAGATTGTAGACACAATGCTAGGCCTGATCTTCTTGGATATCTGCAAAGTGGACATTCCAAAGCGGGTGCACAGAAACGTTGGCCATTGCGGCCTAGCAAGAGCTTGGAGCTAAAATTAGACCTATTAAGCTAGAACACAGCTCTCGTGTGCATTGCGCTTGCATGAAACTGCACGAAAAAAATAACGCTGTGAGAAACTAAGCCTGAACATGGCGTTCGCGCAGTCTAGCAGGGCAGCAGAATGAGGCAGCAGAAAGCTCGCATAGGAGAGTTAGTGTTGGCCTTGGCAATAAAAAGGCCGGTTATGTGCTGGTGATTGCCAGTCGAGCCAATCCTACGTGCCCCTTATTTTAGGGACGGCCAGAGTTTATTGTCACGGCCACTATAATATAGATCCACACCCGTCTAACGGCTTCCCGGTGTTGCTGCGTTAAATTTTTTAGAGCAACTCTGAATGTCGGTACGGCCGAATGCTCTCAGGCCCCGTCGTCGTCCTTGTCAGGGATGTAGGTAGCACGAAATTGCCCGCACATCTGCTCGTGTAGCCGGAAATGTCGTCGGAAGACAGCAGTCTTCTACTGCCCTTGCCACGTAACTGCCTCGCCTGTCTCTTCCGCCTTGCTTTCACGCTATTGCTCTCTAGCTCTCTCGGTTTACTCGTCGAAGCTTTCCTGGAGTGATTTTGCCGCTTTTGCTCTGCTGCGCCATCTGTTGGTTCTGTAAGGACTCAGCGGTCGAGCGACAAGCGCGACGCTTGGGCGCCAGCCTTCTTCGCATTTCGTAGCTAAAACGTTGTTTTCACCGTATTTTTTATTCTTTCGCAAAAAGCGAGCACATATCTCTTTTATTAAGAGAGCACAGAAGACTCCAGATATGTATTGACGTCGCTGAATCATGTTAACAGACACGGAGCACATTTCTGTTTTCCCTATATAAACGTCTAGCCTAAGAATCCGTTTTTACTTTTGGCCGGGCGGCTGAATCTAAGGGATGGCCCACGTACAGAGAGACCAAACTTTTTCCGTTTGAGTTTCCCAACAAATACTACCGTCTTTATATAAATAAAATTCACTTTTCAAGAATTCGTGGAGCCTAAAGAATTTTGTGAGGGGGTGCCAAGTCGTTGCCGTCCCCAAAGAAGGGTTGCGGTTTTCGTTCGCAACGCTGTCTTCCCATCGCTGCAGCTCGCGATAACATTTGGTTAAGCTCGTATATCTCTAGATGGATAATTACTCTACCCAAATTCTCATCACTTCAGGCTGACGTTTCAAGATATGCTGCTTAAAAAAAAAGTACCACAAGCCCTTCAAGCGATGTCTTACGCAAAGCGCGCCTGTGTCCAGTGTACTCGTTCTTGATCTGTGTTTTCATCGCCTAACATCACTGTAGCCTCGTTTCCTGTCAAACATCTTCAAGGAGTAAAGAATATGTGCCGCCCTTTTGATATTCCAGAAATTCGGCGAACTCTTGAAAGGGTTCGTCCAATGCACCAAATAGCACTTTCGTGCTGAAAAGTTCCCCCGTCCACTATTTACTTTTTAAAGTCTTGTAATAGCGCCCCTAGAAAAAAATGAGAATGCATAAATACTTTTAAAGTCGCAGATGGCTCTGCTGTTAGACACGCCGACACGTTGTAAGTCCTACCAACGAATTTCGGCGGTTCTGAAGGAAATATAAACGTTATGACATTCCATGTAAGCAGTGTTGACCGAGAACGATGCAGGTAATTCGCCCGCCTCTTCAACCAAACTTTTCGCAGTTCTTATGGCAGATGATTCGACTTCGAAATATCTTGGGACCAGCGACTACTCCGTCACAACATAAAGTAGACCTCGTTGCCAGATGAGAAAGTATTCTGACGCTATAATAAGTCTTAAGAAGGGTACATTGCTTCAGTGCCTCTGCTTCAGTGCTTGCGGTTAGGTGCAACGAAATTGTGTTTCTGCGCTGCTTTACCGAAACCTCATTTTACCATCTGTGCGGTACCCAGCTACTGCTTCCCCGCCTGTTACAGTCGCGAGGTTTCCTTTATGTGTGTCGACAACATAACGACCTCAGCCCCCGCAAGGAACTTGCAGTGAAGCCCATATTCTTTAGTAGATCCCCGCTGATACCGGGATCTAATGAGGATGGGAAACAAAAATGCAGATGTGTCAAAGTTGCAGCAAACAATAAACATTCCGTGCTGTTCTAACTTAATCCGCAGCTTGAATTCACTGGAGCTCTGCATAAACCCACCCCCTTCCCAGATAATATTTTTTTCTGTAAAAAATGACATTTTATTTTTTTCCAGCTGTTTGTTTTAAATAAGTATGAACTGACCTAACTTGGATTTTACAAAAAAAGTAACAATTTCTGTCGCAAGTACTTACCGCCGTAAACGCATTTCCTTCAGGCGCTCCGCCAGAACCGCACACATACTGGTAAAAGTCCTCGCAAGGGTCTACGTTGAAGTTTAGCATCGCAATCAGCATCTCGCTCATGTAAAGACAGTCCTCCGTGTCACAGGCGTGGCTGTTCATTGCCGGCTTTTTAGTCGATTGAGACGCGAGGGAAGATTTCGTGGTTGTGCCTGTAGTCGACGGTGAAAGCGTTTCTTCCCCCGGAGGGACGGAGACACCTGGCGTCTCTTCCTGCACTTACAATTGCGAAAAATCAATGTGAAAAAGGTCACCAGAGGTGTTCTCTAAATGAGTAACAGTGTGGGACAAAAAATGAACAAGATAATTGGAATAAAATTGAATATAAGAAAAATAGAAGGGTTTCTTAAACACGTGGGTGCCTACAAAATGTCTGGGAGGGGGTTGGAGTAGGGTGGCGTCACAAATGCCTTGAAATACGATCCCCAGGTGTTCGCAATGTTTCTTAACAACTGGTGATTTTACCTCGACAAAGCTCTTTTTAGAAAAGCTACCTTGAATCGCTACGTGCTAAACGGTTCCGATATAATTCTAATAATATTTTGGAATTGAATCTGAATTGCGTATATACACTACAAGCACTGTGAACAGATTGTTCGGTTTAAGGAGGGAATCTCCATATAAACGCTCGGTAACAATGAAAGGGTTTGTACTACAATTAGCTCAGTTAATCAATTACGCGATTGCACCGTGGTCAAGACAATTATAAATCCCACCTTACCTCTCTAAACCAGGATGGCACGTGCTTCTTCGAACACTGTCGGTCGCACCTCCGCTGAGCTCTGGCGTTCTTTCCTTCTACAACCATCACTGCACCCTTCAGCAGCTATACAAGCACGGCCACCGACGCCGGAACACGCAGGGACCCTCCAGTCCAAGTTTCAACTTCCGTTGAGCCCCCGTTTTTCAAGAATCTCACTCCAAACATCGACCACGCCGGCACGGCCAGCTAGGCTTAACCAGAGTCCTTCAATGTAAAACATTGAAAGACTCTGGCTTAACTGACGCTTCGGCAAACCCGATCGCCGTGGCAACGGTAGCGTGCCCCTGCGTTGCTCACCCAGCCCTCGCACAACAACACGCCATGTCATCCGAGACCGATTCCCGCTGGCAAACCGTATACGACTCCAACCAACGCAGCCAAGACCTCGCAACAATTGTAATCCGTCCTCCGGGGATCCCACTTGCGAAGATCAAACCCACTGAACTCATGCAAGCCCTTGCGGCCGCCGCCCACCTTACCCCGAGCGAAATTTCCGACTCAATTCTTCAGCCAAGACCACAGCAGAATTTCATCGCCGTGAAAACCTTCCGCCCATTAGCTCAACAGAAGCTCCTAGCCATTCGCTCCATTCTCCTTGCCTCAACGGAAGTCCCTGTCAAACGTACGAAGCAGCTCCCACAGATTCCTGCCGGGGTGTCATTCACGGCGTCCCAGCTGGAACCTCTCCACAACAACTACTATCCCATCTCATCTCCACTGGGGCTCCCATCATCAAGGCTCGCATGATGGGCAGCACGGAAAGAGCCCTCATCACTTTCAAAGGATCCTTCGTCCCCCGCTACGTTCTGTACTACCAGGCCGAATACCGATGCCACCCAGAACGCCCAAAAGCTCAATTCTGCCAACGGTGTCATAAGATAGGCCACCGCAAGGACGTGTGCACTTTGCCCCCTTCTACAGAGCTCTGCCAGACTTGCTCCGAAGACCTTACCAAGCTTCCGCCCGGCCAAGATCATGACTACTACGCCACCTGTCGCAACTGCAAAGGCTCTCATTCCAGCACCTGGGCAGAGTGCCCCGAGAAGCTTAAAGCCGACGCCAAGGTCACCGAACACGCCTACCGCCGCCGACTCGCTACCCGCGAAACAGATAACCAATCATCTCCTGCTTCGCAAGCACAGGACAACCACCGTTCCAGATCCCAGTCTCGCCATCGCCATCCAAACACCCCGGTCAGAATCCACCATCAACAACAAAATTCGAAGCACAACGAGACCAGGCCTACCGAACGTCAAGACGCATCGCGCTCACCAGCAGCACAGGCCCCGCGACATCAAACCGTGAGCCAGCCACTCTCCTCCTCCCCTCCTCCCCAAGGCCTCAAGCCTGCCTCTACACCTATCACTGCCTCAGCTTCATACCGCGATGCACTTGCCCCAACTGTAGTTACAAATGCAACTAACCAACCCCCAATACCTATCCACACCACCATCCAAGATCTCTTCCTCTACATCGCGGCGACTTTGATGCTCTCGAACGGCGAGATGACGCCTTAGAAGAAGCACTAGGTCACTCCTTCCGGAACCCTAACAAACGCGCCCGTTCCCTATCAGCTAGGCCCCGCCCTCGCAATGCAAGCCTCTCCCGTACTGCTCACAAACCATGAACACGCGGAATCCTTTAATAATCTAGTAATGGAACTGTCGCCGCCTCCGCAAGGAACTTAACTCCCTCAAAGCGTATATCGAAGCTCACGATAACCCCCCGAAATCATCCTGTTTCAGGAAGCCTATCACGTCCCAGGTGTATCGGGTTACAACACGTATCACACAGGTGACCCTGAAGACCTCCATTCCATTAATCTTGTCACTTTAATAGCGAAACACCTCACGTACACGGCAATTGACACCTCACATTTTAACACTCCCTATTTTCACACCCAAGGCGTTCTTGGGAAACCCAACCTTCACTCATCTGCTACCCTCAGAGTTTTCAACGTATACCACCACCCGCGGAAGTCTACACCTCCTCTTAACATCTTGCGGAACAGCGCGAACTATCAGGGACATGGGCTTAAGGAGGCAGGTTTTCCTAGCACCACACTCAGGATGACGGCAGATAAACTGGTAAGGCTGCTAAAAAAGCAGTGAGGTGCTGGAGAGGCTGGGTCCTCAAGGGAAAGGAGCAAAAAGTTTGCTGTTTTGCCCTACGTACATAGGATGTCGAACGAGCGGAAAAAGGTGGCAGCACGGTATGGGGTGGACGTAGTGTTTTCTTCCCCGGTTAAATTAGAAAGCGTTTGTCCGGCCGTCCAGCGGCGTGCTGAAGATGAGCTTGGAAAAACGAAAAGTGCGTGTATTGGCGGTGAGATCTTTGAGTGGCGCCCCCTGGCTCTGACGTCGTCTTAGGGATTCGCGCCGCTGTCGTCTGCTACACTACGCTTGTGAGGGGCAACAGTGCCTAGGCTAGAAATCTCCCGCTTCGTTGCTGTAGCGTATTTCTAGCGACTCAGTTATTTTGCCCGCTTCTGACGCATCTGAATAATTTGAAGCTGTATCCCCCACAAGTTTGCAACACACGAAGAGATAGAGAACAACTTTCTTCAGAGTATCGGTCAGAAGATTGTGTGCAACTCGTCCTTTCTTGCTTATTCGCGAGGATCAGCGATCAGAGCTTCTCGATAAGTATTCAAAATGCGTAGGCTTCCCCCTGCAGTATTTCTGAGATGCTCCTATAAAGACTCAACAGTATAATACTACGTACCAAGCAGCGGCCTCTACACGCTCATCGCACAGCAGGAAATAAAGCGGCTTTCTTCTGTTTCTTTCGTTGTTGTCTTGTATCGGATTATTGTTTCTTGCTTTTTTTTTCTGCCCAACGCATTAATTTTTCTGCGCCGTCACCAACTTCTTATTAGGAGGTTTCGGGATGTTTGGGAGCCTCACAAAGGTCGTGTGGATATTTCCTTCATTTTGTATGGCATACATTCCCTTCTTCACAAATTGGCTATTATTACGGCTGCGTGCAAGAAGGTGCATATCCGCAGCGTGCTTTGTTTATTCACATGCAAATACAATGAGAAGGTTTGTGCTACGCCACCGCGATCGCGCCCTAAACAACGTGGTCCACAGTACTCGAAGGCGGCTTTGTGCTCCGAATTTCTATCGTAATTATATCGTTATCATAACAAACTGACTCTCAACTCGAACAATTATGACATGATTACGATGTTGAAGGCATGATATACTCGCTAACTAACGTAATAAATAGTATAAAACTGCATATATTACAAGACTCGAAACCGAGAATGAATTCCAAGTAGCTCTTTATTGCTTTTCAACCCTTCCAGGCGAAGAACAAATCCTATTCTACTCGGGATGCGTTCTATGATTTGAAGAAAATTACTTTTACTCTCTTGTCCTGGACTGAGGACCCGGCCCACTGACCAGATCGATTTAATTGTTAAACAAAGTTTTCCCGTAGCGGTATCCAAAACTATACTTTAATTGACACCATGAGCTAGTGTATGCAATTTTAAGCCTATTATTATAATAAAAAGTTACCCACACGCCAATTCTGGTGCGGACAAGCATCAAACGTTGACCGAGCGCAAAGAAACAGCAGGGAGAGCGATCCTGAGAGAAGCAGACGACAAATGCCGGAATCCCTAAGCTGACGTCACGGAGGCGCGCTTCGCAGCGCCGCCTGTGTTCGTGCTCACCGCCAATAGAAAATCACGTATCACCCTTTGTACCGTGCTCTGTGGCTGTTGTTTACAAGATTCCTTTATCTTGTGGAAAAGTGTATGTTGGTCAGACAGGTCGCTGCTTAAACGTTCGATTATTAGAGCATCGCAACAAGCTTAAAAGAGATGATTACGCACGTTTGGCCGAACATTGCCGCACGTGTAAGCACCGTTGCTATTCGCTTTTCCGCGAGACTATCCGCTTTTCCGTATAAAGATAGGCGTACTAGAGAGTTGATGTTGATGGAATCATACTACATCAGAAAGTGGGGGAGTGAATGTATCAGTGAAACATCAGTTGTCCTGCACGAAAATGAATTGTGTTATTTGGAGCGGTCGTCGCGATAAGGTGTTCCAGTGTTAAGAAGGGTGCGTTGTCTACAGTGGTATGTTTTGGTCGTGATAGTATGTCATTGGCTGGTGTGGGCACGAGGCGAGGTGGGGAAGAGGGGGATTCTGTGTACGTATAAATAGTTACGTCTTTTCCAATAAATCGAGTTGAAAGTCAGCGCTAGTCCTGTCCACTTCTTTGTTATTGTGTCCCTGTTAGTTCGCGCTGTTCCCCAAGATGCAAGTACACCAACTCGCCCAGCTCGCCACCCTGCACCTCCTCTTAAACCACTTTTCACACGCTCTCGCGATGCCCACCAGGACTCCCTCATCCTTGGCGACTTCAACTGTCATCATACCATGTGGGGCTACTCATCCATACTTCCCCAGAGTCAAAAGCTCGTAGATGCATTTCTCAAATGCCGTTATTATTCTCAACGACACTTCCTATCCTACGCGTCTAGGCAACTCTGTCAAGCGAGATACGAACCCTGACCTTGAATTTTGCCAGGGCGCTCTCACATCCCTATGGGGGCACACACATGAAAACCTCGGGAGCGACCACGCGATCATTTCAATCACTCTCCTCTCTCATAGGTCAGCCCCGAGGTCACAAGCCCGCATTTCGCTCACTAATTGGACAAGGTTTCGCGACGAAAATACTCCCACTCTCGACCCCAGAAATCTTGACGCTTGGCTATCCTCCCTTGGCGAAAACTATAAAAAACACACCAAACTCATTGCCGCCACACTCGCAGCCCCGTACGTAGACCCACATTTGTTTCACATATAGTACGCTCGCCGATCTCTTATGCGGCGCTGGCGCAAAAATAAATCTAACCGCCTTCTTCGGCGCCGCAAAAGCCTACTGATTAAGGAGGCAGAAGAATATGCTAATCGATTGGCCAGCACGAACTGGTGGACACTCTGCGATTCACTAAACTCCCATATGACGGCCGCCAGGGGGCCAAGACGACCACACGCACGTCAAATCAGCTCCGTACCAAAACAGCCACTCAATCAAAAAATTCGTCCCCAAATCCTGCCGCCAACCTCTCCATCGAATGAACTGGACGCCCGGTACTCGCCGTCAATCCCATCAGCTCGGTGAGCCCATTGTTTGAAATTTCAACAGCGTTTAACTTTCCCTGCTGCTGAGCTCCCACAAGATGGCGGCCGACAAAAATACCTGCGTCGCCTGCTCACGAAAACTCACAAGCAAGCAGAAGTCTCTCCGGTGGACGTCGTGCGGTAAACGCGCCCATTCGAAATGCATTGCTTGGCCGACGAGGAGCTACAACTCCTGCGATCTGGTCAGATCGAATTCTCATGTTGTGCGTCTGATGAGCAACGCAAGCCCTCCGATAACATCGTCCCGACCGAAGGGGCTCCCTCGGTTGCCTCGCCCCGCGACGAGGAACCATTCGCTCCCCAGCCGGGCGACCTTGACTGCTACTTCGGGGGGCTACGCGAGCTTCTTCTCAACGCGTTTCAGGGGATTTCTCTCCTCACAGACGAGGTCAACACTCTGCGTCAGGAGAGCGCCCGTCTGCAGAGGGAGGCCGCCAAGAACTCCAGTCTGCAGGCCGCGGCGATCTCTTCTCTCCAAGACGAGGTGCGTGCTCTGCGCTCCGAGCTGGGGAGGAGAAATCCACAATACCCCCCTCTCGCACCGGCTATGCGAGACAAAGCGACGGAAGCTCCTTTGACCAGGGCCCCCCTCTCCGTTGATACTCGCAAAAACCTCTGCGCGTCCGAGAATGCCTCGTCGCCAGTTTCCCTGCTGCCGGCCTCAACAAACTGGGCCTCCCCCGCTAAAGAGCGCCCGGGTGACACGCGACGACTTGTGCGTGAAGTGGCCGTCGGAGCGAATACCAGCTCAGCAATCACCAGTGTCCCCCGTCGACCCGCCAGGAAAGCCTTGTTTGTGTCGCGCCTGCACCCTGACACCTCTGTGCCCGACGTTCTCGGGCTTGTCAACTCTGTTGTGACCGAAAAAAGCGCTGTGTGCACGCGTCTAAACAGCAAGTATCGCAGCTACGCGTCCTTCCACATCAGCACCAGTGCCGATTCTTTTGCTGCACTCAAGGATGCTGCAGTTTGGCCTAACGGATGCTTGTTCCCCCCTTTTTGGAGGGTTTCTGAAAGAGGACCGTGTGCTTAGCTTTAACAACATCAATTCAGTATGAGCTTCACACTCTACTACCAGAATGTTCGAGGGCTCCCCACAAAATCTAAGCCCTTCTTGATAACGTCGTCTTGAATAATTATGATGCTACTGTATCACAGAGACTTGGCTACCTCACCACATTGTGTCTACCGACTATTTTACAGACGAATACACCGTTTTTCGCAATGACCGAAATTATGCTGCGACAGGGCAAAAGTATGGCGGTGGAGTCCTCATCGCCTTGAAGAAACCTTTCCGTGCGGTCAGACGGTCCGATCTTGAGCTCTACAGCGAATGCCTATGGATCGAGGTGTAAGTTAAAGGTGCGAAAAATCTTCTTATTGGCGTGTACTATTTACATCCCGCTGTTGAAAATTCTTTGTTTGCTTCAGCCCTGCAGGGTTTAACAGAGGTACTTAAACCTGAAAGCTATAACATTCTTCTGTTTGGCGACTTTAATAGCCCGGGCTCTTGGTGGGACCCCGCACAAACTACCAGCGGAGAGTCCAAAGCAGCTCATTTGTTTAACTTCTTTTTTTTTCAATAACATCCAGCCTGCCGTCTTGCACCCAAACCCTGCTGGAAACGTACTAGACACTGTTTTCACAAACCTTAACTCTGTTGTTGTCGATCAGTTACCCTAACCTATTGTGGCCGTTGACGCGTGGCACTCTCCTTTCAGAGCCTCAGCCCACATATGCATGGCGCACGACAACAGCGTTTCAACTCCCAGGCACGACTTTGCTCGCGGAGATTACACATCTCTCTACCATTCGCTCGACAACGCAGACTGGACCTCTGTATACAACGCGCCCTGTGTGGACGTGGCCGTCCAGGAGCTAACCCAAACTGTTCATTATTTCATGGACCAACACATCCCAAAGCGGCGAATTCGCTCCTCTAAATTTCCATTCTGGTTTAGCCATGAGCTGCGAGGCGCGCTTCGAAGAAAACGTCAATTTCACCGCTTGTTTAAGGCCCACAATGACCCGTCTGCTCTCGCTAGCTTCAGAGAATGGCGCTCCTCAGTGAAAAAGCTCCTTGCCCGGGATAAAAAGATGTTTACGGACTACTCTGAAAAATCTCTTACCCACTCCCCTCAGGAGTTTTGGCGGTACGTCAAATTCCGCACACGTCATGCACGCGAAAGCATAACCCTTCAGGATGGTGACAAGATTGTGTCTGACCCTGAAGGCGTGTGTGAACTTTTCGCACGTCATTTTTCTTCGACATACTCGACCTCTCACGACAGCGGCAGCGAATCTGGATTTCGATTCTCACGGTCCTGTATTGCCAATCCCCAACGTAACCGAAAACGATGTTGTGTCCGCCATCCGCAAACTCCCATCGAAAAAGTCGGCAGGTTGTGACAGCATCCCTTGCTTCATCGTGAAGGGTTGTTGCACTGTTTTTGCCCCTTTGCTCTGTCACATCATACGTATGTCACTGGTTGAGCAACATTTTCCAACTGACTGGAAAATTGGTTCCATCTTCCCTTTGCACAAATCCGGAAGCGCCACAATCCCAGCAAACTATAGGCCAATCTCTCTTCTGTCTCATTTTCCAAAGTCTTCGAAAAGGTCTTGCATCGATACCTTTTATCAGCTATGCATCCAGTAATTTATTTCAACCAACACGGCTTCATGCCCGGAAGGTCGGTAGATTCAAATCTTGCCTGTTTTCTAAACGACATCGGCCCTCCAGTACTGCCTCGCCAACAGGAAGATACAGTATATTTTGACTGTAGCAAGGCCTTCGACATTGTTAATCACGATCTACTACTTCGCAAATTGTCCGAATACGGTCTTTCCCTTGAGTTCTGCCAGTGGTTCGGCAGCTACTTAAGAGGCAGGTCCAATTGTGTTAGTTACGAAGGCGCTACTTCCCGGCCCTTCCCGATGACCTCAGCGGTACCCCAAGGCTCGACACTGGGCCCTCTCCTTTTTAACATTTTTGTTAATGACATACACCCCGCTATTAAGCACTGTTCGCTCTCCCAGTATGCTGACGATATGAAGCTCTATCGCACTATTTCTTCACCTTCCGATCGTGTACTGCTGCAAAATGACATCAACGCAGTTTCTGCATGGTGTGACTGCAACTATTTAAAACTCAACCTCTCGAAAACCATCGTAATATCATGCACTCGCAAGTCTTCCCCGCTCACTTTTACGTACTTGCTGCTCGGTGAACCTGTAAAACGCGCTACCGTAGTGCGCGATTTGGGCGTAATGATGGATGCGAAACTACTCTTTAACGCGCATGTAAAATATCTGACCAACTCCTGTCTCCGTACGCTTGGCGTAATTTCCCGCGCGACCAGGGATTTCGCCGACCGATCATGCATTGTTTCACCGTATTGCGCTGTCATTTTGCCCAAGCTCGACTTTGCTAGTGCAATTTGGAATTGTTTAAGCCCTTCGTCCTCCCTTCGACTAGAAAAGATTCAGAAGCGCTTTACTAGAACCGTATTTTCTCGCCACTCACCTATGAGCCGATATGAGCACGGTGGGCTTCTGAAGATCTTGAATTTAGATGAGCTATCAGCGAGGCGCTCCAGGCGCGACCTGGCTTTTCTGTTTAATTGTATTCACTCGAAGTTCGACTGCCCTTGCCTCGTAAGCTCTGTCCATCTGCGAGTGCCACGCAGACCACTACGGCCGCATGGATGCTTTGATGTAGACAGATCAATGAGTTTGGCACTATTGAAACTTTGAAACGCCAGACAGAGCGACACCACACCCTTTTGAGGAACAAACAACGACTAAATGTATTTCGATAGTACTGCTGCCTACTCAGCGAGCTCGAGGCGGATATACAGTGTTGCCAGATGGCTAGAAGAAAGAAGCCGAAGTTGGGGGTTTCTACATACTCCCCCCGGAATGAGCTTCAGATCATTCTAAGGTACATTCTATAGGATACAATAGCTGAATCGGTCTTCTGAGGATGGTTCCACTTGGTAGACGCACCATACACGCTCTAACACGTCCATCTCGTCCGACCAGCACATCGTCTACCACTCCGGTTTTCCACAGCTGTCTTGGCAGATGATGCTCATGAACTAACACAAGAGTTCCTTTCTTCAATGCATTGGATGCACTTGGTACGGCAAAATGCGCGGAGCGCAAACAAGCCAGGTACTCCTGTCGCCATCTTCGCCAGAAGTGATCAGCCAACCTTTGCCGGTATCGCCAACGACGGGTCAACTGATCCTGCGTTGATGAGTGTGTTTCCTGGCCAGACCCACTGGGAAGGCAAGTCAAACGTCTGCCAACAAGAAAATGTGAGGGGGTCAGTGGTTCTGGTTGGTTCGATTCCGCATACACGTAGGTTAGCGGTCTTGAGTTTATGACGGCTTCGATTTCGGTCAGAACCGTAGTGAGCTCCTCAAATTGCAGTAGCAGTTGCCCAACACCTTCTTTAGAGATGTCTTTACGGACCGGACCATCCTTTCCCAGAATCCGCCCCCACCAGGCGGCTCTTGCGACGATGAATTTCCACTGAATCTGATGACCCCTGAAATAGTTCTGGACTTCTTCTCCACGCAGTGTTTCCCACAGTCGCTTCAAATCCTTTGATGCTCCCTTGAACGTTTTTGCGTTGTCCGAAAAGATGGTTCGACAAACTCCTCGTCTTGCTATGAACCTTTTGAATGCCATGAGAAAGCTGGAAGTAGTCATGTTACCCACTAGCGCCAAGTGCACAGCGCGTGTAACCGCACACGTGAAAAAGCGCATGTATGACGTTTGCTCCTGCCCTGATCCTTTGTATTCAATGGTCCTCGCGAAATCAAGGCCAGTCACCTCAAACGGTGGAGCCTGAGTCACCCTGTCACGTGGCAAAGGAGCTACTGGTTCGGTGGCAGCGCGGCTGTTAAAACGGTTGCACGTGAAGCATCTCTTGAAGGCCTTTTTGACCATCTGTCTTCCACGAACCACCCAGTACTGTTGCCCTGAGCTCCGTGAGCGTTTCAAGTGCGCCAGCATGTAAAGTCGGCGATGGGTGGAGCATATCAGGAGCTCGGTAAAATGATGGCCCGCAGGGAGAATGATCGGATGCTTCGTGCTGTAGGAGAGGGCGGAGTCGTCAAGACGTCCTCCGACCCTTAATATTCCGTCTTGGTCGCAGTAGACATCCAGGTCACGCAAAGGAGAGTTGCTTGCCAAACGGGTTGACCTTTGAATACATTGCAGCTCTTCGGGGAAGGCCTCGCGCTGCACCTGCGCTATCACAAGCGTCTGAGCTCGTGCGATCTCGTCTGCTGTCAGATGTCCAGTGTGCTTCTCGTTTCGGTTTTTCTTGAGTTATGCAAGAAACGCTGCACCCACGCGACAACTCGAAGAAGTTTAAAAAGGGAACTGTACTGCTTCATTGGCAAGACCGTTTCTTCGACTGTTACGTTGTGAACGCGAACTGGTCTTCTTTCTTCCTCTGCTTCGATCAGTTCGACATCCTCATGTCTTGGCCAGGCCGCAGGTGGTTCAGCAAGCCAGCTTCTTCCATTCCACCAAACCATGTTTTCCTTGAGGGCCTTAGGGCTCACTCCTTTCGTCAGGAAATCAGCTGGGTTCTCCGCTCCGGGGCAGTGATTCCACGTATCCGGATCAGTTCGCTGTTGTATCTCCAGCACTCGATTGGCCACAAAGGGTTTCCAGAGTCGCGCTGACCCTCAGACCCAGTGTAGGGCAACGTTAGAATCTGTCCACATGTACCACCTCGCAAATGGTAGGCTCAAAAATTGGGACAAATATTCCTTCATTCTGGCACCCACCAGCATTCCCATCAATTCCAGTCTTGGAAGAGAAAGATTCTTGATTGGCGCCACACGTGACTTCGATAAACAAAGTCACGGTCGATTCGACTGTTCCTGTTGCGCACAAGTACGCTACAGCTCCGTATGCCTTGGGGCTTGCATCCGTGAAAATGTGGACGTCAATTTGGCCGTCCCGTGAGACCACTGTATCTTCTGGGTACTGTGACCTCCATTAAATGATGCAGCTGTGTGTGCCACTGCTTCCAAGCTGTCTGTACGTCTTCAGGTAGAGGGGCATCCCATTCGAGTCCCCGTTCCCGAGTGTCTGAAACAGCAACTTCGCGGTCACTGTTACTGGGGAAATGAGTCCAAGCGGGTCATAAATGCGCGCCGATGCCTGAAGGATGAAGCGTTGTGTATTGCTATTCTGATCCAAGAAGTCCAGGACGGCTTTAAAGAGAAGGCCAAGCAGTCTTGCTCCTTGTTCCACCGAGTCCCAAGACCCGTGAGCAGCTTGGCCATGGGGCCATTCAACTTGGCTCTCGCCACATCCTGTCCTGTCATTGTCCAGCAATCGTTTGCAATGGTTCTTCGAATTCGTGCTCCACTTCCGTAGCGTCATGCTCGCAAGATTCATGACCTCGAGGGCTCGATGGTAGAAATCTTCCGCCTCTTGTTCAGACTCCGTTTCCGGTGATTAGATCGTCCACGTAGAGCTTTCCGCGATCTTTTTTGTCGTCTCGGGGTGGCTGTCCGCCTTCGACAAGTGATGACGCAAAGTGGCGGCCGAGAAATGAACGGGCTGCTTGTCGCTCCAAAAGGCACCTCTGTCATTCTCCAGACTTCCATCGGTGGGCTTGGGTCGCTCTTTGTTGGCATACGCTCATACCAAAGGAATCGCAGAGCATCGCGATCCTCAGGGCGCACCGAAATCTGCAGGAACGCCTTTTCAATGTCAGCAGTGAGGCCGATGCGATGAATCCTGAAGTTCAGTAAGTACTTCAGAAAGTCCGGGTTCAAATTTGGTCCTGCCTCCAGACTCTCATTTAGGGAAGCACACCCTGCATCACTGGACGATGCATCGATACGACTCTAATGTTTGTCGTAAGACTGTCAGGTTTGAAGACTGCTCGATGTGGCATGTAGTACATTCGTTGTTCGGGCTTGACGTCAGCCTCTGCAGGTACTCGTTCCGCAAATCCTTGCTGCAGGTACTGACGTAATCGACTCATCGTACTCAGTCATCATCCGTTCATCATTCACCAGCTTCTTAGTGAGGTTGAACAAACGCTTCTTTGCTACAGCTTCGTTGTCAGCTAATTGGAAATTAACTTGCTTCCAAGGCAGTCCAACCTCGTAGCGTCCGTCAACAAGCTTGATGGAGGATGTAAATTGCTTGACAACATGGTCCTCTTCGTTTGTTGGGCGACTGGTTCGGTAATGCCCAGACTCTCAAGCTCCCAAAAGGACCTGAGTTCGGCGGACAGGCTCTGCGTTTCTCCACACACCGTGGGTCCGGAGAACAGCAGCGGTCGAACAGCAGGCAGTTGAGCTGCTGCGGGGAATTGGTCCCTGAAGTGTCCACCCAAACTCAGGGTTGACCGCAACCAGAGCTCCCTGCAGTTTCTGCATGTCTCCAGACACGAGAGTCCAGTAGTAGTCAGCTCCAACGAGAATGGAGATGCCAGTTCTTGCCAAGTGGGCTGGGGGCACAGTGACATCCGCCAGTTCCCGTATCTTCGCCTTAGCTTCATGAACGACATGCTCAGGAAGAATGAGATGGTCAGTGCAGATCTCAGGTATTTCTAGAGCTTCGATGGAATGCTCCTTTCGGTTGTATTGGCTCCTGAGCCAAAGTCGCACTCGCTTGCGTTTTTCCGTGATGATGTTTCCGGCTCCTCCGAAGGCGTATATCGTGCCGTCCTCTTCCCCAAGAACCTCCAGCTGCAGTTCGCGAGAAAGTTCCTCGGTCACAAAGGTACGCTGGCTACCTCCATCAAACAGGAGGCGGGCCAGTGCTCTTCGTTGACGTCCTTCTGCCCAGACTTGGGCCGTTTGGAGAAGCACGGCAGACGCCCTGTCGTTCTTGCCCGTAGCAGAGTGCAGCTCTGTTGCTGTGTTCTCACTTTTCTTCCACCCAGGGTCGCACATCTGAGGTCAGGTGCCTCTTGCCGCAATTCTTGCACCTGACGCTTTTGTTGTGACACTGTCTCGAAGTGTGGCCTTTGACAGCGCAGCGGAAGCATCTACCGGAATCCCGGAGGGTCTTCTTCTTTTCTTCCAGAGAAAGTGGTGCTTGACATTCCTTCGTTCCGTGGTTCTTCGCAGCACAGAATGCGCACGGATCCATATGCCGCGACCCCACTTCCTGAATACAGTGAAGCCGTTGACGCTTTCGACTCTTTGGTCTTTTCATTTTCGAAACGAGGTTTCGTACTGGGGTTCTTGCGTTCTTGTCGGCCAACTTGCAATGCTTGTTCTCTACTTTCCACTTCGGTTTTTAAGAAATCAAGCAAGCCCTCTATGCGCAATCCGTTGTCTTCCTTGACTGCGGAACGACGCCTGTGATGTTCGATGACAAGTTCACTTGGCAGCGTTCGCAGCAGCGCGGAGCAAAGCATCGCTCCGGAGCTTTCGCTGTTCACACCCAGAGCCGTGAGCGCCGACTTGTTGCGCTGCAAGTGATCATAGAGGCGACGTAGGCTGTTAACCACATTTTCACTTCGTATGGTAGGCAACGTCCAGTAACTGGGTGAGATGTTCCTGGATAAGCACATCCGAGCGGCCAAACGATCCTTCAAAGCTCGATGACGTTGGCGTAGTTCGCTCCTGTCACTTGTATCCCAGCTACCGCAGATGCAGCTTTCCCAGTGAGCGTTGTCTGTAGGTACAAGAACTTCTCCGCGTTAGAAAGAGCTTCGTTGTCGTGAATAGCCTGCCGAAACTGCTCCCAGAACGACTGCCACTCCGTGGCAGCGACGCTAAATCGTTGTAGAGCGAGCTTCGGCAACTTCACCTTCGTACTCGCAGAGCTCCGGTTACCGTCGGAAGGCGGCGGCGGCGTTGCTTCGCTCTCCGTTTTCTTTTTTGCTCTTTGTGCTTCTTGGGCCTCCTGGCCGAGCCTCGCTATGCACGTGACGATCGAGTCACCGTTTTCTATGGTGCTGGCGTAGTTCTGCTCGGCGTCGTGTTTCAACACAAGTGGCTCAATGGCGGCATCCGATTCGTTTAGTTTTATTTTCAGGGCGCTAAGCCTAGCCGTTAGAACGTTTAGGGCCTTTTCTTCTGCGTGGCTTTCAAGCGCTGAATTCGCTTCGGAAATCAGTTTCGTCACCTGAGTTCGCAATGCTGCTCTTTTCTGTTTGAGTCGGTCCATAGCCCCGTTGTGGCGTGGTAGGCTTCGTTTGGTTCTGCGGCTTCGTTGGGATGGCGTCTTTAGGCTTCGTGCGTGGGCGCGACAGAGTCAACTCGCGTTTCACTTCCAAGTCTGTGTGCGTTCACCATGTCCTTGGATTTGCCGTCTCGTCGTCGCCCGATAGCCTCGTTGTTTTCACGGTAAGCGTTGTTACTTTCCCGCGTTTTCCGGCACCAAAATAATGAAAACTTTGAAAAGACGCCAGACAGAGCGACACCACACCCTTTTGAGGAACAAACAACGACTAAATTTATTTCGATAGTGCTGCTGCCTACTCAGCGAGCTCGAGGCGGATATACCGTGTTGCCAGATGGCTAGAAGAAAGAAGCCGAAGTTGGGGGTTTCTACAGGTACCAGCCAGCCGGTGCCAGCTCACGTATAACAGTCTGTTTCTATCTCCTATAGACGTTTTTTGCAGCGATTTGGTACTGTTTAAGCACTCTCTGAAATGTATGATATTTTTGAATACGCATGCTGTGGAGAGGTTGCTACCTGCACTTCTCTCTCCTGCTCTCGTGTTTCCTCACATACAGCACTACCTTGCCCATGTTCGTACGTGTTCTCCTGTGCATACCACAGACACGTCCTCTGAGCCTTTACCGTTCAAAAATGTTCGTGTCTCCTTCGATAACACTACACTTTTGTATATATCTATCTGCACTTCCACATATACCAATTTTTGATTTATACGCTTGCCCATATTTGTACTGTTTTGTATTCCTTGTATCCATGCATCTATGTATGTTGCCTGTTCGTATTCTTTGTACCTATGTATGCGTTGCATCACCCGAGAAGGCCCCGTGCTGTTGGTGAGCACTCCAAATAAATAAATAAATAAAGCGTCCCTCCTTAAAACTCTCATTCCGCCAACACAACGCATGAATCCGATTCCGAAGCTCTTCCTTACCACACAGGAGTCTCCTACCAACCTCGCCAACTCTATCCGCAGCTTACTGTTCCCCAATAGTACAGACCACCCTACAAGCAGACTTCGCGAGCAGTCGTTTCCAGCGTCGCCCGTGGACACCGCCTTCACTTTTCAGGAACTAGAACGAGCACTGGACTCGTTACACTGCAACACCACCCCCGGCCTGGATAAAATCGCGTACAAAATCCTGAGAAATCTTAGCTCAGACTCTCAACAATCTCTCCCCACTCTTTTTAACCATGTCTGGGAGACGGGCACGATCCCTTCATCCTGGAAACATTCTGACGTCGTTCTTATACCCAAACCCGGAAAACCTGCATATAAAGATAACCTTAGACCCATTTCCCTTACCTCGTGCGTAGGCAAACTTCTCGAACGCTTGGTGCTTACCCGCCCCGAATGGCACATGGAACACCACTGCCCCCTCCTCTACACCCAAACCGGCGTCCGTCACGACATTTGGACAGAGGACACACTGCTCCGCATTTCTCAAGATCTTTACGAATTCCCAAGCTCCTCCCAACTTCGCGGCCTCCTAGCCCTGGACATTCACAAAGCATTGGACACAGTTTCACACCAGGCCATCCTCGGTAACCTTGCCCGAGCAAACTCTGGGAGCCGAATGTATAACTATATCAAATCCTTTCTCTCAGACCGCACAGCCTCTTTAAGCATCCCGGGATCGTCAGCTCCATCTTTTTTATTTAACCTCTGGCACCCCACAGGGCTCAATCCTGTCTCCAACTCTTTTAAATCTGGCACTAACCCAACTGCCTCCCCTCCTAGACTCTATCCCCCACCTCTCCTACTCCATCTATGCTGATGATATTTCCCTCTGGTCCTCCCATGGTAGCCCAGCCCAACAAGAAGAAACCTTTCAAGAAGCATGTGTTGTAATAAACAACCATGTTCGCACCTTAGGTCTCGCTATCTCCCCTTCCAAATCGGCTCTCATGATCATAACGAACAACAAAGGCAGAGCACCTAATCGTGATATCATCAACATCTCCATTGATAATATCCCAATTCCCAAAACAGACTCACTAAAAATTCTCGGCCTTACTTATTGCTACTCCGGTAGTTCCTACCCCATACTTCGAACTTTACACTCTCAGATCGAGAAAAAGATTCATCTGCTACACCGCGTCACAAATCGCCAGTCTGGCTTACACGATCAACACCTCCTACGTATTATAGACGCTTTTACCATGTCCCGCGTACTGTAGACAGTGCCGTACCTGCATCCCACGCTCACCCAACTAACAAACTAGAGGCAGCACTCCGTAAGCTCTACCGCATAGCCCTCGGCGTGCCCCGCTACGCCCCTACTAACAGTCTTTTCACGACTGGCACATATAACAATATAGAAGAACGTATTCAAATACACAAACAAAAGTCCAACTTCAGCGCCTTCAGACATCTCACTAGTGTCGGGCACTGTTGCAGATGACGGCCTACCCTACTTCGCTTCCTCCAATCCCCACAACTTCCCCTCCTTGGGCTACGTTCCCCTCGTATCCGCATAGAACCCCTGCCTAATGAATACGAAACCCATTCAGGCATGCCATCCGCCGCTTTCTACGCTTGTAAAGCCCTCACCAGACGTGTTCCCCTTTCGAGAAAAGCAAGGATCAGCGGTATATATTTTACAGATTCCAGTCATTTTTCCTATACGCAAATAGGAACCGCAGCCTTTTTACGCCACTCGGCGCTGGCTTCCGCACAAACGCCTTTTTTCTGCCCGCCAGATGCCACCTCCCTAGAAGAGAACTCTATCGCTCTTGCCATAGAGCATGCTGCTCTCACAACCTCCACCGAACACCCCACTTATATCTTCACAGATTCACAATCCGGCATCCGAAATTATTTACGCTATACCGTCAACCCCTTTTCTTCTAACCTAGTGACTGACACTCTCAACAGACATCCTTCTTTGTCCTGGTATGGGTACCTGGCCACGCTAACATGGACGGCAACGCAAGAGTAAACGCGCTTTCCCGAGATCTATCCCCGGGTCCATCTATGCTCTAGCCAACCTCATACCATCGTCCTTCCACTCGTCTTCATGATCGTGAGACCCGTAAATTCACTTTACTTTCCTATTGCTTCACCCGCCAAGTCTCCCTTCTCCAGACCCGCGCCTCACTCGCGCCCAAACCGTTCTTCTCCGCCAGGCTCATTCCCGCTCCCTCCCATCTCACCGCATTCTACATCGCATTCGCAAGTGCGCCGGTCTTCCAGCGTGCCCTTCTTGCAGCGCATACCCCTCTATTCCCCACTCGTACTAGGACTGCCACCCTCCGAAGCGTCCACTCTCCCTCTCCCGCATCACCTCGTGGGACACTTGGCTGGCTCCCCCACCGGGAACAGACGTTCGGGCCGCACAGGAGGCTCTCTGCCTTCATATCCAGAAGATCTCCAAGGACATTCTGGACTACCATGAAGGCAGTGACGCCTGAGGATCCATCATTTAGCTGACCTGGACTTAGGTCGGTGACTGGGCAATAAATGATTTCTCTATATCTTTCCCTCTCTAAACCACAATCTGAAAAAACTCCATGCGACGTACTTAGAGCTTACGGATGTTACAGCAAATATGACAGCATGGACAAATCGACATCTGCAGTTTTGCAGCATGTCAAGACCCTCTATCGGAAAAGCCTAGTAGTTTACAAGACTGGTGCATCTATTCGCAAATTACCAGAACTGCTGATGATATAGTGAACGCTTAAGTGTCATTGTCTGCTTGCCGGACGTGTTACCTGATTATAACTGCAATCGCTTTCTCATTGCATCGTTTCGTTAACGCAACTATTTCTCATAGCATTTTCTTTCAAAAAATACATTTCTTACCATCTAAGACGTTTTTTTCGACGGGAAAAACTTCTTAAATATGAGTGCATTTCTCCGTTCGGTCCCTCCCACCATCATTGCATTTGCGTGAAGCGAAACTGACACTGGGGACAAGAGGAGAAAATAATAACATAGACGAGAAGAGTGCACTCGCCCAAGGTTCCGTTCTTGCAAATAACCACCATGTCTAACACATTTTATGCCTTCACGTTTTGGCGTAGAGCACGGACCGCCCATATAATGTATTTCGGTTTGTGAATGCTTTAAACACCTAAACTCATTTTTCGTGCCCGTGTGGCACGGGTATTAGACCTTAAAATTTTTTCTTGATACCTGAGGCGGTCGCTGAAATATCTTCCGTTTGCCCCATATAGGACATTTGCACAGGTGAGAGGGTTTTCATGAACCCCACCCAAACCGCAATCAACGAATGGCTTCTTGTGTCTTTCTTAACATTCCCTCTTTTTGCTACCAGTAGAAATATGAGTGGAGAGTTGGCTGAGCTTGCTCGATGCTGAAAAGACGACACGGACATCGTACCTTGTCGCAACCTTTTTTGACGCTGAGCGAAAGCTTGCCAAGGTACGGAACCACTTCAGGCCACTCGTCATTTCTTTGATGCGCATTCGTCCTAGGCTTCCTACCCCTCAATTTTTGAAGGAGGGTTTCCGCAACCGCCTTCACGACTGAATGAGGGAAGCCAAACAACAGTAATCGTTGCACGTGATTGTCAAAATTTGACTTCATCTTGTGTGTGCACGACTCACGAAAGGCCGACTCAAGGCAGGCAGACACTGGCAATTGCGCGCTTAATTTTGAGTGTGCCGAGTCCTAAGGTAAATGCTTTACGAGAACAAGGTGAATATGCCCAGCATACGTGCCCGTGCAACACCTTTATATTCAGGTCTAAAAACTGAATGACGTTATGGTGAGGCAACTCATGAACAAATGTCAGGCCTTTTTCAAAGCGCTTAAAATTGTCTAGTGCAATTTTGACTGAGTCATTGCGCGTCACTGAAATCTGTTTGCTACACACAATTAAAGTCTACATAGCCAGTACTCCGGCAGGGGCCATTACGCTAGCTTCCGCCATGCCAACACGTCGGCCCCCGCACCTACGGCTGCCCAGCGAGGTTCGCCGATACGAGATTACAGAGGGTATTGTGAGGCAAACAAAATAAATAAAATAAAATCTTGGGAACTCCCAAAGCATACGAGCACAAAGCTCAAAGGCGTTTCACAAACGACGCCACCCTGGTCGTGATCTCGAACGAGAGGCAGGACCCCCAACAGCTCCCACCTGAGGTGCCATGGTCCGCCGCAGCGGTCCTGTTCTGCCGATTTCACCCCGACCGGACTCCGAGGCTCCGATCAGACACTCTCTATCTTCCTCCCGCACGCGTTTATGCATCCGGTGTGCCTGTGCCATAGCGCGCGAAGCGGTGGTGCTATCTCTCGTCGGGGCGCCGAAGAACTAACTGAGCGCTGAATAAGTTTAAGCGCATCGCGTGTGTCCCCAAAGCGCGCACCGACTCGGCATCGCGGGCAGCGGTTGTCCACGATTTCCACAAGATCTAAAAACCTTAAAACCAAAATTAGGACTCGAAACACACTTCAAGTTTTTATCTATCTCTCCTAGGAATAGGCATATATTGCATTGGATAAAGGCCAAGCACGAGGCAAAAAAAGTTGTGAGCCGTTGTGCAACTCAGGCGATGAGGCGTGCCGTAGTGGATAGCTCCGGAATAATTTTGACCACATGGGGATCTTGAACGTGGGCCGAAATCTCGTAGACGCGGGTGTTTCGGCTTTTCGCCACCATCAGAAAAGCGGCCGCCGCGGCCAGGAATCGAACGCATGTCCTCGCGCTCAGCAGCACAACGTCTTATCCACTCAGCCACCGCACCGGGTGCTATTCTGAAAGGAAATTTCACCACTGCAATCAATACATCACGTCACATTTTCCAAATGTTCTGCGTTCTGTGTGAGGAGTAGAGTAAAATAAATCTGTCTCAGCCGAGAACATATACCCGATGGTCTAGTTATCCTTTAAAAATCGGCCGCCGGCTTTGCGCGTACGCTCTCCGCAGCTGCGTCGCCAATACACTCGCCGCGCGCCTGTCAAAGAGCAGCGCCACACTCGCCTAGTCAGTGCGAGCTCGGCCATGGATGAGAGCGATCTGGTCCGTGTTCTCTGAGCGTGTAGCGGGAGCTGGAGGCTTTGTGCCGTCTTCGGCAAGCACCGCCTGACCCCCCGTTGATTACGTCCGCCGAGCTGCTTCACTGAAGAGGGCACGGAATCCAAAGCACGCGAAGCTACCGTTGGAGACTAGCTTCTAAGAAGAAGCAAAACCCCGGAAGTGGGAACACAACCGTAGGTAAAGTCAGACCAAGCGAAACCAAGGCTTCGCGAGGGTATACCAAGCTTTCCCTTTCCATATCCAATGTTAGCTGACCACAAGCCGCAGCCATTTTGTTTTCATAAGTAGTATCACAGCTCGATGCGCATCCGCCAGGCATCATCATCATCATCATCCTATCTACGCCCACTGCAGGGCAAAGGCCTCTCCCATTATTCTCCAATTACCTCGGTCCTGTGCCAACTGTGACTAATTTATCCCCGCAAGCTTCTTGATCTCATCTGCCCATTTAACTTTCTGCCGCCCCCTGCAACGCTTGCCTTCTCTTAGGGATCCCACTCAGTTACCCTTAATGACCAGCGGTTAATCTTGCCTTCGCATTACATGCCCTGGCCCACGTCCATTTCTTTTCTTAATCTCTACTAATATGTCCTTAACACGTGTTTGTTCCCTGACCCACTCCGCTCTCTTCTTGTCCCTGAATGTTACACCTATCATTTTCCGCTCCATTGCAAGCTGAATCGTTCTCAATTTAAGTAGAACCCTCTTAGTGAGCCTCCAGGTTTCTGCCCCGTATATGTGAGTACCGGTAAGATGCAGCTGTCATACACTTTCTTCTTCAGCGACAATGGTAGGCTGCTATTCATTATCTGAGAATGTCTGCCATATGCACGCCCACCCCATTCTTATCCTTCTAATTATGTCCTGCCTCATGGTTGGGATCTGGGGTCACAACTTGACCTAAGTAGATATATTCGCTTACCGCTTCTACTGCCTCGCCACCTATTTCAAAACGCTGTGTGCTGTCCCAAGGTTATTGATCATTACTTTAGCTTTCTGCATATTGATTTTCAGGCCCACGGTTCTACTCTGCTCGTCCAGAGCGGAAAGCATGCTTTGCAATTCGTCCCCCGAGTTACTTAGCAAGGCAACGTCATCAGCAAATCTGAGGTTACTGAGGTATTCTCCATTACCCCTTATTCCCACCTGTTCCCAATCCAACGTTCTGAATACTTCTCGTAAACATGCTTTGAATAACATTGGAGAGATTGTGTCTCCTTGTCTGACACCCTTCCTTATAGGTATTTTACTGCTCTCCTTATGGAGGATGATGGTAGCTGTGGACCCATTGTAGATATCTTCTAGTATTCTTACACAATGCTCATCTGCCCCCTAATTCCGTAATGCCTGAATGACTGCTGAGGTTTCGACCGAGTCAAATGCTTTCTCATAATCTATGAAGGCTATATATAGGGGTTCAGTATACTCAGCGCACTTCTCTATCACCTCATTGATCGTGTGAATATGGTCTATTGTTGAATACCTTACGGAACCCTGCTTGTTCTTTAGGTTGACTGAAATCTAAGGTTGCAGAAATTCTGTTAGCGATTACCTTGGTAAATACCTTGTAGACGACTGACAGTAAGCTGATCGGCCTGTAATTTTTCAAGTCCTTCATGTCGCCTTTCTTATGGATTAGGGTGATGTTCGCGTTCTTCCAAGATTCCGGTACCATTGCGGGCATTAGGCATTAGCGTATACAGGTTGCCCAGTTTTTCAAGTACAATTCTTTCTCCGCCATCCTTCAAGAGGTCTGCTGTTATCTGATCCTCACCAGGTGCTTTGCCCCTTTCACTTCTTTCAAAGCCTTCCTTACTTCTTCGGTCGTTACTGGTGGGATGTCTATCTCCTCTGAACTACTGTCTCATTCGGCATTATCCTGTATGTCCCGGCTACTGTACAGGTCCCTATAGAACTCCCAATGCCGCCATGCATTGTTCCCCAAACGGACATATCTCAACGCACTGGTCATCCCCTTCAAATCGCGCGCCCACGTGCACGCACCCTTACCTTTTCTACATCAATTTTTTTTTCCTCGCACAGTTGCCGAAAGGCCGTTCTGGCAACATTACTGCCATTACTTGTCACCCTGCCTTCACAGACAGCATCACTTGTCACCTTTCACCGTAGAAAATTTGAAGGTTTATGCGTGGTTGTTGCGCATCCGTTGCGGGGTAACGCATCCGTTGTGTTACCCCGCATGGGGTATTTAATGAAACAAAATGATGTAACAAAACGTGTTTAAACCGACGTAAGTCGCCGCCTAACATCATACCTCTCGGCTGTTTCGTACAGTTTGACCGAGGCGTTATCTGATATAGCCCCATTTCGACTTTGCTTTCGGGAGCCATCTTCGGCTTTCGATCTATAGGGACGTAGTTCTTAGAAGAGACAATTCCTGAATTGTGGGAGAGAAGTGGCTTGTTCATTTGGTTGCACCACGTGATTTCAGACCGTGTTATTGGCAACATTCTATGTACATATCTCGCTCAAAATGAGAGAAACGTTTGCTTACAGTATTGAACCGACTCTTTTGAGAGGGATCCCGGATTTAGAGCAGACCACGGCCGAATTGTACGCAGCTTACCCGGTCACGCTGTAACTTCGACACTGGCTGCTTCTGCATCACAATTTTTCTCTCCGGCTGCCCACGAATTTCGTCTACAAGATCTTCGCTGGGCGGGCCCATGGCCGGGCCCTTACTGGACGCAGTGGCTGAGAGTACAGTTCGAAATTCGCTGCGGGTTTGGACCAAGACACACATATTTTTGTACCGACGTCTTCACTGTAACCAATACACTCTTAGCCGAAAGGACGAAGAAATGAGTAACTACAGCCGTTAGTCTTCGCGAGCGACCGTTGCTCCTCAAGAGGAGGAACTGTGAGAGCGTGCGCGCCATGTGCATAACCGCCGGAGTAAATGTTCGTCCCCGCCAATTTAGAGAGCAACGGGAGGGCGAAAAGCCGAGACGTTACTCTTCCCTGTAATGGCGTCGCTGCTACGCGATCTGCCGCTTATGTCTGTTCACAGTTTCATAATTTGCAAACAAACGTAGTTGCCAACGCAGAATATTCTATATATTGCCATAGGAACAACTCTTAGTTTTGAATAAAAAAAATCGCGTTGCCTAAGTGAAGAGGTGGCTCGTTGTACGGAGCGGCGATGTGCGATATTAAACCCCTGTACAGGTTCATACGACATGTCACCCAGATCGCGCGACCGACGACATAGGCCAATGAAAGCAGTGTTGCAGAATGGGCATCCCCATTCCTATCCAATTCCATTCCAAGGAATTAAAACTTGTCATGATTCTACTTCTTTCAATTCCTTGGAATGACAGAATTTAGCCCATTCCGAATCCTGGAATGGATGAGCAGTTGAATTCTATTCTTTATTTTCCCAACGTAAAAACTGCCTCAGGTACTCTAACGAGGTATCCAGGAACGCAACATGATTCTCACGTCATCATACGCGTTCAAAACTGCAAACGTATGCAAAATGTGTCACTTGTCACCGGTTTGGGAGGTGGTAGCAGCTCGTGCAGCACCACGCTTTTAATGAAAAAATTTCCATCCCTTCCTAACGAAAGTAAAGAGAAATGCCAAAGCTAGAAGTGCGTCCAACTTTCACTGGAAGTGCGTCCGACCGGTTGTGAAACCTTAAAAGACCCAAATCGCAAGCTAAGAACAAACCCATGCTACGATATTTGACCACTAAGTAAACGCTTGAGGATATTTGGATATCTACAATAGGTTCACAGCTACCATCATCCTTCATAAGGAGAGCAGTAAAATACCTATAAGGAAAGGCGTCAGACAAGGAGACACAATCTCTCCAAAGGTATTCACAGCATGTTTACAAGAAGTATTCAGAACGTTGGATTGGGAACAGGTGGGAGTAAGGGTTAATGGAGAATATCTCAGTAACCTCAGATTTGCTGATGACGTTGCCTTGCTAAGTAACTCAGGGGACGAACTTGAAAGCATGCTTTCCGCACTCGGCGAACAGAGTAGAACCATGAGCCTGAAAATTAATCTGCAGAAAACCAAAGTAATGATCAATAATCTCGCGACAGCACAGCGGTTTGGGATAGGGGGCGAGGCAGTAGAACTGGTCAGCGAATAAATCTAGTTAGGTCAAGTTGTGACCCCGGATCCCAACCATGAGGCAGAGATAATTATAAGGATAAGAATGGGATGGAGTGGATTCGGCAGACATTCTCAGATAATGAATGGCAGCCTACCATTGTGCCTGAAGGAGAAAGTGTATAACAGCTGATCTTACCGGTACTCACCTACGGGGCAGAAACTTGGAGGCTTACTAAGAGGGTTCAACTTAAATTGAAGACGACTCAGCGAGCAATGGAACGGAAGATGATATGTGTAACATTAAGTGACAAGAAGAGGGAGGATTGGTTCAGGGAGCAAATGCATGTTAATGACATCTTAGTAGAAAATTAAGAAGAATAAATGGACGTGGACAGAGCTTGTAATGCGAAGGCAAGATAACCGTTGGTCATTAAGGGTAACAGAGTGGATCCCTAGTAAAGGCAAGCGTGGCTTAGGGCGGCAGAAAGTTAGAAGTGCAGATGAGATCGAGAAGTTTGCGGGTAATAAATTGGTCGTAGGTAGCACAGGACCGGGGTAATTGAATATTAATGGGAGAGGCCTTGCCCTGCAGTGGGCGTAGATAGGCTGGGGATGATTATGATGAAGTAAACGCATCTGAGAACAATTTAAATGTATATCGATACGTGGTTTATGAGATAATGATATGCTAGTTTACTCCGTCTTTCATGATCGACGCGTGTGTTGGCTTGTTTAGAATAGTTCCTTTTCCCGATTTTTCTGATTGTGGGGTTTAACGCGCCGACGCAACGCAGGCGATGAGGCGCGCCGTAGTGGAGGGCTCCGATTAATTTTGACCACCTGGGGATCTTTATCGTGCGCCGAAATCTCGTACACACGGGCGTTTTTTTGCTTTTCACCTCCATCAGAAAAGCGGCCGCCCGCGGTCCGGAATTGAACCCGCGACCTCGTGCTCAGCAGCGCAACGCCTTAGCCACTGAGCCACCGCGGCGGGTTCCTATTCCCGATTTTTAAGTAACCATTATGACACAATGGAAGTCCTGTTTCACGCACAGAGAGAGAAAGGGAGAAAAAGACTTCCCTTGCGGTCCCCGGTTTCCCGCTGGCAACGTGTGGCCAGAGATGTTATCAGAGCTTTTTGGTCGACCAAACCGTCTATGGGAAATGTATGTTTTTTTGACAGAACGCCATCGCGTAGTCAGAAAGCTTTCGCTTTAAAAAAGGGGGCCGCGATCCCACTCCCCCTTTTTGCATAATAAGTAGCGGGATTCCGCTACCTATTTTGGTATTTGCATGTTAGCATGATATAATAGTTTGCTCTTGCGCGACACGAGATGAAGCAGCTATTATTGTGATGCGGCTTTTTTTCTTTTTTGTTGCACAGTCTGTCACGTTCTATCTTGTGATCTGCTTTCCGTACCGCCATACAAGCGTAATTAGTATGCTGTTGACAACTCACAGGTATGTGGCGCGGAGCTTTCTCACATGTACACGCATTCGAAATGCTTACTTGAATGATTTAAAATGAATTTACAGCATTGGGCACTAATGCGGTAAAACCGGAGGCCGACCGGTGGGCAAGGGCAGTCAGATCGAGGGACTGTACCAACGCGAGAGACGGGAGGGCAGCGTCACGGAACACCGTTAACAGTTTTGCATTCACCGTAGTGAATTCGCCACCACTACCCCGTTGACCTCTATTTCGCTTGTTTATCGACCTTGCACTACCTCAGTCCAAGCCGTTCAATGCAGGATATAATTTATGACCCCCTCATTTAAGGTGACAGAACGGTATCGTGACGGGACCTTGGCAAAATAGCGTAGGGTCAGGCAGTTTGTTTGCATGAATTGTGTTTGCATGAATGCACGAGGACCTGATCATAATTTTCAAATGAGGCCTTAGTATGTGAATAGTGGCGATGCTCCAGCTGTCAAGCCGATGACTAGGGCTTCAGTAATCAGGTTCGTTCGTATCCAGGCGCTAAGGCCACGTGCACAGAAACGCAGCAACAAGACCAGGAACCAGTTTGGCATAACTGGATTAGAGGGCCGCACTTTCGGGTCGAAGCAAAACACGATTTCGCGCTGCTCCTAGCCGTCAAAACACTCGCAAACAAAGGCGCTAACATTTAGAAAAAAACGCCCTGTGGAAGCTGGGTCTACTGATTTGTCGTATTTATTATCTAATGTAATCGTATATTACAGCTGCCCACTACCGTAGCAGAGCGTCGAGGCACAAAGCTCAGTAACACATCTGAAGGTCGCTTGTTACGCCTATGGCGGGTTCCGGGCACACAGGGCCCTCACCCACAATTTTCTTTTTGCTGCCTTGGTTTTGATTTGCTAGGGCCCCGAGGGCCCCACTGAACAGACGGCCTGTAGGTTGCCACCGTATTCCCGGGAGATGCCTACCAGGTCGGCCTACAGGCTACAACGCTATTCATTTCGCGCCGGGCACGGAAGATGGGAGGAGAACGCCAAGCAGATTCGTTGTTTCGTGTTTCAGGAGCGAACGCTGTATATTGGTAGCTCCAAAATTTCGCAGCTTCAGCTTGCGGTAAGAAACACCGTGACTTCGGATGCGCGCCGTTCGTATTTCCCGCCCCCTGATTCTCGATGCTACTCCCCGCCTATTGGCCTGGGCACACAGCACCTGCCACTGAGAGAGACGCCGGTCTGCCATCGGCGCCACGAACAGTTGTACAGAGAAAGCTATGCCTCAAAAAGCCTGCCAAAGCACGAAGAGCCGACCTAACGTCGCCACAGTCCAGACGCGCTTGCTCAGCTCGAAGTTCACTTTCATAGGAGCTGCCGGCGACTGCACCGATCGGGTGACTCGAAATGCAAGGTATTCGTTCTCCTTTTCGTCGCCGGTGCTCCCTTTGAGATATACCGACGCAGTCATCGCCACACATTAATTAAGTAGCGGGAAGGCACCATTTCCATTCCATTCCGGGTTCCAGGCACTTAATTTCATTCCAATTACAATCCTACAAGCGTTGTCCTCAGTTCATTAACATTCCATTCCGGCACCTCGCAAAGGTGGAATGTATCCCGAGTGATTCCAATTCCGGAATGGCAACTCCGCAACACTGAATGAAAGACTCCGCGCACATGACAGAGTGAGGCAGGTGTTTACAAAAAATCGCGAACGTTACTCACTAGGTGTAGTGAATACACATGTTTATACCTCACAACAAAAGTCAAGAATAATGACAATAACGCAAATCCTAAGCGCAGAGTACAGGCAAGCGCTTTGCTGTTAGCTTTCATTAGCGGGGCATAAGTTCCTTGCGTACAAAAGCAATGACAATGCCTCAACAGCCGTAAGACCCGGCTGCATTTTCCAGTCCCATCTAGCAACACTATAGCTGAAGAAGTGAGCAGCACCGAAATTTGTTTAGTCTACGGAGAAACATGAGCACTGTTCTCCTGATATTTCACTCGTAAAGACGACCACGAACCCACACGTATGAGACCAATGATATTTGGGATGAGTTGCGAACATTAAAAAAACTTGTTAATTTATGCCGAAGCAGTTGCGTCGTTAGACCACTCAGCCTCCTGTCAGGACGACGGAGATTAGTTTTCTTTTCATTCACAAGGAAAAACTACTGTTGTGAGCGTCTACTTGTAGTCGACGTTCAGCAATAATGCTTAGAGTGAGCAGGGCGCAAATTGCAAGTAGTTGCATCGCAGGGAATTTCGACGCCAGCAATAAACGCCACGACTGCGAGTGCAGAGTGCGAAACGTTATGCATCTCACTATCAATTTCCTGCCCCTTCATCCTGCAAAAAAGTACCCACCTATTTCGTACCCGATATTGCTGATTATCAGTCAATCAGCCTCCTCGCAATAGATTACAAGATCCTCGTCCGAATTCTAGCCGAATGACGGGAGAGTAGTACACTGAGCGTCGTGGTTGGTCCGTACAAGAAATGCGGTTTCAAAGGACGGTCCATTAACTGAAGCCTATACCACATGAGAGCCTCTCATGAAGTGTTCAGGCCGACCTCAGGAAAGCATGTCATCAAGTGGACCACAGATGTCTACTTAATCTCCCCCAACACTGTGATATTGGGGACACAATAATGGAGTCGATCAGAACAACGCCACCTGTATAATCATTACCTAACACGTGAGCGAAAAATGGCCAAACAGCCACTCTCCTGTTGCCCTCTCCTACCCTTTCTCGCTCCGTAGCCTTCCTGCGTGCTTTCATGTCCACCCGCCAGCGCCGATTCTCGGAAACTGTGCAAAATAGTTGAAAGTTTGTTTAGCGTTCCCCAGGCGGCGCTCCTACGCCTTCCTGTTTTTCACCATGCCCGTATATCTTGGTCTGTCGCTGATTAAACCACCTTTGCCACGGAGCAAAATCACTTGTGCTGGCGCAGGCTGATGCCGGCTTTGCGCGCTTATCTACTTGGATCACGGGCCCCAAACTTTTCTGTGTAGGGCATCCCCCCTCTCTCCCATCCGCATTTCGGTCTTGCTTTGTCACCGCTGTTCGCGCTCCGCTTTGGTACGCACTTTTAAAATTGAGGACTCTACTGTAGAAGCGCCCGGACAGCGTGGCGGGACCCTCAGCTGCTTATCCTTTAGTTTTCTGTAATCTTCTGAAATTTAAAGCACGTGATATTTTTGGAAAATAATGGTAGAAGTGAGCACCAGAACAAAGAATGTAAACGCAATTTTTTTCTTCCTTAAATCCTCCAGAGCGAAAAATATCAGTAAAATAATGGCTGCACCATCCGAAAATATCCTTTTTCTTTTCGATATTTGTCTACCCGACAATTAATATGTTCTTACACTATTTTAGTTCCGTCTCCGTCAGTTATCTTTGCAAAAATGCAGCAAGTCTGAAGCGAGTGACGCGTTGGACAAGATCCCCACTGCGACCAAGAAATAGCGCGCCGTCGCGGCTAAGATGTGAGCGAAACGGCTCTTGAAACACAACAGGCAAGCTGACAGACACACGTCGTAGAAGTTGATTGATTGTAGGGTTTAACGCGCCGACGCAACGCAGGCGTTGAGGCGCGCCGTAGTGGAGGGCTCCGGATTAATTTTGACCACCTGGGGATCTTTAACGTGCGCCGAAATCTCGTACACACGGGCGTTTTTGCATTTTGCCTCCATCAGGAAAGCCGCCGCCGCGGCCGGGATTCGAACCCGCGACCTCATGCTCAGTAGCGCAACGCCTTATCCACTGAGTCACCCCTGTGGGTACGCCGTCGAAGTGGGTGCAGCATTCGCGACTAGCGTGCAGTGAGGTAAGGTGAGATGTCCGCCGGCGCGCGCCACATACCAGATGAGTACCTGAACTAAGTGTCCCTACCCTTCCCATTGAAAAGCGCACGACGCGTTAGGCGATGTTTATACAGGCGGCGTTGATCAGAACTTGCTACACGGACATTCCTACCAGCGGTGTATGGAGTATACGGTGCGGTGGGCACTACCACAGACAACCGTAGGTCTGTGCGCCAAGGCTTTTAATGTTTGAAGTTTTTAAACTCTATAACTGCTTCTTTTAGCCAGTGTACCCGTTTTTACTTCGCCTTGTATTTTTTGATATGCTTGTATGAACAAATGCTCCTGATGTGTGCATATCGGTTGTGAAGAAATGTTTCGAGTGTCTGCAATTAATCGTGCTGTTTTTGTTTCCTCTATAGAATGAAATTTTTTTCCTTGAAATTGCACAATGTTGTTGCGTATGCTGACATTTAGGGGTGGGGAGGCTCCCCAAGCAGTCGTTAATGTCTACTTTTTCTTGCCATCCTCGGTGTTTTTTTTTTGCTAGTAAAAATAAAACTGGAATAAAGTAAAGTGAAAAGTCGCTGCCCCATGACACCTACCGTGTTACACTTTAGTTTGAGCTACTGTGCCGCCTCACCTTTGCACCTAAGGTCATAAATGGCCCCACGATGGCATACGATGTGCCCCGTGTTCCCGCTTACGCTGACGATGTGGCGTTCATCTGCACACAAATGTCCCAAGAGGGCAAGGTGAATCAGTCTAGCGAACCAGTTCTGCAGCTTTTCAGGAGCAGAGTTGAACATCCTCAAGTCGAAGAAAGCCTGGTAAAGGGGTAAAGGGGAATCCCAACCCAGCCACCTAATGGGAGTCACCTGGGAGGAAGAGATGTCCCGTTACCTGGGTATCAAACCACAGCCAAAGCGCCGCAGTCCCAAATCGATAAAAACCCAAGCTGGCAGCGGCGGAAGGAAAGCTACAACCATGGCGAAACCGACAACCTGTTCTTTTTACGAGGCCGCACCCATGCAATGAAATGGCATACCCCGCGGTTCTGTATGGAGCCCGCATAACTAGTGACGCAAGCTCATTGAACAAGCCGCACCAGTCCTGTGCGGTTTCCCTCTTGCGCTCCACGTATGAACCCACGCGCTGCTTAAACCTATAATTCTGGTGTCTGTAGAGGGGTGGGTTGGGTCTTGTCACCGTGGAGATCAAACTGGCCATCCAGAAATGGCTGTACTTTCTGGACCGGAGCGATTAGTTCCTCGGAGCAGCCAGGCAGAGACTGGGTGCCAGACATTTGGCACCATGGCTTGTCACAACAGAACTCTTTTCTTTGGCACACGCGCCACCGGATTCTACAAAGAAGTTGCGCTAGCTATGAGCAACACTTTTCTTGGGAGTATATACTCTAAGCAAAGCCTAGGAACTGTACTGGCACCTCGGGAAGAAGGTCCTGCCGCCCCCTCTCTACCGACAAACGCCAACACCTGAAGACGTATTGAAACGGGTCAGAAGACTCCCTGTGCCCACCGGTTCAAAATACTTTTTCTTCCGCCTTTACATGGGGGTGCTGCCCAGAAAGGCGCGTTTGGAGGATAGCGGTTTCTTCCTGCATGGCGGCGCGGGTTGCCTTCTTGACGGGAATCGGGGAAACGGCGGAGCAGGTCCTCATCGAGTGTAACACCGCGGCAGTCTTCTTGGACGAGCGACAGTCTGCGTGCACTGAGCGATGGTACCTGTCGCGGTCAGACCTCCGACGCCTGAGTACACCCACAAGGAACAGGGCGCTTCGAGACTGCTTGCTTGTCATTGGATATCCAATCTCTGTGGAGGGTTAGAGGGGACGCTGAGGAGTGCGCTACGAACCTCAAGCCTGCCTGGTGGCACTTTACGTCAACGGTTGAATGGACTGTGAGCGTGAGGGGAGCACCAGATGCCGACACATAGCACCGTGACTCACTGTAAAAGGGATGCCAAGCCCGGCAGCACTTCAAAGAAAAAGGAATGCCCTGCTGGCAACGGCTGTGACTCGTGGGTGATCATACCTTTGCGTTTTCACAAGGCGTCCTTTACATCAACCCAGAGTATACACCCACACTCGAACACGGTACTTTCCCAGCATTCTCTGCCCAGTGCTTTTGATTTTTCTGTTATTAACACGAAAGTGTTTTATGCCCGGGTACACCAAGATCTGACCTTACCGGCGTCATATCCGTCACGGAAATAACGTCAGCAGAAAAAGTTGCATTGACGCTGCAACGCCCGAATTCGAGCCACGCACTATCTCGCCGCAACGGGAGTTACACAGCGCCCTGCCCACTGCGCTACAAATTGAACCACAAGTAAGTATACGAACGTGCCTTATATCTTTCCCACTACTTGCTTCATTCAGATGCTGTCTAGGAGAGGCTGCCGTCTAGGAGAAATCAAGCGAAATAGTTCATCCTAACTCTAGTAGCGCCGACAGTTGAGGCCTCGATGTCAGCGTCTTCGCGTACGCGGGACGCGGATGAATTGAGACACCCTCCGCCACATACTGCTTTCGGTTTCGGTTTAGTTTAGTTCGCACGGTTTTCGAGAGGCTGTGGTTTTAGTCGGGTTTACGCAATGTCCGGGTGCGTGCAATCAAGTGTCGAACGTTGATGCGTCTAACAGTGCCATATCGACGTAATATAAATAGCAATACGCATGTTCATATGGATGCACAATAAATGCTACTTTGAAGGCTCATTTCAGTTTCGTGTTTTAGTGATTCCCATGAAAGATGCATAAACCACATTTTTTGCAACATCTTAGTTTTCTTTTTTTGCCTTATTTTGCACCCACAGTCTTATGTGCTGTGTATTTTGCGGCGAAGCGAAGACTCACTTGACGGTGGGCGAAAGTTACGTAGCGACAGTATGAATGCGCACAGCTGTCAGCCCCTCGCGCGTGCCAGTTTATCGTGAATATAGGAAGATTGTGTAAGTAAAAGGTGCGTTGCCAGAAAAAAATCTTCCGGTCTAGTTGGTAGGGCGTCGGGTTCGCCTTGCGTGGGTGGTGGTTCGATTCTCAGCGGGATTTTTTTCAATGCTCCTAGCTCGTCTTAGGGGTTGGGTGGTTACGGAATGGAGCAATCGTTCGTCCGCTAAGGACGAATTGGAGAAACGGTTCGTCCCCTCGCATTTACTCTCCCAGGGCACTAGGGCTGCGGCAACGCAGGAAGTTCTCTGAAGGAGCAAGGGCACTCCCCCGTTCCTCTCGTTTGGCTAAGAGTGCAGTCAATGGTCGGAGACACACGACCAAAGTTGTCGTTGTTGTGGACACTGGGATTCAAGTGCAGGGCCTGTCTGGATAACGCATCAGCCAATGTTCACAGCCCAGCAGGGGATCATCACCCGGGGGTGATGAGTCATTTGTTGTGGGAAATTCATTATATGGGAAATATTATGGCAGGTCGTTATTCTTATAAAAGCGCATTTTTATGTCGTTTTCATTGTCGCATCAAACATGGGGTACAAGGTCTTCCTGACGAGCTTTTAGCAGGCGGGTATCATTGTGTGCGGCTTAAATCAAGATCACAACGACGTAAGTAAATCGTAGTATTAGATGCATTCCTGCTAGTTCACATTCAGAGGTGTGACGTCCATCAGGAATTATTTGTGGCAGGAGCAAAGCATAGCCTACCGACTCTGGGTTGTGTGGTGGCTCCGTAGTGTCAATGCCCGGAACGGTTGTGGGAATGAGCATGCCCACGACGACACCGGACAAAACACCGAGAGTGCAGACGATGAGGGCCGTCGATATGCTTAATACACCCCAGTGGCCTTTGGCTTCCATTTGTGAAGTATCCGAACGAATGTCTGGCTTTTCGTCGACGTCATCCGGTTCCTGCGCATAATGGAAAGGAGGTAGTAGGCTTCTACAAGATACGTAGAATTTTCTTGCACCAACAGTGCTTGGTTTCCTGACGGATTCGTGGTAATGTGACCGGAGATAACAAACAATAAAAATAGTGCCCGGCATCACCTTCCTGCGCAGCAAACGACGCCACAAAGCGTTAGCAGAAAAATCTCCCGAAGCAATGCGAAAATGTAGCCGGTCCTATTAATACAAGAGATACCCCACTCGCAGTCTAACTATCGATAGTATCAGACGGAACCAGTGACCATACAGCCATTCATGTTACGTTTCACTGACTAGACCAACGCCCACAGGAAACGTCAAAAACAACAAAATGGCCGCGCATCTTCTCCTTTTGTTGCAAATGTAGACAAAATACGATAGTCTTTATCAACATTTGCCAAGTAAATTTCTCCCTTCGCTTTCCCGCTAACCTCTCATGTTGTTGCTCTTGCGTCGCGCTCTTCCCAAGGTAAACACGCTGCAGGTTTGCTTAAATCATTTTAAATTTCCCGCGTTCCACTGCTCCAGGCCGTGTTTCTCGATGCAAACGCTGCCGTATGGCGGAGACGCGCGTGAATCGAGACGCCCAACTTCAGCGTTTAAAGAACCCCGTTGCCCTGCTCCACGTGCGTTCCAGGCAGAACGAGGAATCTATCTAATGGAACCTTTCGTAACTGTTGCCGCTTGATTTCTCAAAATGCCGCCAGAAGCTATAGTGGAGCAGGTCACAGCAGGCGATGGCGGAGCGAATTTTTTTTTCTGTAGTTGATGAAGTATTTCTTTTCGAAAAATCAAGCACATATGATATTCTTATAAAGGGACACTGCAATTATCACTCATGTATTATTTGCTGCCTTATACTTGCGTAATGGCATGTTCTTTTTAAAATATGTTGATAAGTATGAACAGTACACCGGACTTAGGCGGGTACATTTGGCTGTGATTATATACGACTATTGCCCAGGCCTTGTTTTACTTTGGCCAGGTGGCTGAATCGAGTCACAGACTGAAAAATTTCTGGGTTTACGCAGCCTAGGAAACACCATCGTCTCTAATAACACTTTAAGATAAAGAGAAGCATGTATCCCGATATGAACTCTGAACAGAGACACTTTTGTAATTCGTACTTGTTTGATTTTGAAGCTCGCTGTGTTGAAACGAATTCGGCAATCGTTGAGTGTGAAATAAAAGGTTTGATTGCGAAAATACACACCTACAAAAATGGTAACAGTGCGAATCACATCCTTTAAAATGGCTCAAAATAAAAAGAGATAGGGAATTTAGCGCGGCAAAATCTTCCACCGATCCACGTTAAAACGAAACACACCTCCTTTTTGATTGATTGTAGGGTTTAACGCGCCGAAGCAACGCAGGCGATGAGGCGCGCCGTAGTGGAGGGCTCCGCATTAATTTTGACCACCTGGGGATCTTTAACGTGCGCCGAAATCTCGCTCACACGGGCGTTTTTGCTTTTCGCCTCCATCAGAAAAGCGGCCGCCGCGGCCGGGAATCGAACCCGCGACCTCGTGCTCAGCACACACCTCCTTTTTGTCCACACTGCCAGCCCTGATTCACACTAACCTCAAACAGTTCTAGAAGATCATTAACCACAAACACACAAACCCTACAGTTTCCTTGCTTGACTCCTCTGGAACTGATATTCCTGACTGCCTAGTTTACGAGGCCCTAAACTCTACCTTCTGCTCAGTATTCACCCGCTAGCCGGACGACGGCCTTGCGTCCCTTTTTACTCAACTGCACTCCATCATGCCCAGCTTTACCTTCCAACCACACGGCATTTCAAGCGTCATAGATTGCCTGAAGCTATCCTCGGCCTCAGGCGTTGACGGCATCAATATGAAATTCTTAAAAAACACCAGACACATCTCAAGCGTCATTCTTAGCTATTAGTTCGGCAGTCCATCTCAAGCAATTCCGTCCCTCAAGATTGGAAGATAGGAAAAGTGGTAACTGTTCCAAAGAAAGCCTCAGATAACGCCTTCCGTCCAATATCTCGCACATGCGTTGGCTCTAAAATAATGAAACATCATTTACACGCCATAGCTAGCTTTTTGACATCTCTCAAGTCATTCACCCCAGTCAACACGGCTTCCAAAAAGTTCTCTCCTGCGACACTCAATTGGCACTCTTCCTAAGCGACATAAATTCTAAATTAGACGTTAACATCGTCGCCGATGCTGTTTTCATAGATTTCGAGAAGGCCTTCGAGAAACTTCCTCACAAGCATTTGGAATCTGAACTTTCACATTTATACCTTGATTTATTTGTATGGACTTGTATGAATTTGTATGGATTTGTATTGATTCATACCTTGATTTATTTGTATGGATTTCGCAATTTTTAATTAAACGGCAGCAGTTCGTCTACGATAACAACAGCTATTCCTCCGCATCCCCTGTCATCTCTGGTGTTGCTGAAAAGACAGACCGCAGACCTCAACTTTTTTGTCATATACATCAACGACCTACCATATGATATTTCGTCAAGCATTCGATCGGTCACGGTTCTTTGTGTCATTTATCGCCCCATTGTTGATCCTGCCGATACCTTAGCACTTCAGCACGACCTAAGGAAGACAGATGAATGGTGTAACAAGTGGCATGTGGTTCTAAATGTTCACAAAACATCCATGATGTCATTTCACAGGTGTCACTCCTATACCACATAAAATTATTCTTTAAGTGGTTTCGCTATTTCTGCTGTCTCGTCCACTAAAATATGTAGGTCTTCATATTTCTAATGACCTTACATGGTCATCCCACATAAAGCACATTACCAGTGACCCAAACCGAGCGCTGGGCTTCCTACGGCATAACCCAACACTGGCTCCATCCATCGCCAGATTACTCGACTTCGCCCTAAGGTGGTATTGGTGCGTGCAGTCTGGGACTGACCACAAGCTAACTTATGTACTATCTTATAATCTGTTCAGAATCGTGCTGCCAGGTTCGTCTTTTCCGAGTATTCATACCACACAAGGCTAACCTATCTAATATCCAAATCTAAACTTCCAAGTCTTAAAACACGACCTAAAGTAGCAAGACTTCGCCTCTTTCACAAATGCCACAACACGTTACCTTGTGACAGCCCTTCCATAAAAATATGTGCATAACTTCAAAGAATTGCATGTCTACTAATGTGTAGCATCCTTATAACGCTTGTCTAAAACACGAGTCCTTTACAGCCAAATTTTGTGGCTTTTCTAAATTCTTTCCGACCAATAATCTCCATTGACGCTATTATATCAATTACAGGTGTTACCTCCATAAAATCTGCATTTCTGTGGAAAGGCAGGGCGTTACCCGGTTCACCATTTCCAATATTTTTTTATATTGTTCTTGTAATGGTGGCGGGTGCCACCGAGAAATTAACGACAAGACAACTTCAGTGCACACCGGAACAAATGATCCCTCTATTCCAACTTGCGCATGCTCATATACCTAAACAACACTGGCGCCACCAGCAGCAGTGATTGCAGAACCGAAACCAAATAGATAAATATACAACAGTTCTTTTATTTCGTTTTCCAAACCTCTGTTAGACCAGTTATCTCCATTTACACTATTATAATGGTTAAAGGGGGAACTTCTGCAAAATCTGCATTTTTGTGGGAACCCAGGGCATTACATGATCCTGGCTATGGGGTACTCGGCAAAGAATGCTAAGAATGAAAACTGTTCCCCGCCCATGGAATCGCACCAACCACTCAAAAGCAATTTACCCACCGCACGCACGCACGACTGCGTGTCTACGTTCATTTCCTGTTTTGAGAACTGCCCGCTAGGGGGCCGCAAGATGCACAAGCCCCCCGCATCGGCTCCGAGTTTCGCCCCCGCTTACGCCGGGTAATCGCTATCCACGCCATCGAGAGTGGTTCCACGGTAACCGGCAAGTTACGCGGATCACCTGGGCGCCATCATCTCGGTCATCGAACCACTAGAAGGTTAGTTTGGAGTGCCCGAAGTCCACACAACGACGCCGGCTTCACTAGGCCTGATCAGGCCTAGCACCCTCGCTGTCCTCATCGTCACCGCCGCAGCTGGGCTCGTGCACCGACCGCTCTGGCACGTGCACGGCCACCGCGTAATATCCAGTCATGAAGAACACCGTGGAAGGAGAAGAAATGGACCCCGCCGAATTCGAACGACCAGGCTGGGAAACCATCAGACACCGCCAGCATGTCCTGCGCTCCGCTGCTCAGGCAACGGTGGAGCAAGTAAGTCCGCTCCAACTCTACTCGAAAAAACAACCCCACCGGAAGCGACCGGCTCAGCGGACACCACCGGCGACGCCACTGCCGGCAACTGATATCAAAATTGTCCTACTCCCCCGAGGAGGCCTGGCCCTTGCGTCACTAGCCTAGGCTACACTTGCCGACGCCATACACATTCAAGCTCACGTTTCGCCGAATCGTGAAGACCAAGTTCGAGTGCAACAAACCGCTAACTCCATCGTCATTAGCACCCCATTGGAGGAACGCGCCCACAAGTACGCAAGTATGACTCTGCTCACGTAGCAGCTCCAGCCAACAGCGTACTCGGTGTCATATTTAATATCTCAGAAGACGACACGCCTGAGCAAGTGTTCGACAGCATATGTAGCTACAATCCGGACCTTCAGATTCTTGACGATAAGTGGCTGAACTTGTAAAACATGGCCCAGATCCTGTTTGAGGGTCAGAAAGTCCCCTTTTGGATTCGGTATCGGTCTTCGTTCTACCGATGCAAGGCGTTTCGCCGCAAGACTGAAGCGTGTTATGCCTGCTGGTCCACGGGACACCGACAAGATGTGTGCCCCAATGCTCAAGTCGCCCCCCGCTGCCCCCGTTGCTGTGGCACTAACCCCGCCGAATCCCACGACTGCTCCTATAGTCTGTGAAGGCCCCCACATCACCGGATCGGCTGACTGCCCACGTCGATATCAACCACGACGGCGGGCACCTACATACGCCCAAGTTGTCACAAAGGGTGCTCCAGCCTTATCAAACCAAGGACAAAACGATAGACAGCAGTTTCCACCACTGGTGAAAACCGGACCCGCCGGACGCCAAGGTCTCCTCAAGGGATCCCCCCACAAGCCACCAGCCGGACAACCACAAGGACTTCATGCCAAGCACAAGCATGCGCCTGCAGGTGAACAACAAGCCACTCCGCATCACCAGGTGAGCTGCCCGGTAGCGCCTGCCCACTGCTCGTCAATCAATCCCACACCGCCTCCCATTAACCCCTCACTGGATATCCTTCGGGAACTCAATGCTATCCGGGCTGAAATCTTCCTCCTTCGCCAAGAGAATGCGGTTCTGCGTAGGAAAACCAAGCTCTCAAATCGCTAATATCCCCTAGGCAAGAGGATACCAATTCTCCCACCCCTCCTTCCCCTAAACGCAAGGCGGTCTCAGACGACTCGTCTTCCTCTGAATCGCCCCTTACACCAGACGAACAAGTCCAGAACCAAATTACTAAGGTTGAGGTATCCTGAAAGCAGGCGCTGACGTAGCAAAAAGCCGAATGCTCAAATATTCATTAAGCCCTGCAAGCCGGCATATCCAATGTCCACGCTAACGTAGAGGACTTACGCTTAGAATTGCGCAACAGCGTTCAAGAGCTCGTGAAGAAAATTAATACCCTCTGCAATCCCGATCCGGCCCTCGTCCTAAATTATGACATCTCCAGGGAATAAGAAGGACCCGCGGCCCATTCGGGTCTGGCAGTGGAATTGCATGTGGTATTGGTGAAAACGACAGGCCCTGCAACTGCTAACCCAGGCGACGGAAAGTTCCCCTACGGTGATTGCGTTACAAGACGAAGGCTCATTATTTTAGCTCCCTGGCTATAAGGCATATCAGGGTAACGGCAACCTCACAACAGCAGTACTAGTTCATCGCAATATTCCAATATTCCTGCTGAACGCACACAGTTTGATGGCATCGCTGTTCCTCATGATTTGGTGACTCGCTTTCCGAGCAAAAGAGACGCTTAGCGACTGTACATCCTCAACGTGTACAGCAGTACGAAGGAAACAGGGCATACATTTAATTGCCTCTTCTCTTTTGCTCAACAGATGGTAGGACCCCTTGCGCTTATCACAGTAGGCGATTTTATGGCGCCACATACAGCCTGGGGATACCACCATTGTTCTCGAAAGGGCACACTTCTCTGGGATCAGATTCAAGCACATCGGCTTACTACAGAACCGGACCCGTTGATTCCAACTAGGATAGGCAATAGCGTGCAGCGTGATTCATCACGCGATCTCACCCTCACTTATCACGTCAAACACGCATGTTGGGCATCCACTCCTGACACATTAGGAAGTGATCATTTCATCCTCCAAACGGACGTGACAGTAGCCAGTTTCGTGCGACGCCGCCCTCGGCAGGCCGTTTTACTGAATTGGGACCATTTCCGGCAAGTACGCCAAACTCTCGATCCCCCCGAAATTAGTACTTCTGGATTAAACAATTGGGCTCAACAAATTCTTAAAGATGAGCGGCACACAAGTATCGCGCTGGATCCGGAAATTCCATCAGATATGGTTGATTCCCACCTACAGCATTTGTGGGCTGCATATCGCAGTATACAACGTAGATGGCGCACACAGAAGCACAACAGGAAACTGCGCTCTAAACTATCTCGCCTCAACGCTGAAATTGAGCAGTACTCCGCCCAGCTTGCCCAAGATAAGTGGCATGTAATCTGTATTCAAATGAAGGGAAACCTCGGAATGAAACGCACTTGGTACCTCCTCAGGCATCTATTAGACCCCTCTCGGGCGAAGATCGAGCAGACCCATCGGCTTACAATGGTCACAAAAAATTTCCCGGGTACCAATGAAGAACTACTAGACAAAGTTTGCTCTCTATATGTGCCCACTGGTGACACCCAACAGCCCCCACTATATAAAGGACCACCCAATACTCATCTTGATGCAGATATTACAGAAGCAGAGGTACGCAGCGCCCTCCTTTCTCTCCGCCCCGGGTCACCCCGGAGCCGGGTGGGATAACCAATAAGATGCTCCGTAATCTGGACGACTCCTCAATATCGGCTCTTACAGATTATTTTAACCACTTTTGGCAGCTCGGTTATCTCCGCCAGGCATGGAGGCACGCCCAGATCACCCTCATTCCGAAACCAGGGAAGCTTCTTACCATCGATCACCTCAGGCCAATCTCACTCACCCCATGCATTGGTAAAGTCATGGAGCACATCATCCTCTCTCGCCTCACGCTCCACCTTACATCTACTGATGCTCTTCCTCATTCAATGATTGGCTTTAGGCCCGGGTTATCCACCCAGGACGTCCTGCTCCAATTATCTCGAGACGTAATAACACCTACTACCAAGCGCGACACAGCAGCAATATTGGCTCTGGACCTTACAAAAGCCTTCGATCGGGTCTCGCACGCCGCCATCATGCGCGGTCTAGAATCGATGGCCCCTGGGGAACGCACTTACAACTACGTGCGTGCGTTCCTCACGGCGCGCACGGTGTTTCTCAAAGTAGGAGATCTCAAATCGAAAATTCTCCCTCTTCCTTCCATTGGTACCCCGCAATGGGGCCATATTATCACCCCTACTCTTTAATTTGGCCATTCTTAATATTCCCAAACGCCTAGAAGTAATACCCCACCTTCACTACAGTCTCTATGCGGACGATATAACGCTATGGGTAACAAGCGGTAGTGACGCACAAATCGAGGACACTTTGCAGCAAGGGGCCCAAGCAGTTGCCGAAGAAGCTTTGCTGGCAGGCCTTGCGGGCTCACCCGCCAAATCCGAAGTGCTCCTTCTACCATTTATTTCGGATCGCGAAGCTCCCCAAACATCGCAGTTTTCATTGATGGTCACCTGATCCCAGAGGTTCGTGCCCTTAAAGTGCTAGGGCTGGTAATACAACGCAACCGAGGCAACACACACTACATCTCAAAATTAAGCTCCCATGTAAATCAAACGATTGGACTCCTGAAACGAATTTCCGGTCGAAATCATGGGCTCAAAGAACAGGAGAGGCTACGGCTCGTACAGGTGTTTGTCATCAGCCGGATTACTTATTCCCTCCGCTACCTCCCAGTCACCAATGCGGATCAGGCGAAAGTTATCAATCTAATTAGAAAGGCATGCAGGGCAGCACTGCAAATTCCCCAGAATGCACCCACTGCCAGACTTGAACGCCTAGGCCTCCACAATACGGCTCAGAAGCTGATTGAAGCTCATCACATCAACCAACTCCGCCGACTTTCCACTACATCCACTGGTGAGCACATTCAAAAACGTTTGGGTATCCGCGCACCAGAGATCTCCGACCCGAAGGTCCCTATCCCAACAGCTACCCATGCCTGTCTCCGCGTTCGTTCCCTCCCACGGAACATGCACCCCGAGTACCATAGGGCTCGCAGGGAGGAGCGAGCGCCAGCACTGGCGAAAAATTGCACATCCGACCAGACATCATGTATGTCGACGCGGTAGGATACCGCCATCACGAAGGCTATGCCCTCGCAGCCATCAACAGCCCGGATAGCCCCCGTTACCTCTCTTACCGTACGTACCACTTCCCCAGCGGCGGCGGAGGAGGCTGCAATAGCACTTGCGTTAACGACCCGGCCTACTCCAACGATTATAATCACACATTCGAAAACGGCCATTGAAAATTTCGCCCGTGGGTCAATTTCCCTCGTGGCATCCAAAATCCCCTCCAAAAATCCCCCGACCTCTCCGGTCGAAGTCATTTGGACCCCGGCGCACTCGTCTGGGAGGGAACGAGGCGGCCCACAATGTGGCACGAGGGCTCACTATCCGTGCCGGGGCTAGCCTCACCCCTTACCATGGTGCCCGATCCGCGAGGGACCAACTTATCACCTATCACGACATCGTCGTGCATTACCGCCTCGCCCGCCGCGATTATCCCCCCGCTCATCCAGGGCTCACCAACTATCAGGAACGCCTTTGGCGACTTTTTCAAACGAATACCCTCGCTTGTCTGGCAGTACTGCATCGCATCTACCCCGCTCAGTATCCCCCACCGAACTGCCTCCTCTGTGGCGCCCCCGCCACGCTTGTCCACCGTGATTGCGGGAGTCGACTTTGCATGCGCGAGCGTTACCGTGAACGGTAACTTTTACCGTCGCTACACGAGCTCCCTGCGCCGGATAAGTGTACGCTCGTGTTTTGATCGGATTACCGTAAAGCTCCCAAAGAACGTCCTCCCTTGAAACATCGCTTACCCCCATTTACGGGTGAAGACCGGCCACTCCGTAAAATCGATAGCTTTAGCGCTGATGAGGGAACAAATGCTGTCATTTATTTCTCCTTTCCGCGCTTCACCCGACTGTTCGCCCGTCTCGAATTTTTTTTTTTATATATCCGCAGTTTTGGTTGGTGGTGCGGCCACCTTTTCGTAGTTTCTCGCACCTGACCCGAAACTTCGTCAATATCGTATTTTTTACTTGCTATCACTGTACTTTGCTTGGGCGTTCTTTGGTAACTTTACGGTACAGGAACTGCACTGCGCCTGGAGCATCATACAAGCAACCTTAGTTCATGTTTATTATGTTATTCTTGCTAAATGATGCTTATGAGTACGACAACTGACAGTTTTTTTCAGAAGAGCGAGCAAAATCTCCGCCCCTACTTCAGCCTCCTACGCTTCCAATAGTTCACATGCATTTATAAAATGGAAAAGCTGTTTACGCTTTTAAAAACGTGATGTGGATTACAGATAAAAGCGGAATTATCGCAATATATCTTACTCATGTTATGTCTACTTATTAGGGGAGGCGTAAATTCTGGTAATAGATTACTTCGTGCTAATTGTTCCCACTTGATGGCGGCGTCGGCATCATGTTTTCTTTTTTAAGCTTTACAGCATAAGCACTTGATTTGTCAATAGAAAATTTTTGTATTGTGAGAGTGTAACATAAAACGTCCAATATTCAAGCTAGTTGAAGCGGAAGCGAACAGTTCTGGGTAACAAACTTTTAGTGTCATATGCTGTGAGACGAATTCGCCAGATGTCGCTACCTGGCAACCGGTAAGCCGGTATACAGAAACCGCAAAGTGCAGTCCTTTGGTTTTCAGCGGAATCAGCCACTATTGTTCCCATTAACACGGTAAACTGTAAAGCTCGCTGAGGACATTAGGAAACACGGTTCATTTAGAAGGCCGGGCGCACTACACCACACTTTCTTGCTATCATGAATTGATAGGAAGCAATGAAATTGTTGAGTTCGTGCTCCCCAACGGAGCGCAGTTCTGTGTCGGCGCCTCCCGACAGCGCGCGGGTTTGTGTCCCCCGCGAATGGTGCCTTTTCCCTCCCCGGTGCCGCCACCGCAATGCACGGAGAGCCGCTTTGGGACCTTGCTGCAGAGCAGTCGCAAAAAGCGGTGTTCTTCTTGGGGTGAATAAACCGCATTTTTCAAGTGTGCCCGTGCGTCAGCTTGTCGCTGACCGCGCGGACATAACAGTGGCGACGAAGAAGTGTTTCTGTGACCCACGTTGAAAGGCAGAGTGCTACGCAATGGCTACGCACGCTTCAGGGCGATTACCTGAATTCAATGGCATCTTCTGGGGATCATGGTTTGGGCGCCTTCAATTCTACTTTGAGGCCAACAACATCGTATACCCCAACAAGAAGAAGCCACACCTGCTCACGCTGTGTGGGGAGGACACGTACCACACCGTCTGCTCCCTAGTTCACCCAAGTACACCAGCGGCACTGGACTACGACCACACCGTTGCGGCACTGCGAATCACTGCGACCCAAGCCCATCCGAAGTGTACAGCCGGGCCCGTTTTCAACGAAGGGACCAAATGGAGGGAGAAGCGGTCAGCACCTACGTTGCGGCGCTACGAAAATTCGCCGCCGATTGAAACTTCGGTACGCTGCCCACCACAACGGTAGCTACCGAACACCCAGCCGCCACGCCACCTGCGAACCCTACCATGCAACGACTGGCAATTATGCTCCGTGACCGATTTGTGTGCGGACTGCGGGACGACTTCCTACAACAGCGCCTGTTTGCTGAGACCGACTTGCCGTTCGCAAAGGCTTACGGCATCGCCATTCGAGACGAAAGTGCCGGTTAGCAGCAGCTTGGCATCCGGAAGCTCCCCGAGCCGGCATACCTCACAAACCACCAGCTGCAGCCCCACCAGGCAAGTGGCAAAAAACCACCTAAGGCGCAGCGCTGCTGGCGATGCGACGAGCAGCACAGCCCGCAGTCTTGTAAGCTTCAAAGCGCAACGTGCCATTTTTTCAAGAAACGAGGACACATTTAGAAGGCATGCATAACAAAGAGGAAGCAGTCCAGGGCACCCCCTAAACGACACAAGCGCGTGAACGCCTCAGAGGCCATAACGCAGGCGCAGACGCACTGTAGTCTACCAGCATCACCGGCGGCGTATTCCCAAACCATATACCGTAGGGGCCCAGGCCGGCCACATCCCCTTCAAACGGCGACGTCACAGCATGACGTCACTTTCTCTTCGTGCGCGACTTCATGCGATGTGGATTTTTTTTCTCGTTTTGGGCGGCAGCTGATGGTTTGGCTCCGTGCGCGAGGCTGGCGCTGCGCCGCTGGGGAGCTGACGCACATCTAGTAGAAGTTATAGGCCCAACCACATGCAGCGTACTTTCGGCGTTTTCTCGCGTGGCGACCCGAGCTGACGCGCGAGCAGCGCCGATGTCTACGCTCGCCAGATATCCGCGTCGACGCAGCGCGAGAGAGCAGGGGAAGCTGGCAGCAGCGGTCGGGTGTCAAGTCCTTCTCGTGCTTTGGGGTCATTCCTTTCAGCAGAAGAGAATCAATTTCTTTTTATCTTGCGGTTATCGGCTGCCTTGAGACAAATTGGAAGCTATTTCTGTTCGAAAGCGCTCATTCATTTGTGGCTTGTTTGGTTTTCATCGGGCAGATCGGATACTTGCGATAGCTTTTTTTTAGTTAAATAAGAGAGCTCTGGCTACGTCGTTTGTAGTATTAGCATGATGAAGCTTGGCTGCAAGATTGGTGCGCGACGACAAAGCCTTATCAACGCCAGAATGGTAGCGGCGCATGCCATTTCATTCGTTACTACAGCGGATTGCGTAGGGAAGACCGAGGTTTTGCGATAGCTTTCCTTGAGTCAAATAAGGGGGCTGTGGTTACATCGCTTGTAGTAATATACCTGCCCTCGAATGCAAGATGAGTGCGTAAGAAACAGGCGTTACCACGGCTCAAATCTCGTAAACGTGACCAAAGCAAATCACTCGACAATATTCGTTGGCAGCCTTTGCTAGGGTACCAAATTCTATATCGGCGGGTTGCGGGCTTTTATGCGAAAGCTACCGGGCTGAGTTGTCCAAACCGTTACGTCATGTTTGTCGGGGCGATTAGTGGTGTGCGATTTCTCTTTTCGCAGTGTCGAGGGCCGTGTGTTGTGCATTTATGCCCCCAATTCTGGGGACGAACGTGCCGGCTTTTTTGTTAGTATAAGGCAGCGCCTCACCATGGATAGGCAAATAATACTATTAGGAGATTTTAATTGCGTGTTAACTGCACGGGACAAGACAAGCAAAAGGCCGTTCAAGGATGTCAGCACTGATTTCTTGTCTGAGCATATTGTGGAATTGGGTCTTGAGGATGTTGCCGAATGTTTAGAGGGCGCAAGAAGCGTGCAATACACGCACTTTCAAGGCGCTAGCCACGCCCGGCTGGACCGGATTTACATATCGTTGGAAATGGTCCCAATGTGCAGCAACTACAGTGTTTCACCATTGTCTTTCCCCGATAATTGTCTTGTCGCGTGCAGAATAGGGCACAAAAAACGGTGGAACAAGTTTACATGGGAATTGTGGAAGTTAAATGGAAATGTTTTAAAAGACGAAAATTTCAGCAACACAGTAAAGGACCAAATTAGACAAATCGAACAGGGCAGCCAAAATAATATCAGAGTCAGTCAATGCTGACGGTCTCTGATAATGTTTTGGAAATGTGGGAACTAACAAAAGAAGCGTCTAAAATTAAAGCAATCTAACGGGCCAGCTGCATAAGGTTCGAACCAAATGAAAAAAAAAACTTCGCTCCGAGAATTGCTAAAAACGCTGATTGAGCAGGAGGGCAAACATCCTGGCGTGTACAAAGACGACATCAGGCAAACAAAACAAAAGCTAGAAATAATCGACGAAGAGTGCTATCACGGAGCGCTTGTACGAGCAAGAGTGGTCCAGGCGATAGCGGGTGAAAGACCTACAAAAATGGTCTTGGGGCTCGAGAAAGCGCATGCTCGACGTAATCACATAACCGAGATTGACTGGAACGGCGAAACTTCCGGGGATAACCAGGACATCGAGCGTGGCTTCTTTGAGCACTAACTGTCGCTTTTTGCTTTCCGCTCTGCCGATGTCGAAAGCTTCAAGAGAGAATTCCGCAGCAACATGCCGAATCTTGACGATGAAACACAGAAGTGGCTGCAACAAGCAATAGCATCGAAAGAAGTTTAAGACGCCATTGATAATTTAAACACAGGGAAATCGCCAGGCCCGGATGGTTTCAGTGCGGCGTCCTACAAAGAATTTAAGAGTGAAATATCACCGGTATTAGCGGCTGTTTTCAATGAATCATTTAATTTGAAATCACTGCCACGTTCTTACGAAAGTGCTCACACGGTGTTAATCCCCAAAACAGATGATGTCGGAAAACTTAAGCAGGTTACGTCATATAGGCCCATTCCACTTACGAATGTGGACTACAAAATATTTATGAAGATACTAGCAAGTAGGCTCCAGAGAGTGATCTATTAAATAGTCGGCCCTCATCAGACTTGCGGCATACGGGGAAGGTCTATTTGCACCAATATACATAAGGCAAGGTGTGTGCTGGAGTGTTCGGATGCCATGCATAGAGTCGCTGTGCTTCAGCTAGACTTTGAAAAGGCCTTCGAACAACACGAAGTATTGTTTTCTATTTTAGACTATATAAACGTTGGTTCTGTTATCAAAGAGGGGGTAGCATTGACGTATCGGAATTGCACCAAGCGGTTAGTTGTGAACAAGGCATTGGGAGCGCCCATTAACGTGCAACGCTCGGCGCGCCATGGCTGCCCCCTCAGCCCACTGTTGTTCTGTATTTATATCGAAACATTGTGTTTCCGTATCCTCAAAGACAGAGAAATTCGAGGGTTCCGATTGCTTGAGTCCCAGGTAAAAGTATTGGCTTACGCAGATGACATCGCGGTATTCTGTGAAAACAAAGAAAGTATTATTAAAGTACTTGAGATGACAAAACAGTTTAGTTCAATCACCGGAAGCCTTGTAAATTGGGGAAGGGCCTGGGGTTTTGGCATGGAGAATGGCAATCAACCCCTGACACTTTCGCCAATGTATGCTGGTTAACAACCCCCGTTAAGTACCTGGGAGCCCCACTACAGTTTTATAAATATAGTGAGCCGTATTGGCATGAACAAACACAGGAGACTCGAGCAAAGGCAGACAAGTGGAGGGGGGCTTATTTGTCAACCTTTGCTAGGGCAACAGTGTGCAACTTGTTTTTCATTAGTAAACTGTCGTACGTGATGCAAGTGTTGCACTGTTCGCGTACAAATGTGCAAAAGCTGCATCGGGTCCTTGCTGTTTCCGTGTGGGCCTCGAATTGGGAGAGGTGCAGCCGCACCAACCTGTTCAGGCGAATCAGAGATGATGGACTTGGACTCGCGCACTTATTTGTGCGACAGCTTGTAAATAGATTTTTGTTTTTAAGGGACGTCAGCGACCCCCCTTTCTGAGGACAGTGTGTCAGGTGAGGCTGGGCAGGCTTCTACCTGACTGTGTTGTAACCACCGGGTATATGCATGGAGGAATTTTCGGTTTTTTCAAAGAAGTCGTGGGAAGTGTTAATTTTTTGAATGCACGGTTTTCAAAAGAATTCTTAAGTACGGTAAAAAGGAAAAATCTGTATTATGATATTGTGGATACTGTGTTCCCTGTGCCAATCTACAGAGCTATGTACTCTGAAGACCCAGGCCAGGACGTACTTAAGAGGGTTACAAGAATGCGAATTCAGCCAGGGGTCAAGTCCTTTTTCTTTAGGTTGCATACCGGTACATTATTAGTACGAACATATATGGAACAGAGGGGGCTATTTGTACCATGGGGGACAGACTGTTTTAGATGTAAATTTCCAGAGACAATAGACCACGTGTTTTCGCATTGTTGTGAGGGAGTGTACTTATGGGATGTACTGCAAAGGACACTACGAAAAGACTTTCCTTTAAACCCTCATGATATACGGTTTCTTGCAGTGGACAATGAGGCTGGAGTGTCTTATGATTTAGTAAAGGTACTGGGCCTCCATAGCATATGGCGCTCTCGCACAGCAAGGCTGTATAATGATGTCGATGCACGTTTTGCACTACAGTATTTCAAAGAGAGTGTTGGTCGCGTTGTCGAAATTATTACGTCTGAAGAGGTATTCCCGGTTTGGCTGCCAGAAATAGAGCTGCTGACAAAGCTGAGGCTATTTCAATGACAACGCCAGCCCTTAATTGGCTGGCATCCTCACTTCGCCTGAGTTGAGTGTTTTATTGTGATGATCTGTAAGGTGGTTTTCTGTGTTGTCAAAACCAGGCAATAAAGAAAAAAAAGGGTACCAAATTCTTAGCACCCGCGTTTTCTCCTGGCGTGGTCGAGAGGTTGCGCGCTCGTGTGCTGGCGTTCTGTTTTGGAAGTCCATGGTTCGAATCTTGGCAAAACCTCGCTTTTTTGCAATGAGGGTTTCACCGGCTTTTCTTTTTTTTTCAAGGCAAACAAAGGGGGCAAGAGTGCCTTGCCGTTTAACCTACAAGTGACGTTCAACGGTACCCTCAGTATCAAGGCAGCCCCGAAATTTGCTTTGCTCACACTTTGAATTCATGAATCTGCAGTCGGTACATAACATCAAGGTTAAATCAAGTAGCAGGTAAAGTTGTGCTAAGTGCGTTTTCGTTCATCATCCTATCTTATTTTGTTCAGATTTGACGGTAATGACACAATCATAAAAACGGATCAACACGCTCGATGATGTTAACAGCAGATGAGCGACAGACGTACGCGGTTGCTTTCGACCGATTGGGAGCACACGTTCTGCGCTTCGGTACGGAATCCAAAAGACCACCCAAGATAAAAAAAACATTTTCGTCTCTCAATGTAATGATGGAGTGTGTTCGCTTTTTGAGGAACGTAAACAATGACCACATATACATGAAAAAGCGTCCGCCTGCGCCGCACTTAGAGCACCGCGCCAAGCGGTATCTTAACCAGGAACAGGATGGAAGACGAGCGTCTGCAGGCTCGCAGGAGAGTGCTGAGAGTGCGAAGCGCGAACAGGTATGACAGGTATGCAAAGTTATACTTCGTGCTTCAGCTTCCCAGCGCGTACGTCATGCTGGCGCACGGAGCGATACCATCGACCGTCGAGAAGCAGCGCGACCACAAAATACCAAAAGAAATTTTTGTCTTTAATTCAATGACAGTGCTTTCCGGAACGTATAGGTACGAAAAGGTTAAAGTTCTAACTACATGGACGTGAAATCACGCGTCGCGCGAGCGTCGGCGTCGTTCGGCGGCAACGCGCAGACACGGGCACTTTCAAACGCGATTGAAGTGAATCGCAATGGGGTTTTCGAACGCGCTCGACGCACTGCCGCTGCTACACGGCACGTTTCAATCGCGATGGAGAAGTCGTGGCCTCCGCGATCGGCTACCGGCGGCGCGCCGTTGCTCCGGCCGTCCCAATCTCCCGGAGAGAGCGTAAGTTGAAAAGGGGGCGTGGCCGCGTTTTTCGCCGCACCGCGGCGCGCCTAGCCTGAGGTCGCTAGAGTTCCTGTATATAGCTTTCCTGCGGGTCGTGCGGGAAAGCCACCCTTCTCGTAAGTAGGCCGCCGCGCCAGCAGCAGCGGCGAGGAGGAGTGGCGAGCAGCGGCCGGACAAAAAATCCCGCGCCTTCCCGCGAGGGGAACACAAGTAAATGCCAGGCATTGGGGCCTCACTAGTGGTTGAAGGCAGTGTTGCTTCCATCGCTTCTTCCGGGATGCTGGAGTAGCAGACACGAGTAAACGTCGGAGCGAGCGTCAACCAACGAAGGAAGGAGCAACGCAGTGACTGAAAGGAGCCATGAAGAGAAAACACAGTTTGGTTCATTCAAAAGATTGTGTCGTTAGAATCATACTGACACCACTTTTAACGTAAACTTCGCTCAAATAAGCTACATAATTAGGAAAAACGGGAATGGTCATGCGACCCACCAGCTCATTTCCCGCAACAGAACCTGTGATGTCACATGGGCTAAGCTCTGCGATTGGCGGAGGCTGGCAGAAGCAGACGCAAATTAGGTAGAGCTTACAAACTAGACGAACGAGCGATTTGCGCTTAAATTTAGGGCACATTCTTTACAAAGCAATAAGAATGATGGGACAAACAGTGGAAGTTACGAAAGCACATGTAAACACAGAAGTACTGATGCGTTCTGCTTTTCGTACTGCGCACAGCATGCTTTGGTTTAGCTGCACAGCACTACGGGGCTTGGGGTTGTCTCAGACGACACTGGCCGATTGACGCAAGCAACGGTGTCTTACGTGACCCCATTTGTCGAGCGAGCACTGTTTCAGGGAACGAATATTTTCTCCCAGAACAAAAACAAGCCAGGTTTAAATGCGGGCAAAAACAAACCAAACGCTTGCCACGGTATGGTGGCGCCATCTAGGTTACGGAACGTAAAGAAACGCGGGAACAAACCAACACCGCTGTACAGGGTGGAGACAACCTTTGAACGGTCCCGTGCCGCCGCAATTGGGCCAACGGGCTCAACGCGTTATTCTTTTCGTTTCCCACGAGACCTAGCAACGCGAAACAGACAATATGATTCAAACTTCTTCAGTAAACCACGTTGCGGCGATAATTTTAGCGCGGTTTTGACACAATGACTTGCTTCGGCGGCGAGCGAGCAACTGAACATGGCGGCGCCAGCGTTACGTGTCTCTACCCTGTACGGCGGATGCGTGAATGAAGGTACTCTAGGCTGCAGAGCGGTCGGTTCCCGTGATGTCACTTGGGGCCACGAAAACGCACGATTGAGCGGGAAAATCAAAATTTTAACCTAAATTGTTTAATTTCTCAGTGAATAAAGCACCGTTTGTATCCGGACAAGGGCTGGGGGCACTATAAAACACGAAATCTTTCGAATAAAACCAACTTGCATTTTCTCTTCATGGCTCCTTGAAGCACGAGCGACCGCTAGCCGCTTTATATTTGCAGCGCGCGCAGTAGAGGGAGAGCAGTACGGGGGGGAGAGCGCACATGCGCAAGCAGCGCGCGCCCTTCCACGCCCCACCGCGCTGCTATCACGCACCTGTTACGCCGAGACCGCGACGGAGCGAACGGGCTGACTACGACGCATTTGCGCGCCAGCTGCTGTTAAGAGAGAGGAGGGAAGGAGGAGAGGCGCACCTGCTGCAGACGCGGAGCTGTGGACGCCGTCCGACGCAGGAAGAGGCGAAGCTAAGAAATGCTCTGCATTTAAAAACTGGCGCACGATTCTCGGCTGCTTATCAGCTGATCCGCCGCCTCTGCCGCCGCTTGTACAACCGCCGATGCTCAGTTGAGCAGAACTGACTGAATACGGGGTCTTGTGCGCAGCACTAAAAGGGGGCTTTCCTCTCGAACTGGGACCCGCGGCATGTGGCAATCAGACGCGCAACTCTTGCGCTACGCGATATACAGGAACTCTAAAGGTCACTTTCCTTGGCGCGAGCGGGCGCAGAGGACGAAAACTCGGCCTTCGCAGCTTGTGTGCGACGTTTAATAATAAAAAAGTTACCGCACACCAATGCAGGAGAAAGGTAGAAGTAGTTGCTGGTGCCATTAGGGTAGTTACAGGTGCCTTTGAATTTTCGACGTAGACTATGACCGGGTGACTTCATTGCACAGCAGTTTATTCACTATGTTTATTCACTAATATCCCGAACAACTTACTTACAGCCGATGTTGTGCATACCGATATTAGTGATCAGCTTAACTGCTCACCGAAAAAAATGTAGCCCTTAATATGTCATGCCAACAAATTATGTGCAGAATTTATTGCCCCGGCAAATCTAGAAATTCAGAAACCGCCTTTCTAAAAAATACACATGTAGAGTCGATAGCGATATCAAAGCATGGCCGAATACCGTGACTTTTTCACTGACGGCAAATAATTTGGTAGCGAGATTGCAGTAGGTACTTGAAACCCCTACGCATATTAAATAAAATTATATTAAATAAATTCGTACCCGTGGAGGCCTAACGCACGCACGCACGCACGCGCACGCACACACACACACGCACGCACGCACGCACACACACACACACACACACACACACACACACACACACACACACACACACACACACACACACACACACACACACACACACACACACACACACACAACACACACCACACACACACAAACGAATACCCAGAGCGTTCGAAACAACTTAAAAGGCAAAAAAGCATATTTTCGCGCAGCGATATCGCGCGAAAATGCTGTAACAGCAAGAAGATAATTGAGCACGCTAGCATTCACTCTGCCCGAGATGACAGAACCCTGGGCTATGGCATTCGCCTTTCAAGCAAACGACCACTAGAGCTGCGTGCAAAGGCAATCGTGGGTGTTAAACAACGTACGTTAAACAACTTTGTACTTGTAGGATCGAGACAAAATACATAGACCACATATTGAGAGTTTTCTATCACGAAGACGCGACAACCTAAGGCTGATTTACATTGAAACTGCCGGGTCACATGGGCATGAGACCGGCGAAGTCACGCGCTAGCCTCCGCGTCGGTGCGCTGCTGGACACGATTGTATTAAACATGCCATTTGTTGAAGTCATTTATGAGCAGGTATTGTCGATTGTTAAACTTCACCTAACAAGACAGTAGCCTTATAAAAAAATATTCGCGTGCAAATGTTGACTTCCTGCGAAATGTATTTGAAGTCATTACCGTCAAACCTGAACAAAATCAGATGGGATGATGAACGAAGACGAACTTCGCACAATTTTACTTGCTACTTGATTTAGCATTGATGTTATGTACCGACTCCAGCTTCATGAATGCAAAGTGTGAGCAAAGCAAATTGCGGGGCTGCCTTGATACTGAGGTTAACGTCGAACGTCACTTGTAGGTTAAACGGCAAGGCACTCTGGCCTCCTTTGTTTGCCTTGAAAAAAAAAGAAAAGCTGGTGAAACTTTCATTACAAAAAAAAACGAGGTTTTGCCATGATTCGAACCATGACCTTTCAAAACAAAACGCCAGCCCGCAAGCGTGAAACCACTCGACCACGCCAAGAGGCGACGGTGGTCCAATATTTTGGTATCCTAACATAGGCTGCCAACGAATATTGTCCAGTGATTTGCTTTGGTCCCGTTTACGAGATTTGAGCCATGGTAACGCCTGTTTCTTACGCACTCATCTTGCATTCGAGGGCAGTTATGATATTACTACAAGTGATGTAACGACAGCCCCCTTATTTGAGTCAAGAAAAGCTTTCGCAAAACCTCGGTCTCCCCTACTCAAGCCATAGTAGCAACGAATGAAATGATGGCATGCGCCGCTGCCATTCTGGTGTTGATAAGGCTTTGTAGTCACACACCAATCGTGTAGCCAAGCCTCATCATGCTAATACTACAAGCGACGTAGCCCGAGCTCCCTTATTTAACTCAAAAAAAGCTATCGCAAATAACCGATCTCCCCGATGAAAACCAAACAAGACACAAATGAATGAGCGCTTGCTAACAGAAATAGCTTGCGATTAGTCTCAAGACAGCCGATAACCGCAAGTTAAAAAGAAATTGATGCTCTTCTGCTGAAAGGAATGACCCCAAAGCACGAGAAGGACGTGAAACCCGACCGCTGCTGCCCGCTTTCCGCTGCTTTCTCGGGCTGCGTCGACGCCGATATCTGGCGAGCGTAGACATCGGCGTTGCTCACGCGTCAGCTCGCGTCGCCACGCGAGAAAACGCCGAAAATACGCTGCATGTGGTTGGGCTAAATGTGCGTCAGCTCCCCAGCGCCGTAACCCCAGCCTCGCGCACGGAGCGTAACTATCGGCCGCCTTCCAAAACAAGAGAAAAAAAATCCACGTCGCATGAAGTCGCGCATCAAGAGAAATTGACGTCAAGCTTTGACGTCGCTGTTTGAAGGGGGTGTGGTCGGCCTGGGCCCCTACAGGATATGGTTTGGGAATACGCCATTAGAGAACAGACGTATCACCAGACCTGGCAGCACCATGCACCCATCTTGCTCGACAACGACACGCACCTCAGAACGTGTTCAGGGCAGGCTTTGCCACTACTGGGAAGTGCAAACGTAGACGTTTGCTTCAACGGCACAACCTTCCCGCTACCACTACTTATCGTGCGAGGTGCCTCCTGGGCCGAAATTGGTTCGACGCTCTTGGGATAACGATCAGAGGTATCAACTGGGCTACCGAGGACAATATTCCCGAGGGACAAGATTTTGTGGAGGTACTTCAAAAGAAGTACGAAAGGTCTTCGCTAAGAATATTCCCGGTCACAACAAACCTCTTATCAACCTGGAGCACCATCATGACGCCAGCCCCGAATTTCTCAAAGCCCGGCCAGAGCTATTTGCCATGCAGTCGGCGTACGACGAAGAGCTTCGTAAGCTCGAGCAGCATAATGTCATTGAGCCGACGCAGCACTCAGACTGGGTCACACCACTTGTCGGAGTAAGGAAAAAAGACGGATCTCTACGTCTTTGTGGAGACTCTAGGAGCACCGTGAACCTGGCAACGAAGGCTTCTGCTTACCGACTACCAACGCCACAGGAGGGTTTCAGCACACTCCGTTGAGGCCGAATTTTCAGCACGCTGGACCTGACCCAGGCGTACCAACACCTGAAGGTGAGCGAAGAAACATCTGAATTGCTCACTATAAACACTACAAGGGGCCTCTACAGGGTTAAACGACTTCCGTTTAGAGTGGCATCAGCCCCAGCAATTTTCCAGAAGTACATGGAATCCACGCTTGTTGGAATTCCAGGAGTGTGCGTTTACCTGGATGATGTAATCATTAGTGGTTCATCAAGCGTAGGACGCGCAGCACGCCTAGAGCTTGTACTTGAAAGGCTAGCCAGCGCCAGTATTTGTCTATCCAGTTAAGCATAGACACATTCTGTCTTGCAGTGCCCGAGGTAAACTTCTTGGGGCACCTGATCAATGCTCAAAGTATCATTCAGGCACCAGCTATCAGTCAGGAACCAGCACCAACCAACAAGCAGGAACTGGAGTCCTTTCTGGGGATCATTACGTTGTACGATCGATTTCTAGAGCAGCGAACAAATGTGGCTAACGACCTGTACCACCTGTTACAAAATGTTGTCCAATGGAGCTGGTCGCAACGCCACCAGAAGGCATTTGACGCGCTTAAGGATCTACTCCGGCGGCGCGTAGTCCTCAGGCACTACGATGAAGTCTAGCCCCTGCTTCTAGCCTGCGACGTATCGCCCTACGGTGTGGGCTCAGTGCTCTCACAAGCCGACGTTCGAGGCAGGGAAGCACCGATTGCTTTCGCTTTCCACACCTTCAAGCGGCAGAGCGCAATTACTCGCAACTGGATCGAGAAGGACTCGCAATTGTGTATGGAGCCATACACTTCCATCAGTACATTGCTGGCAGACACGTGATCATCATTACGCATCACCGACCTATGTTGGGTATTTTGGGCCCTTAGAAGCCAATACCTCATATCTGTCACGGTGGTGCATAAATATGTCAGCTTACGACTACGAGCTCGTGCACCGCAAGGAAAAATGCACCAGAACGCGGATGCATGGAGTCGTCTGCCGCTCGGCCAAACAATTGAGGATCCCCCACAACTGGGCTGCGTGCTGATGTTTGAAGCCCTGCCTAATCCACCGCTAACGGCCGACACAGTCGCCGTAGCGACGCAAGAGGACCCGACGTCGTCGCAACTGAGCGAAGCACTGCACTAAGGCCGCGTGCAGAAACTTACCGGAGAAAACTTCAACGCCTTTGAGAAAGGAGCAACGGAGTTGAGTCTCTATCGCAGCTGCGTGACACTCGGGCCACGAGTCGTCATCCCGCGCGCACTACGCGAGTAAGCCGTGGAGTAGCAGCCATGGACATCGAGGAGTAGTAGCCATGACAAGGTGCCCGTGCGTCAGCTTCTCACTGACCGCGCGGACCTAACAGAAAGAAACTCTTTGGCGGGAGTTTTCGGTACAGCATGTGTCGCGACCGGCGCAGGGACGATCAGCCGCGACAGCGTTTGGGCTTGAATTGATTTATTCAGGCAGCGCGAGCGCACGTGAGCGTACGCCCCTTGATCACGAGCAGTGCCCGGCGTCGTCCAAGCGGTGCGTGAGGAGCTCCCGCCTTCCTCGTCGGCGCCGTTCGCTACAGCCTCATAACTGAAACAACGTCGAAGCTACGCTCGAAACACAGAGGAGGGTGCAAAGAATCCTTTCGGGGACAGCAGCCACGAAAACAAACGAAACCGATGAAACTTTTATACCGGAAACGTAGCGCTGAGCGCTCGCACCGCGCACGTCGTTGCTCCAGCGTTCACTGTATCCTTCCGCCAAGAACAGGCGAGCATCAAGCCTGGTGTGTAATTTCTTTACACTTCGGTATAACACAAATATCTGGACTGCATAAACACAACAGAGGCGAAAGATGTTTTGTGCAGCTTTCTGGTGTTTTTACCTTAGTAAAAGCAATGCTTAAATCAACGTCGTACTAGTACGTCACAAATTAGTTCAAGTAATACTGTCGACCCCAAAAAACCCCTTCTTGGGGGCCCTTTAAGCCTGCTATGCATGCATGCCCCGTCCCTCCACCCCTAACCCGTTCACGCCAACACCGGCAACTGAGGATATGCGCGTAATTAGGCGTGAAATACACTGGCGAATGAAGAGAGGACGACTTTATGTGCGACCAGACTAAGGTCTATTATTATTCTTCCGCCAGAAGAACTATGACTGCTATGACTGCTATGACCAGCTGGTCAATGAGGGAAGCCGACGCAACAGTGTTGCTCGGAATGGCTTTCAAGCTAAAGACGAATAATGTGCTCACGCCGGCGTCCGGCGTTTCGACGGGGCAAGTTTCTTTCAGCCGGTCGGGGCGCGCAGCTAGTTGGCAAAGTTGAAATTGAAGTGGCAACAGCCGCGGCTACATTGTCGGCGGCTGCGGTGGCGGTGGCGTTCGGGCGTCTTTGCACCCATTCGCGCTGGTGTTGATTCTTCGCAATCATCTGGTAACAGCGCTGCGGCCGCTGTCCACCGACTGCGAAACTTGTGAAAGAGGCATCAGTGTTGGGGAGGTGAATAACCGTTGTAAAAGAGGGGTCGGTGGTGGCAAGGAGGAGTTTCGGAGGGGCGCTGAGTAAAACTGCTTCACCTGAATGAAAACTAGGGGTGGGGTGAGACATTTTACTGCTTTGCAGTAATAAATAACCAAATAAAATGCGATCAATGAAGGTGTTCGATACGCCGTAGGTGGCATGTTGCAATGACGAGCCCGTTGCGCAGCTATTTCTATACGATTATATGCAATGTAATTATTATTGGTGACGCTTAGAAATGAGTAATATCGTACTATCGATAACAAATACAGCAAAATACCCCAGCCACCACACACTGCGGCTCCTACGACAAATTAAAAGTGCACGAGGACTACTCCAGTATTTACGAACCTCTTTAGTATGATACAAAGCGCCAAAACTGCGGCTTATATTCAATAATGCCCCAATTTACATCAATAGATGGTGGGTTTCTGCACTGCAAATATACAGCGAGAACTTTACGAACGCGCAGAAGGACCTCGTCGCCCGCCCTGTGAGCTATGGATTGTTTACCCCTGGAAATAAATTTTCTCTCTGCTTCAAACGGGCATCTTTGTCAGCATTGTCCTTTTGTATTGGGGCTTGGTCAAATAGGTGATAACCACAAGTAAATTTTGCTTAAGCTCCTGCAAAATAACCATCGGTACCATCTGAAATGATTTCTATTTTGAACTCGGGAACTTATGTACACTGGCCGAGGTTGAGCAGTTTCGCGTGTACCTTGAAGGGCTGTGCTGCGCAAGGGCGAGGAGCATTGGATTCGGTTGGATTGGATTGGCTGATATTGGACTTGGATTGGATTGGATTAAATTGGATCGTGTTGGATTGGATTTTTGGAGTACGGGTGTGTAGAGAATTGTGTCTGCCCATTCGCCGGTCTGTGCATTCCAGAGGAGTGAGGTCATCGCTGCGGCAGACGCACTGGCGTCGGCGCGTGCCCAGCTGTGCGCCTCCGTTGCGCAGTAGCCCTGTTTGACGCTGCGCCGGAGCCGCTGGACAGCCGTTTGGCGTGGCTCCTGGAGAGCCGTGCTGCGCATGTGCGAGGAGCAGTGACTGTACTGGACTGGACCGGACTGGATTGGATTGGACTGGATAAGATTGGATTGGATTGGATTGCTGAACGTTAGCTCACGCTACGTATACCTGGCATAGCCGAGCTAAGCCACTGCTAATCTTTGCCGGTATGCACCAAGATAGCTCGTATCGTTTAGGTTTTCAACGAATGACATGATGTGATGAAATGGCTATCTTCACCGTGAAACAGGCGTTAAACTAGTAGGCAACATATAAACCACTAAAGAACAAGAACATCATGGGAAATGGCTTCACCGCTTCGTGGTTCGTACGGGTACCATGGTAATTTGGTTATTCTCTGATAAACATAATCACCTCATCCGCCAAAGACTCCTACTATGAATGAGAAGGGCGAGCCTTACCTTCCCAGCAAGATAATATTGATTCGAGGCACAAACGAATTGCATGTCTGGGTATGTTGTTCTGTATTCAGTTCAACACAAGGCAAAGCGAAAGGGATTGCTAGCAAATGTAACCTTACGCTACAAAAATATTCACCGTCGGTCTCAATAACAAAGAATGAGATATCGCATGCGGAGGCGCGGGACACCAGCCGATTGCCGTAATTCGTTCGCCGTGGTGGTGCTGCCTTCATTCTGTTACCGACTTCGTTGTGGGCACATCACGTCGAAGCGCAGCGATTGCCTGCCTCATCTCGCGCTACGCCTCAAGATGTCGCGTCACCACGTCTACTTGTAAAATGCAGAGTGACGCCAGGACGTGGCGGAGAATTGGGACACAATGGGAATGAATGACAGCGACGAGTTGTGGGTACCTGCAGACAAGAAAAAGAGCGACCGGCGGCCGATGGCTCCGATAAAGCGAGCTAACAAGACCACCGAAATGGTTGAATTCAAGGCACCGTTGTCACTGTGCGTGGGGGTCGTGCGAGAAAGGCCGGGTTTTATACTTCTAAAGCTTAAGAAAGGCGAAGGTTTGCGACCCTGCAGAAGGGGGAGAAGCTCGCGCCTTCTGGAAGGTCGGAAAGGGCATCGTTCATCCATCTTCCATTTCTTTTTGTTTTTTGAACACATTGTTCGCAGTGATGGTCTCGAATGGTTTGCGCTGATCACTAGCAAGGTAAGCTACATGTAGCCCCTTCCCAAGATATTAAGTGCGAATGAAGTGTAAAGGGTTAGTGGGCGCCTCACCTTAATATCTCCCGTCAGTGTTTGACTGAATATCGGCGATGTTCCCAGAGATTGTTCCGACGCCATGGCTGCAGTTGCTGCTTATTCAGTGGACGATGATGATGCTCCTACTCATATCGATGCGTATTTCCAAGAGTGGCGTAAATTAGGGCGATTGACGGGGATTAGTTACGTTACTGGTCTCCGTGGCTGGAGGTGGTACAAAAAAATTACACTGCAAAAAACAAATTCCTCGGGACACTGGAGTGTGCCTGCGCTACTTGAAGGCGAAAATCTGCGATGCTTATTCACATCTTCTTTATTGCCACATCGTATTCACGTACTTTTCGACGCTTTCGTTGGTTCGTCTTACGCAGCGAAGTGTGACAGCGAGCCGGCCAACACACGCCGGAGCTCCCCCGGAATCAGGGTTGGGCGCTGTTCGCGTGCACCTGTTGCACACTCGTGTAACTCCGTTTTGGGGTCATGCGGGACGCAGTACTATACGCACTGTCTAGAGTGCCGTCCGACGGCACTATAGCTGATCTTTCTAGGCATGGCTAGAGTGCCGTCCGACAACATTCGAAAATTTAACACTAGGCTAGCACTAGCCAAAGTGTCTGCCGTTGTAGTGTTGCTCGTGCCACAGTCTGCAATCTTTTTCTTTTAGCCAAACTGTGGTACGTGTTACAAGTCCTTCACTGTTCTAGAGTTCATGTTCAGAGAATACATCGTGTGTTTGCTGTCTTCATATGGTCATCGGTGTGGGAGCGCTGTAGTAGAACTACTCTCTTTGGACGGGTGAGGGAAGGTGGTGTCGGCCTATGTCACATTTATGTCAGACAGCTTGTCAACCGGTTTTTGTTTTTGCGATACTCGCAAGAACCCTTTCTACGAACTTTCATGCAAAGATCACTAGCCAGTTCATTGCCCATGTTTATTGTCTCCTCTGCGAATGAAAGATGTGGAACAATCAAAGGCTACATGAAGGAGGTAGTAGATTCGGTCAAGTTTCTTTCTGTGCGGTTTTCCCTCGAATACCTATCAACCGTATCGAGGAGGACGCTCACCAAGAATTTGAAAGAAATGCTATTTCCGGTACCCCTGTATCGATCGTTATACAGCTCTGTTCTTGGTCAGGATGTTTTATCTCGGGTAAAGAAAATGGCTGTCCCAGCGTCCGTGAAAACATTTTTCTTTAAGTTGCACACCAACACCCTCCCTGTGAAAACTTGGATGGAAGAAAAAGGTTTGTTTGTTCCCTGGCCAACAAATTGGACATTATGTGGAAAGCCAGAAACAGTTGAGCATGTTTTCACGGAGTGCTGGGACGCCATTTTTTTCTGGGATGTCTTGCAAAGGACTTTAAAGAAAGACCTGCCCGTTTCACCAGATGGTATACGGTTTCTGTCTGTACAAAGTGATAGCAGTGTGCCGTACGATCTTATCATGGCCCTAGGCCTGCATGCCATTTGGAGGTCGAGGATGGCCGTACGCCATGCTGATCCTGAAGCGCTCACTGTGAGCAAGTACTTTGCACAAAGTATAACCATGCTGTACGAGATTCACAAGCTACAAGACCCTGACCACGAATGGCTGCCAGTTTTGGAAGAACTGTGTACTTTTGATGTTTATTTTAAGTTTTTCCGTCAGCCAAAGCATGGCAGACGGTTATTAATGTACCCTTGACGTGATGTGTGTTTTGAAAAACGGTAATAAAAAAAAAAAAGCCGTTGTAGTGTAGAGGATCCGTCTTAGCTTCTTGATCGTAAAGTCGGTGGTTCGAGGCCGGCTTTTTCCACGGCTGTTTTTTTTTTCATTATTTATTCGAAGTGTAATTTTATACCTTGGGTTAGTTTTGGTGTTTTAAATGATTTCTTTGTGTGCGTTAGGTTATCTTATGTTATGTGTAGGTTAGGTTGCCTAGCTTTACGTTATCTAGAGCGATGTACTGCTAGACGCGGCAATTTCGCCACAAAACGCCGGTGGACGTTGATATAGTGCAGTGCTTATAATACCGTCGGACGACACTCTAGACACGGCCAGTACTATAAGCATTTCTTTTTGCCAAAAAGAGTTGGGATTCGTGCTAGTTGGTAATCCATACCAGTACACAGCGCACAAACCGAGAGCAGACAAGCAAAAACGCCACAAACAATCACTGACCTTCAAACTACCTTACCAATTCGTACTTCTAGGTCGCTTTGAAGCGGATACATTAACGCCTGAAAGTATCCGATTTTTGGCCACTACGCAGAATGGGTATGAGGCAAGAATATCAGAACAGCTTTTCTTCCATCTCTGATAGCGTGCCCTGAAGTAAAAAAAAAAACATAAGCGAAATTTGTGCGGGCGCGCCGACTGCGATATCCAGTATCTCACAAGGACACAATAACTCGCCTGTTTTTACTCATTTCGTAATTGGCTGATACCTTATAAGTGCACAGAGGAGCGATTGGGCGGCGGAAGAATGCCGCATGCCTACTACGAATTATCGTAAAATTCTCGAAAAGCTTGCCTCACTTCTGATGTCTGCACGCACTCAAGTCCGCAAACCAGACAAAGTCACGGGAAGAGGAAGGAGGCGCGGAGTTTTTAAGGCAAAAACATTAGATCCCAATGCGCATTGGGGGGTCCCATAATCGTAAAGTAAAACAGCAATACAAGTGCCAGCAGGAAACCACGTGCCGATAAAGGGATCTAGCCTGTGCTTGAGGGGGAGGGCTCTGAGAAAGGCGTACGGGGAAGCAGCGAAGGGAGGGGGCGGGGCTCGCTGCCGCACGTGCAATATAAACCACCTTAAGACGTTAAAGTGCCGAAAAGGGCGAACACTGGCCTCATGGCGATAGCCAGCGAGCTCAACCAACTTGTCTTGTTGACTTCTTTTTTATCGTGGCCCTGTTATTTCGCTCTATTTCCGAAGATACAACCAGCTTCGGAAGGTCCTACCGGGAGGTCTGTTCAAGTAATTACGGGCGCGGCCGTGATAAGAAATTGAGCTCAACAGCAGATCAGCTGTTCAACTAGACTGTCAGCTTCACTATCGTAGCATGTGCTAAGCATCCCTTGTAAGTGATATCGCTTGTGAATCTGTGCTTTAAATTCCCAGAACTGTGGCACACGACTACGACATACACACAGTGTGCACAAAAGCGTTACCACAGCAAAAAGTACACGTTTGTCATGACCGATGTCGAGCTGCGTGTACGGGTTGATGTCTTGTGCCCTGCCATCAGCAGTTACGCTCAATAAATGTTTATTCTTTCTCTATATCTGTCTCGGTCCACCTCAGAGAGAAGAGGTAGGCCTAGACCTTAATGGCCTTTCAGTCAGTGCGTTATAATCACCGGAGGGGCACTTTGTCTCTTCAAGGTGACGGTAGTGGCGACACCACGGACCCCGAGTTCATGTGGGTTGGACCCACCCACTCCCTCGGCTGTGCATGCCTTGGCCGTGTCCGGGGAAAAGGGTTACCTGGTGGCTTTGCGAAAGCCAAGCTTCTTCTGGACTTTTATGGCCCCTTGGCAGAGGCAACACGCCACTTTGGCCCCCGCTTCCCGTAGACGGTGCCCCCAGTCTGACCCGACTTGGGGGAAATCAGCCAGTCGCCTTTTTCTGTCCTCTTCTCCATTTTTTCCTTTCCTATTTTCTTTGTAACCCTGTCCTGTCATCTTATCCCCTCCTCTTTTCTCCGTTTTTTCTCCAGGCAGCCAGGGTTAACCTAGTGCGAAGGTATCCCAAGAATCCGACCACAGGGTTATAGCGACAACCTACAGTTAGCGTGCGCTGCGAAGCCACGTTCTCTTGTTGGGCTCGGTGGTGGGCGACTGGCCTTGCCGCCGAATCTTTTCTATGTTTTATGGCTTCGTACTCATTCGCCGTCCCCCACCCCCCCCACCCAAAAGGACTGATCGTCCCTCAAAAAGGCGCCGCACCGAAGCACTGCAAGCACAAAGACCAAGTACTCCAGGATTTCCCGCTCAATTTAATACAATTGCCATAACATTTAGGCTGTGTCTAGCGTTCCGTCCAGACGGAACGATATACAAGTGCTAAAGTTCCGTCCAGACGGAACGGAGCTCTTCGGGTTATCCTTCCGTCCAGACGAAATACAACTGAGAGCTTAGCGTTCCGTCCAGACGGAGCCGGCGTCACATTTGAACAGTTCCGTCTAGACGAATGCAAAACCGGCTGATTAGACGCCATGCTCACTCTTCAGATTTGGTGTAGAAGTTGCGCCTTAGATAATGGCGCTATTGAACAACGTTCGATTCCCCCCGGTCATGCTTTATTATTTTTTTATGCGTGGTTGTGCCAGCGTTAGTAACGGCTAACTTCACGCCCACTTAGCCATTGACGCGGTGAGAGCACTCAGTCTTGATTTTGCACTCAACCGGCCGCTCCGCTACCGCTCACTAGAGCCAAGGCCGACGTATCCATCGCCAGAGTTCCGATCATCTCTAGTTCGTAATGGTGATCACAAATTAACGGTTATTCTGGCTAGTCAATGAGCGGAAGCGGTTCATTCGCCTGGGTAAATATCAAGAAAGGCTGCTCTCGCTGCTTGTTGGGAAGCGGGCGTGGTCACGGTGGCGGCTTGGAGTTCCGTTTGACGGATTTAGAGCTTGTATAGAGACTCGGCAGAAGTAACCGCACTTAAGAGCTAACCGTGGTTACTAAACTCTAACCGCGGTTATGTCAAACTGCGGTTTTTGCTGTTACACGTGAAATTCAAAGTGTGGTGACCGCGGTCACTTGGTTGTGAGCGTAACAAAAATTCCCCGCATTTCCCCGAGGGGAAGAATGTGAAAGTGCGAATGCACGAGTTGAATTTGCGCGGTTCGGTAATGTTCGCGAAAGAGACATCACACACGCACACACAACTACAAAGAAAGAAAGATGCATTTATTCACAGACACCTATTTGTGTTGTCGTTGTACTTGATTGCTAGAGCGGATCTCAGCTTTGAAATTTCGTGTCAGTACTCCTTTAAGCGGGTGCATTAGCCCTTCTCACGCCCGATTCCTGGCCAATCCCCCACGTGGGTATGTGCCATGTCAGCAGGAACTCCCCCCGTTGCTAGGGAAGACGAGGAGCGCGCGCACCCGCAGCTGTTGCTATGCGGACTACGGCGGCGGACGATTCAGGCTCGCTTAAGAAGTGCATTCGCACTTAAAATAAATTAACAGACTTTTAACTTGACAATAAAAAAATTGGAAGCAGTGTAGACAACAGGAAATATTGTTAGAACAGTCACTTCAGACCCAAACGCAACGCACTCGCGCGCGGCGAGAGGGGCTTCCACAACAGCTCGCAACCGGCTTGGTTTTCTCGCGTTTGCTCGGTGTTGGGAACTTTAGGCTTAGCATTCGCGGTGGATATTTGACCGCCGCTATCTCTACAACTGCGAATTACAATCCATATAGCACAATTTTTCACCGCACTAACATCCATTTTCTCGCAAGTGGACGTTCTTTTCCACGATCAGATTGATTTCGAACAGCGGCGACAAGCTGTTGCTGCCGTGGTCTGTGTCGGTTCGAGCCAGTTTCAGTGCTGTACGGGCAGGCGCGCCGGAATGTTTGCAGGCACGGCCGACGTTCGTGCTGATCGCTTCCGAGTGCTGAAAACGCACCATGATTGCCTGCTTTGGCGGACGACGTGCGGAATTGACAAATTTAGCACAGCTTTTGTCGTAGTTGATCGGGTGGATCGAGAAACGAGCCGCTGCTGACTGGCAGTCGCGCTGACTGCGAGAGCGACGCAAAGAATTCAAACGCCTCTTGAGGGCAGCTTTGGGGTGCCCGCTATTTGAGGACCTTCGTCTCCTCCGAACGCCAGGAGATTTTTTTTTATTTTTCACCTCCGCTGATGCGCCGCAACTTGCGTCCCAACTGACTTGTGCGATTTTGAGCACTGCGGCTGCGGGAACTGCGGTTAGCGTGACCGAACTGAGGTGGCCAAGCTCAGGGTGCATTAACCACGGTTAGCGGGGTAACCGCACTTTAGTCTGTCGTGTAACGCAGCAAACTGCGGTTTTGTCCAACCGCGGTTTCGCTTAACCGTGGTTAACTGTGCCCGTGTAACTAGGGTATTAGTCCGATCGCCTTTGTTAATTTTTACCCAACCGGTCAAACCGCTTCCGCTCATTGACTAGCCAGAGTCACATTTGATTTATAATCCCTCTCAATAAGATGACCGGCCGTCAAACGAACCGCCAAGCTCGACCACACCCGCTTCACGATGAGCAGCGCGACCAGTCTTTCTTGATATTTACCCAGCCGAATGAACCGCTTCCGCTCATTGACTAGCCAGAATAACCGTTAATTAGTGATCACCATTACGAACTAGAGATGATCGGAACTCTGGCGATGGATACGTCAGCCTTGGCTCTAGTGAGCGGTAGCGGAGCGGCCGGTTGAGTGCAAAATCAAGACTGAGTGCTCTCACCGCGTCAATGGTTAAGTGGGCGCGAAGTTAGCTCTTAGTAAACGCTGGCACAACCACGCAAAAAAAAAAATAAAGCATGACCGGGGGGAATCGAACGTTATACAATAGCGCCATTATCTGAGGCGCAACCTCTACACCAAATCTGAAGAGTGAGCATGGCGTCTAATCAGCCGGTTTTGCATTCGTCTGGACGGAACTGTACAAATTTCACGCCGGCTCCGTCTGGACGGAACGCTAAGCTCTCAGTTGTATTCCGTCTGGACGGAAGGATAACCCCCAGAGCTCCGTTCCTGTCTGGACGGAACTTAAGCACTTGTATATCGTTCCGTCTGGACGGAACGCTAGACACAGCCTAACATTTATTCCAAGCGCCAATAAATTCAATCCACAAGCCATCTAATTTAATTCCAAACGCCATCGAATTTAATGCAGTTGCCAGCGAATTCAATCCAAGTGCCAACCAATTTATTCTACCTTGAAGAAGGTTGTTCAGGGGTGTTTTGTGCGGAATTAGGCGCAGCGTTGAGGTCTTTGATGCGCGTGGTGTCATACAAACGTGGTGTTCCTTGATGCCTTATGTGCACAATGTCAGTTGCGCGCACCTTAATGGACATTGCATTTTGAAAAAAGCGCGAAGAAACTCGGACGGAGAGAGGTAAACACACACGTGCGCTGACAAGCAACTGGTGGAATTTTATTAGACTTGGCAATAAATAAAATAAAAGAAAGTAATCATACGCCAGTAAAAACGAGATAAACAAACAGCTTAAAAGCGGCGTCGGGAGTAAAAGTTGATAAACACACACAAATTTCTTTTTATCATGCCAGATAAGCAATCTCGCACTCGAAGAGTGCCACGGAATCCGAACTCACGCCATGCTCCTCCTTAGTGGCTATGACTGAAGCCTCAAACAATTCGCGAGATCGGGCGTCCGATACCGTTTTAAAATTCGGGTTTCGTTCATCTTGGGGAAGCAATTTTTGCAGTTCTTGCAATGTAAGGGAAGTTTGCTACCTGTTCCTGTGATCATGTTATTTGCGTGCTCACGAAGACGGTCGTTAACACACCTGCCACTGTGGCCCACGTAAACGCGCCCGCACGAATGTATGATCTCGTATACTATACAGTCTACGCATTTAGAATACTGCTATTCATGCTTTTTGCCACCAGCAGCCCTGCGACCTTTCCCATCATTCACCATGGCGCACAAGGTGGCTAGTTTGTCAGGCGATGAAAAAGACTGTCCGCACCCCTGCCTTGTCTCCTATCTTCTTGTTGAAATCTTAAAATGAAATTGTTAAAATGAATAGCTGAATCATGTTTTTCCCCGCTCACCTTTTTATTCTATGTTGACGACGTGCAGATCAGTTTTAAGTCTTGCAATAGGTTCCTTAGCGAAAGACAGGTCCAACTGGGAGTTAAGTCTCTCGAAATTGCCGGATTAAAGCGGGTTTAAATTCAATGGAGACAAAACTCCCTGCGGTATCTTTACAAAACTACGAGGCATGCGGCCAGATTCATTTGTCACTATGGACGGAAAACAAATTCCAGTGCAAAAGGAGCAGAAGTTGTTGGCCATTCTGCTGGATGAGAAGTGAAGCCTCATACGCCACATCAAAGGACTAAGAATATAATGCATGAAGGCACATAACATTTGAAACGTTCTCTCACCCCAGTCATACGAGGAAGACAACTTGCTTACTGAAAATTTTCAATAGCCTTCTCAGATCTCGGGTTGACTATGGCAGTATTATTTATCAATCAGCCTCAAAGGCCGCTCTTAAACTCCTTGACCCAGTGTACCGCCTTGGCCTTCGATTAGGGACATGTGCTTTCCAAACAAGCCCTATAAAAAGCCTGTATGTAGAATCTGATATGTGGTCATTGAAACATCAGCCTGCCTACACAGCCGTGCTATATGCAGTCAAAACAACTTCACTCGTAAAGCACCCATCAGACGTATTAACAAATGATACACCCACTGCAGGGCTATTCCTAAAGCAACCCTCTCTTGCACAACCTTATGTAATGTCCGTAAACACTTAGGCATCCCACTTTAGAATTTCGTTTAAAGACACTCACAGAACCATATATACTGATGCGCTTGCGCCATGGAAACGGTTTCCGGTTGTATGTGACATGTCTTTTGAGAACATAGACAAGAATAAAGCTCCCTGTGCCTTAATACGCCAACACTTTTTAGGCCTTCAACACAAATACCATTGCACAGAATTTTGCACAGACGCATCTAAAACCAACACAGCTGTTTCTTGTGCTGTTTGTGCACCCCATTACTCTGCCTCTAAGACACTCAATCCTAACACCAGTACATTCACAGGTGAAGCCCATGGTATTTTATTGTTTGTAGAGCACAGAATACAACACTAAATACGCCGTTCCGTCATATACACAGATTACTGGATTATAGTGACAGCCCCGTATTCTGCAAAGCCTCACACAAATGCAGTGCCTAACTTTCTTTTAAGCACCATCATGTCAGCCTACGCTATTGGCCTGGAAATCACAATCTGCTGGGTGCGTGGACATTGCGGACAGCTGGAAAGGAGGCTGCTGCCAGGGAAGCAGCTGCTGCACTTCTTGATGATGTGGACATTACATCTTTCATTTCATTTCATTTCCTTAAAGACCGCATTGAAGGGGTATTACATAAGGGGTGGGTACATACATGAAAACGTGAAAGCCATATTTTATTACAATGCAAGGTAATTTGTTACGGTGTTCAAAAGGGTGGAATGACAGGTTATGGCGGTGATTTCATTAGAAAGGCCGTTCCAGTCCGTTGCTGCACGAAAAAATTCCCCGCATTTCCCCGAGGGGAAGAATGTGAAAGTGCGAATGCACGAGTTGAATTTGCGCGGTTCGGTAATGTTCGCGAAAGAGAGATCACACACACACACACAACTACAAAGAAAGAAAGATGCATTTATTCACAGACACCTATTTGTGTTGTCGTTGTACTTGATTGCTAGAGCGGATCTCAGCTTTGAAATTTCGTGTCAGTACTCCTTTAAGCGGGTGCATTAGCCCTTCTCACGCCCGATTCCTGGCCAATCCCCCACGTGGGTATGTGCCATGTCAGCAGGAACAACAAGAATGAGCCATGGGGACGCGGCCAGGCAGCGCGCGCCCATCTCCCCCCGTTGCTAGGGAAGACGAGGAGCGCGCGCACCCGCAGCTGTTGCTATGCGGACTACGGCGGCGGACGATTCAGGCTCGCTTAAGAAGTGCAATTCGCACTTAAAAAAGAATGAGGACGAAAATGTGACGGTGCGCGTATGCGGACGCGCAACTTGTTGCGGGTCACCGGTGCGATGGGAGATGCGTGCCGGTGGGAGAATGTATGGTGGCCTGCCGAGTGAGCAGTAAAAAAACTTGTGAAAAAGGCAAAGACTAGAAATGCGGCGACGAGATGTAAGCAGTGATAGGCCAGATTGTGTTTTCAGTGCCGATATGCTGACGTCGTAAGAGTACTTGGAGTGAATAAATCGTGTGGCTCGATTTTGAAGCGACTCAAGTTGATTGATGAGATATGCCTGATCTGGGTTCCAAATGGCGGATGTGTATTCTTATTTCGGCTTTACCAGAGATTGATAAGCTAGTAATTTGACGTTGTTAGGGGCGTGACGCAAATGGCGGTTTAAGAACCCGAGTGTTTTGTTAGCAGATGCAGTGATGTGCGTAATGTGTGTTGCCCAAGTCAGATCGCTATAAAGGGTTACTCCAAGATATTTATAGGAAGGAACTTGTTCGAGGTTTGTGTCAGCAATTTGGTACTGGAATACAGGCGGATTTCGACGGCGGTGGAAGGACACAGTTTTACATTTGTTAGGGTTTAGTTCCATTAGCCAAAGGTTACATCATTCTTGCAAGCTTCGCAAGTCAGTTTGAAGAGACGTGTTATCGGAAACGGTGTTTATTTTACGATAAATAACGCAGTCGTCTGCAAACATGCGTATGTTAGAGGATACATGCATTGGTAAGTCATTAATGTAGATCAAGAACAGAAGTGGGCATAGGACGGACCCTTGAGGGACACCTGAGTTTACCGGGGTAGAGTTAGAGATTTCATTGTTGACGGAAACTGATTGCGAACGGTTAGTTAAGAATTCTTTAATCCATGCCAATATGGCGGCATTTAAAAGTAACGCGGCAAGTTTTAGTAGTAAACGCTCATGAGGAACTTTGTCAAATGCTTTTGCGAAATCGATGAAGATGGCGTCAGTCTAGAGGTTAGAGTGGAGGTTAACATGCAGGTCGTGAACAAACATAGCTAGCTGCGTTTCCACACGAAAACCCTTTCCTAAAGCCATGCTGGGCTGGATGAAAAAAATGGTTGGAATCAAGGAAGTCCATGATATGTGTGTAGATGATATGCTCGAGGATTTTGCAGGGTACGCTGGTTAATGAAATGGAACGATAGTTTAATGGGGAGTGTTTGTTACCTGATTTGTGGACTGGAACGACCTTTTCGTGCTTCAAATCTGGAGGCAGCATTCCTGTTGAGACTGATTGTGAAAATAGTAGACACAGATATGCTGCACAAATATGTTCAGTATTTTTCAGAAGTTTGGATGTAATATTGTCTACGCCAGCTGAAGAAGAAAGTTTGATTTTGTCTATCAGTGACGAAATACCGCTGGGAAAAATTTCAATTGGTGGCATGGTATTCAAAGTTCGCATTAGGAATGGTAAATGACAACTCAGTTTCTTGTGTGAAAACTGATGCGAAGGTGGCGTAAACACGTGTGCACATTCCTCGTCACTTAGGGCATCACCTGACTCATTAGATAGGGTAATAATGCACGTGTCATGTGGGTTTAAGACTTGCCAGAATTTCTGGGGGTTGTTCTTAAGCATGTTCGGTACGTCAGAATGAAAGAATTGGTGTTTCGCGTGACGTATGGCTTGCAGATAAGCAGCTTCGGCGGTTTTGTACTTGTTTCATGCATCAGGGGTGTTACGGGACTTAGCTGCACGGAAGGAGCTTTTTTTTCTTGTTTTCTAATCGTTTCAGTGCTTTATTGAACCAGGGTTGGGCGGAATTAAAATTAATGTTAATTTGGGGAATGTATTTATCGACCATTTCGTTTAGTTTGTCTCTGAAAATCAACCAGTTTTCGGCTACATTATGAGAAGAAAGGGCAGTTTCAAAAGTTGAGTAAAAATTCGTTAGTTCACAGTTAATGGCTTCGTAATTTCTTTTATCATACAAACGGATAGTTTTTTTAAAGGTCAGGACCAAAACGGGCTTAATTACGAAGTCAACATGAATGACTTTATGATTACTGATTTCTGGAAGGTACGCAATGGAGGACACGCACTCGGTAGGGCTTGTTAATATAAGATCTAAAATGTTTTGGGAGTTACCGGTGACGCGGGTTGGTTCTGTAAGAACTTGAGATAGATTAAAGTTAAGGCATACATCAAGGAAGTCGTTCGACTCCCTTGATGTAGCCGCTGGTGCAGGCTGGCTTGACCAATCGATATTAGGAAAATTAAAATCGCCAAATAGAATTACCTGCATATTAGGGTGCTTGGTCTTTATTTCGCTTAGGATATTATTGATCTTAGAAGAGAAGTGTGGAGTACTGTGAGGGGGCCTATAGCAAACGCCTAGTAAAACTGAGTGTGGTGCGGCATGGCATTTAAGCCACAGGATTTCAAGGCCGGACACAATGTTTATAGACGAACAGGATATGTTGTGACTGACAGTGACAAGAACTCCTCCCCCCTCGTGTCCCGGCTAGCCGCCGTGGCTCCCTCCTTCGCCAAATGGCCCCTCTCCCGCTCGGCGTTTCTTTTCTTCTGCGTGCGCCTGCCTCGCAGCCGCCGCCATGCCCCAAATTATACACTTCCCTCCCTTACAACCCCATTAATATTTTTCCTACTAGTTTTCCCCCGCTATACCCTCCTTTCATATCCCCCCCCCCCTCAGGCCTGATAAGGTGTCGGCACCCTTCGCCAGACAGTTTCGGGCCCTTTCCTCCTACCTTCCCCCCCTTAAAAGCCTCATCGCATCGCGATCGTTTCGAAACAGTGGAAAATTTGGTAGGTCAGCGAGTACCTCACCGTCGGTCACGTCACTAGTAAGCCATGTTTCTGTTAGTATCAGAAGGTTGCTATCAGATGACAACACCAGATTAGAATTAATGTCACGTTTTGGAATAAAGCTGCGTATGTTAGTAACGACAGCAGAGAGCAATAGGTTTGAACGAGGTGCGCATCGAGGGCGGTGAGGCGCATTTTGATGACGGGGCAATTGCTACAACATTTCCTTAACAGAGCCTGTGGAGTGGTCATACACGTAGCATTTGGTGCCAATGTGCAATGTCTGGAAGCGCAGAGAGTAGGACGTGAATTTTGATTTAGCGAAGGTGATAAGGTTTTCACGATCAACTCTAACAGGCTGAGAGAAGTCTTCACCGACACTGAAATTGCTTGCCTTAAATTTGGGGCCATTAGAAAGTACAGATTCTTTAGTTTTGAATTGATTGAATTTTCCAATGAGTGGCTGATTATGGCCTCCTGTATGGCGTCCTAGGCGATGCGCTCTTTGAATGTGGTTAGGGTCAACGGCGAACTCCAAGTGATCATTACAATGACGGATGACAACTTCCTCAGATTCGGCGAACGTTTCCTTAGGGTTTGGGTCGGGAATGTTATAAAATATTACGTTACTCCTACGTGACCTGTTTTCGGTATCATCCATCTGTGCAGCAAGACGGACGATCTGTTTAGCCATTTCAGTGGTATCTGTTTTTATAGTGTCCAGGTCGGTTCGGATGGTTGAAATGGCTTGATAATGTTCTTCTAAATCAGTCATGCGTCTATTTATATGCGACAGGGTTTTGTCTCTTGTCAGTAGCTGGTTTTTAATGTCTAGTATATCGGTAATCAGCTTCGACTGCCCAGCCGTTAGCTTTCCTAACTCGTTCATTACGTCCTGAATACTGGGAGGGCCTGGGTTAGATTCAATATCTCCCGCCAAAAGCAAAAGAGACTGCATGACATGAGCACATTCGACAACAATTCTAGCGCAGCACCGTAGCGCATCTGTACCGTACTCGAACATTAAATCACTAATCAAAAGAAAACTCCGTAAAACCTGGCAGAATTATTGGGTTAAGCAGACAGAAAACAAGCTCCATTCAATCAAACCAACAATAGGCAGACATACTCCAGGAAAGCTATACATATTCGTTGAGGTCACACTTTGTCGGCTTAGAATTCGGCACACATATGGCCCACACGGACATCTTTTAAATGGAACACCACGTCCAAATTGTGGTAGATGTGGAGGGGCGCTTTCTGCACACGATGTGCTAATTGAATGGAGAGAACTCGAACCAGAAAGACGCAGACCGCAGACACTTTGAAGGCCTACGCACAAAACACATACCACAACACCTAGCACACTTTCTACGAGACGAAGCTTCCATGAGTCACACTTTCTTTGATTCAAGCTCAGTAATGTGTTGGTTTACCTTGCGGATGTTGAATTTTTAAAGGAAATTTCATACAGTATGTAACCGCAGCCTGTCCTCAATGATGAGGACAGTGCTGAAGGCTTCCAATGTGATGCTCAGCGGTCTCGCCGTTTTTGCCTTGGCAAAAGAATCTCCCCGAGGCACCCTGTTTTTGAAGGCCCCACGTACTCGTTCTTCCCGAATGTGAACTTAGTTCGCTAACTACTGGCATTATACACCAATTTTAGACAAGCACCTCTAACTGAAACACATTAAACCACACCATCAGTGTGTTATATTTAAAAATGCAAGAGACAGCGCAAAGGACAGGATGTAGAATAGAAGACAAACAGAGTAGAAGCGCCGCGTGTTTGTCTTCTCCTCTACGTCCTGTCCTTTGCGCTGTCTCTTGCATTTTTAAACATGCACCAGCCAGCCCACTTGCTCCCCGTTCTAAGCGGGTTATAATCTTGCTGGAGACCGAGGCACGCGCCAATCAATGAATCAATCAACTCTTCGTTTATTAATTAATTATCAGCCGCGCTCAACAAGATTGGTTAATTAAACCTTTCAGCCCTGGTGCTGGTCCCCTTACAAAAATGAATGTTGCGATCCTATTAAACTTTTATAGAGTTCTTATAGAGTCTAAAGGAACTCATTAGAAACTCATGGCAGACTTATGTCCTAACGAGTCATCTCTATAAGATCTCTATAGAATTTCAAAAAAGGCCTCCCTATAAAAACTCACTCTACTCATCTCTACAAGATCTCTATAGAATTTCAAAACAGACCACCCTATAAAAACTCACTCTACTTATCTCTACAATATCTCTATAGAATTTCAAAACAGACCTCCCTATAAAAACTCACTCTACAAGATCTCTACAGAATTTCAAAACAGACCTCCATATAAAAACTCACTATACTTATCTCTACAAGATCTCTATAGAATTTCAAAAAAGACCTGCCTATAAAAACTCACTCTACTCATCTCTACAAGATCTCTAAAGAATTTCAAAAGAGACCTCACTATAAAAACTCACTGTACTTATTTCTACAAGATCTCTATAGAATTTCAAAACAGACCTCCCTATAAAAACTCACTCTACTCAGACTCGATAAAGATTCTATGCACATTTTAGCGAACTCATTCAATGAAAAGTTCTATGGAGTCTCCTCTATAAAAGCGTTTTTTTTAATTTTTGTAGGGATTCACTATAGCTACTAACTCTATTTAAGTTCACTAGAAATTCCAAAGTTTTAACCTGATAACTCAAGAAAGTTTTTATTGGCTCACTTTGAAGTTTTTTACAATTTTAAATTGAACATCTGGATGGACACTAACTTTTTCTTTATTGCAGGTCAACACGGATTCAACAAAAGCTTCATCGCTAGCCGAATTTCCTCGAGTCTGTCCAAGTTTTTTTAAACGACCTGTTTGCTCAATATATATATATACAGAATTTATGAAAACGTTTATGAAAAAAAAATCGTGGAATCCATTGAGTGCCGACATATCTGATGATTATCGCCCGCGCCTCGAAGACCTCCATGGGTTTCATCCTAAATTTTTCGATGGGGGTGGTGCACGGAGAACGAAAATGTCCGTATGCAGGTCAAAGGATGCACACCGCGTTCACTGAATTGAAATCTTTAAAAAATTTTATAACTGACTTCAAAAGTTTGTGGAGATCACTCCCAGCAATTTTGGCAGCTAGCGGTGGGCCGCAGACATGTCGAAAATCAATTTTAATGCCCGCCGCGGGAGCTCGGATTGCCGCGACGCTGGCGAAAAAATGCGAAAGATATTCCCTGCTGGTTCTGGGTGAGGTCAGATCTACCCCGTTCCGGAACGGGAAGCAAGCACTCTCCGGAGCTGCTGTTGTCGGTGGCCTAGTTTCGCCGGCAGTTTTTGTCACACGTACCTGCTAGATTTACATAACGAATATATGCCATCCCACCTAGCTTAGTGCAGCGATTTTGTGTTCCTCTGGGGCGGCGTAACACTAACATCGCTGTTTTGAAGATATGTCTGCATATCTTACAAACCCAAACGCTACAATATATTCCGATGGATGAAAGCACGCCTATATATACTTAGCACACAAAAAAAGCACAGAGCAGAAGTTTGGTGTAAACCACTACACGTCGGAAAAAGAATTAACAATAATAAATTATTTCATATAGCCAAATTTGAAAACAAGACTTTATGCCAAGTGGACGCAAGCTTGGCCTCATCATCGTTCGCTCGCGGACTTCATTCATTCAACTAGTCGGAACTCCAGTCATCCCTCGCTAACATACCATTTCGTTGAGGATAACATGAACTGTATACGATCGCAAGTGTAGAACTGCAGTGTGCAATACAGAGAATCCCACAAGGAGCAAACGCGGAACAACGTTCTAAGCCAGCTAAAAACATTTCTTTCAAGCGAAAAAAGATCGTACGTGAAAGAGGGCCTCAGTCCAAGGCGGGCCCTGAAGCCGCCGCTCACACTAACTAAACCAACCAACGCAGAAAAAAAAAAAATGAAGACAAACTGAAGCGGTGGATAACAACTCATCTTTATGCACAGTGACACAAAAAGTAAGAACGAGCCTGACACTGCTTCACGTCACTACAAAAACAGAGAGAGAGAAAGCGAAACTTAACAAATTAGTGAGCTGGCGTGCCGCTTGTTACACTCCGAACCACTCTCTCGCCAACAAAAGTATTTGTTTTGAATATTCAACGCGTTCGCGGTCCTCGTTTCTAAGAAGCAAACGCCTCGTAAATATCCTGCGCCCGCAAGCAGACTCCGAACTTGAAAACTATTTGAAAGGATTGGGCTTTTCAGAATTCTTCCGTCCTGTTTTCGGCTGCCTTTGCCGAAGCGGGGAAGGGACGCGGGCAAAAGGCAGACCGGCCTGGCCGCACGTCTGTAGAGCCCCATCCTCCCCCTTCCCCACTGCTCCCCCGGGCTGCATCAACATCTCTTTCCCCCGTCCACTCTGGTCCCGTCACCTTCCTCTTTCCTTTCATCGCTCTCTCCTTTTTTTTTTCTTTTAACAGGCGCTGAGGAAGCCTGCTACTGATTATTGCAGCAACCCCTCCAGGCAGTACGCCTCCCTGCCGTTCTCCCCCTGTTCCCCCCACGAACTGCCCGGCACTTCGCTGGGCAGAAGCGAGGCACCCTCGCGATCAGCCCCGCCGCGCTCCCCCCCTCCCACCCCCTACCCTACCGCCTTTTGCCACAGGCCGCCGCCGCCACCCCTCCGCCAGATCACATGGCGCTCTGCTTGCGCGCGCACACAGCGCTGCTGCAGACCCCTTTATTCGAACTGCTCTCCTCTAAATTCTTGCACCCTTCCTGCTGCCCCTCTTTCATGTCAGACAGTTTCGAGCCCCTTTCCTTCCCCTTCCCCCAATCCAAGAACCTCAAGCAAGGCAAAGCATGTGCCATCCACCTGGACACTTGCCGATAAGGAGATGCCCTCTCTAGTACGATGTGTAGTCACTGTCACCAGCGGCGCTAACAACCACCTCGCGACCTGGTCGGTTGTTTGTTTACTTGGAATATAATATGTCTGCTGCTAGAGGAGTTGGTAATAATTCAATAAAAATGATCGTAAATATTAACACATGATTCACAAACACCCGTCGGTTGTTTTGTATATCTGTGTCAATGTTTCCGGGTTCAATTTTGCAAAAAAAAAATGCATAGCTGCACCATAGCCATCGCAAATCGGCTCGAGACGAAGCCAAAGTCGCTTGTTCTTTACAATCTCGGATGTGCGCGGTCCGGCGTGGTGCGGCGTTCTCAGTTTTCTGTGCAAATTTACAGCTTTTGTTCGTGTTGCTCGCGATTTATGTGCCTTGTGCGATACTTTACGACGAGCATCGAAGGTCAGGCATTGCAGTGCAGCAGGCGATACATCGAATTTATTCAAGGAGAAGCCATCATGAGCGCTCTTCGCCCGTGACATCCTTTGTTCCGCGTGAGTGTGCGTGCACTGTGACCCCGCGGTAAACAAGCTTGCGAAGTGATGTGTGATCACACCTTGGCGAAATTTGTTGTCAACGCTTTGGAATCCGTCGTCAAGTCACGACGCTGGCACGACGTTGTTATATATACACAAGGTAAGTTCACTCTTTGCGAGCGCTCGTGCACATTCGGCTGACGCATGGGATGGGCGCCTCGCAGGCTTCGTGTACCCCCCCCCCCCCCTTACCCGAGACTCCGTTAATTCCCTTCAGTGCGCCTCACAGCTAATTGGGCTCGTGAGGCCGCCGTCGCGAACGTTCGCCTCACAGACCGAAAGCTCGGCAGCAAATTCAGGCCTCGTGAACTTGCCGTACTCGCTCTCTTACGCGCCCCGACAACGTACGCGTCGACCGGGTGCTGGCGGAGTGCTTGATTAGCGCGCATTGTGCTGTAAAAAAGTAGGCAGTATACAAGGATGGATGAGAAGTTAAAAGACACGAGAATTTACAATGCGAAGGGGGAGAAAATAATATCTAAGGGCAGGAAACGGTGCCAGGATGAAACTTATAACCGCGGGGGACGTAGTGAGAGTTCCGGCTGCAAGACAGGCGCAGGCGCGCGAGTACAGGGGGGATTAAAAGAAATGCGAACAACGGAGCGCACAGCCTCCGACGCATGCCGCACCGTCTGGCTGCACCGTCAGTAAACTGCGCGCATGCGTAGTTGTTTCGGAGAGTTTGAGAGTGTGGCCTACATTTATGGGGAATGCTTGATCAAGAAGCGACGCCGGTCATTTATTTTGAGGGGCCTTTTCACGCTGTGTCGCCACTGAGCAGGATGATCGTTGAATGGCATCTGCTATCTGCAATCAGCTTGCTGCGGGCTTGGCAAGCGAATGTAGTAGATAACAGTATGCCCAGTGGCGACAGATCATAAAAAGATGCCTCAAAATAAATGACTCGCGTCCCTTCTTGATCAAGCATTTCCCATAAATGTAGGCCACAGTCTCAAGCGCTCCGAAAGAACTACGCATGCGCGCAGTTTACTGACAGTGCTGCCAGGCGGTGCGCCATGCTTCGGAGGCTGTGTGCTCCGTTGTTCGTATTTCTTTTAATCCCCCCTGTACGACAATATCCCGACTCCTGATTTTGTTGTCGAGCTTCAAGAGGACGGCACGCATATCGCGACAGTGGCAGCCAGGATCACAAGTACTGGCTGGGTTTATGCATAAACCCAGACGTCATGCATAAACCCTGCGGCGCACTCCAGGGTTTATGCATGACGTCTCGAGAGCGCCTTAACAGGTATGATGCCACCCCAGCCTGTGAAAAATACTGTATACAAGTGTAACAAATTGAAGGGGGAGGCTATTGTACCGGCCCTTCATATTTTCCCTTTCTTCCGCACTGCTGCATTGTTTTCGTGTATGCGTTATTTTTATGCATCCTAAGCTAAGGATCTAACCCAACCTGCGAAGGCTACTGTGTCGAGTGAATCAAACTGCAGACGCAGTTCCGCAACAGAACCGAGGAGACCTGTATTAGCTAGTACCAAGTTTTCGAAAAAAAAAAGAAAGCACCGTGATTAAAGTAAAACAGCAGTTTGACAAACGAGGTTAACGAAAATGAAATAAAAAAATATTTGAAGGAGGTCGAATCAAACCAGTGCCTTTCAGAACAATGACAGGCACAAACACTGCACCATGCAACCACACCTGACCGCTCTAGGCTGGGAGGCAGAACTGCCAGTCACATAGAGGCCAGTGTGTTACTCAATTAGGAGACATGGCGGCAAAATATCTTTACGAGCTAAAGTACTGGCTGCCGGCACTATATCCCCTTTCTAATTTGAATGATTGCTTGAAAAAAGAGTTCCGGGAGTGCAGGGCAGAGGCTCAGGTTCCCTGTGCTGAACGTTGCCTAAAACTTACTTCACTCTAGCTAAGAAACATAATGCCAAGGAATATAACAAACTCGTTGATTGCTTTTGAAAAATACAGAGAAGTATGTATTCACAGAACTAGCATTTGAACCCACAGCGTCTTTACACAAGTCTGATGCATTACCTTGACACACTGAAGGCAAGCAGACACTTGGCTGAAAATGCAGATGGAAATGGTCTGTTGTGAGTGTAGTCGTTGCAAATAGACTACACAATATTGTCATATGTTCGTCTTCTACCATAAAGCGCCAATTCTGTGCATGTATCTTTCCGTGAATTTCTTATTAGCAGTTTCTTGCCTTAGGTGGTAGGGAACTTGTGCTAGAACCAGGCACAGGTGTCAAACTTGGACACCTGAATACCAGCTTTGACGTAAGCACTTGTTCAACTTGCTAGCAATAACTGAAATCTGCCATTGCTTGTAATCACAACCTGCTGACCGGCTTTATCGGCACAATTTTGAATAAGTTGGACTGAATGTGGTCAGTAATAGCAATATTACTGAGAGCATGTTGGCTGAACGTGGCATCAGACACGCTACTAACACTAGACTGTCATTGAGTGCAGGCTTAGCCAATGACTTGTGACACATTTTCTGCCTCTAGGAATGACCAAAATGATTGGTCAGCACGGTATCGCTAAATTGTTCTTTGCTTCAAGGCCCGGCACCATACACAGCGCTTCTCACGGCAAAAGTAGGTGCCGAAGCGAAGGCGAAGAGCAAAGCAAGAAAAAGAGAAAGTAAACGTGTTTATTAGGCCGTGCATGCTCACATGCTACCGGTCTCAAACCAGGTGCTATAAGCAGATGTTGCGTGTGCAGTCCCGAGCAGCCCACTCGAGAGAAGTGTTTTACTGGCTGTACATCCCTGTTTATAGCAATTGTAATGATATTTTATTTTCCGTCACTTATCTTCATTGCAGTTCACAAGGGGTGCTGCTAGCCAGTTTTTGTGTACTTTAATCTCATTTCTTTGCCATTTTTATTTTTTGTTTTTCTGTCAAACATTCTGCTGTGCGGAACAAGCTAAACTTCCCTTCTCTAGAGGGAGGAAGTGCCTGTGACTGGCTGGGAGTACAGAGTGATTTAGTGCACCACTTGGGGTAGTGGCCACCAGCTTCAGGAGAGGGAAAGGAAACGGAGGGGTTTTGGCAAACGGTGATGACGCACAAGGCAGCCATAGACAGCTTCTCTTCAAAAACTGCTTTTGCTGTAGGCACAGAAATTCGGCGCTTGTAGTTAACCACAAATTCTGCAATTTGTGTGTTCAAGTGCATGCCAGGTTTGTGACATTCATCGAATTTTATTTTGCAGCATATACAAGCACGGAGAATAAGGTCGACCTAATACAACTGAAGGCGAGCCGGTCATCACTTCTATCTCGGGAGATGGAGTAAGCCTGCTGCAGCGAGTCACACGTCATGTGTACCGCTAGCAAAAATAAAGTAAGCCTGTGTGTCCGAAAAACAGTGGCCACGTGACATTTGTTTTGCATGTTTTATCACAGATCTACATGAAATGCACACATTCAATCATTCTTTTTTCCCGTTTCTTCCCACACACAGGAATAAAGCCGTGTTCTGTACAGATATTACATTACCTTCAAGTTTGGTTAGTTACCTTTATTGGGTCTCAATAAGTACCTGATAAAAATTATTTAAAACTCAATAAAATGGGCAAATTATATTCAATTTAAAAACTGTATAGGGAACCTATATAGAAACTCAATAGAGTTAATCTCATTCAGTTTGAATAAGTACTCGATAGAAAAATTCTTTTAAACTTAACAGAGATAATCTATCAAGTTTCGATAAGTACTCGATAGAAAAAGGTCTTTTGAAACTTCAATAAAAAGTTTTATGCATATTCAATGTAAACTCTATAGGTAACTTAATAGAAACTTAATGTAGTTATTCTATCGAGTTTCAATAACTACTCGATAGAAAACAAGTCTATTTGAAACTCTTCGTCCCATTTCAAGATAGGAACGCGGTGGCCAATAACTTTTGAAACTCTATAGGCAGAGTCAATAGAAACTTAAAAGAAATAGTTAGGTTCTTTCGACAAAATTCAGAAACTTTCAAAAGCATCACGATAAAAATTTTTGTAAGGGTCAACTGACGCCATTCTATAAAAGTTTCTGTAGCGCATAGGGAATGAAACCAAAGCTCAATTTTCAGGGGAATTGTTCTTCAATGATGCCTATTGCGGTAGACATCGCGGTTGTTGCGTTTTAGCGGAGCTGGACTCTACAAACAAGAAGGTGCTCCGAGGAAGTCAAAACACCGAGAATGAGGAGGGGTAAAAAATTTACGGAGCAGTCAATGTTGGTTTGCCGCAAGGTGGGGGACCTCCCTAGTCCAGGAAGCCTGTCCAGGAAGCCAGGAAGACTTGGGGGCCTGTCTTGCCCGGACTACCGGACATTGGCGATCCGAGTTGCACCTAGTCAACCGACACTCCCACTGCTCAAATGAGGGATTTAGATTTATGGCCAGGGACGGTGTAAGGTTTGACCGTGGAGGTCGTCGCACTGCGGGCGCTCCACACGATGCAGACGAGGAGGCGTCGACCCTTCAAAGGCTCCGCTGACAATTAGGCCTCCTCGACGGGCGGCGTCTACAGAAATGAGTGGGGCCGCGTCCGGCCTGAGACAAAAAGGAGCGTTTTTCTTTGACAATGGGGTGGCGACCACCATGTATGGAAGTTCTCCGAACGCCCCTTGCTCGGTCGTAGAGTACTATGCCAGGCCTTGCTGTTTTTTGTTTTGTTCAAGGTTTCCCCTTTCCCTCACGGAAGGTGTTTATGTAGAGCCCGGCGAGAGGAAGGGGTATTTTGCTATTGAACTCACTGCAGGTCGCGGGTAGAGACCCCCCGCGCTGGCTAGACCCCGGCAAGCTTCTAAGCCCCACTGCGGGCTAGTCCTGTTGTCTTGTATATGCTCTGTAAATATTCCCGTACATAGACTGTACATAGTTTGTTAGTGGAAGTCTGCCTCGTCCCTACCGGCGACGCGAGACATGGCGGAGCGTTCCTGGAGAAAAAAAAGTCCAGAAATTTACTGATGAAGTGCGACGGTAATCCCACACCACGTCGTAGAGAGTGCATGGCTGTATGCAGAATTTACGGGTGTACGTGTTTAATGTCGGAATGAACTGAGTGTAGCAATGTACCATGTGCAAATGTGTTATTCTGAACGGTTAAAAAATACGCTGGTCGTAGCTTTATTCCCGAGCTTGTAAAGCTAAAAGTACGCGCCATACGAAGCTATTTTTTGTTCCTTGGCTCATCTGGGTATACACTGCAGAAAATTACTAAAAAAATTGTTGCTACTAAACCTAATTTTTTAATTGCCAGATTTCGTAATTTCCAGGTGTCCGTTTAGGCCCCATTCTTTTCCTGGTCTACGTGAACGATGTGCATACCTGCATTGAACAGGTCGTAACACTAAGGATATTTGTAGATGTGTGCGTAATCCACACGCTCGTGCGGACCACGAAGACCAAACTAAACTAAACTCTCCGGTACCTTACATATCTGCCTGCTGCACCAAATCGGGGATGCAAATTAACCTAACCAAAACAAGAAGTATCACTATAACTCAGAAAAGACAGCCCATGTATTGATTACGAAGTAGCAGGTCATACTTTAACTCCGAAGGACATTGTGAAATACCGAGGCGTAACTAATTGCTAAAAATTTACGGTGGAATGTACATGTAAATAATATATGGGCTAAGGCATTACAACAGCTAGGATTTCTGCGTCGAAAAGTAACAGCGGCGACACCTAAAGCAAAACTCTCAGCGTATTTAACGCTAGTATGTCCCATTCGTGACAACGCGAGCGTAGTATGTAATTCTCACCAAACATACCTCATTGATAAGTCAGTACACATGATATATCTGGCCATCCCCTTCATGCACGCGAAATTCTCGCTCGCATGATAGTATCACCGCACTGCGCAACCATGCTGTCCTACCACCATAAAAATGCGGCAGACACATTGCATGCTTAATGTTCCTCTACCTTCTGTATCACGCCAGCATAAACACAAATATACGCACCTCCGGCCACCTTTTCATCATTCACGTAGCACCAACCACAGCCATTATATCAGGACTTTCGTTACTCACAGTAACGCTTTAAAATATTCCTATTTTCCACTAACAATAGAAACATTGAATAAACTGCGCAGTGAAGTTGTTGAAGCGCGTTCGTGGACATGTTTGTTACTAAAAGCGAAACATTGTATTCTGATCATCAGTGAAAGTGTCATAACCTGTGGAATACAAACGTATGTTAGCATTATTAACCTTTGTACGCCTACCATCTTTCTAGGGATGTCTTAGGTGTGACATTTATTGCACTGTATCACTCCTGCAAGAGCCTTCGAATAGGCTTACAGTATGAACGAATAAATATAAATACATAAATGCCTCTTGAATAAACCAGTTATCACGTGCACTATACTATCTAGTTTGTGGGCTTTTTGGGCACAATAATTTAACAAATTACCGAGGAAATGTTGTCGTCCTTGAAATAAAAGAAATCCCTGCTGAAAGGGATAATTGATTGATCGTGTTGTACAAGACGTACTTTGAACCCTGTTTCTTGCTCTGAGGGTTTCCAGGGTCTTACAAACCCATTGCGTAGAAAATATCCATTGTGTGTATTGGAAACGCTTTACAGTATAGGGACTTCCAAATCTGGCATAAAAGCAGCTCTCACGAGTGCAGCGGGGAGGCGGGGGGCAGCGGATGTTCCGCATCGGAGCAGCAAGGGGCGAACAGCTGCGCCCACCATCCTCCGCCAGCGTGAACCAACCGGCACATGTGGTGGGCGCACACGGTGCGCCGTGGGATGTCCACTCGTCCCCGTCGTCGTCACAAACCGGCAACCGGTCATGTACGCGTGCTCAGAAGTGACACACGCGGTGGAAAATATACCCTGAAAGCCCTGTGAAGAAGTGATTGTTGCTCACGCCGGCGTTCCAAGCGGGCAGGTTGCCGTTCATCCGGAAGGCATTCACCGCTACTCGACGAGCTGAACTTGTTTTCTGCATAAGCGGCGAAGTGCGTTATTCAGTGCTGCGTTGTTACCTTAACTGTAATGTATTTCAAGCCCATATTGCTGCCCATGTTTTTTTTTTTACCGGGAATAAACCGGTGATATCTGTATACCTTGCGTGTGCTCGCGTCGCTTCCTTCGGCGGGGTCAAACTCGTCAACCCTTCCTTCAACAGATGATAACGTCATCGCTTTTCGCGTAAGGTTGCACGCGGGATCTGGCCAAAGCGTCTGCCAATTTTTAATACCGAAAGAGCCCGAAATGCGCAACGCCCCGTAGTTGGAGAAAGAAGATTATTTTCCATGGTTAACGCATCTAATCGTTCTATTAACGTAATTGGAGATAACTGGTGTAGCACAAATGAAAACGTAATAATACAAAAATAGCAGATATTTAAATCTTCCCGAGGTCGACTTAAGAAATTAAACATATGAATGTGAGGGACCCACCCAAACACCGGAGAAGAAAATAAATAGTGTCCGTTAAAGAATGACAGAAATACGAATAAAAAATTCGGAAAATGGGCCAGATGTGTAGGGTTATGAATTTGAAAAAAATCCATTAATGGCGGAGTTCATACATTTAATTTTTGTAGTAGCGTAAATTCAGACAGCTTCGCGAACGGAATTTTTAAGAGCCAAAAATAGAAAAAGAAGAAAGTGTTACAAAGTCCTAAAGTGAACTTACCAACTGAGCATCTTATACACCTCGCCCCCCCCCCCCCCCCCAAAAAAAAAAAACGCATTGAATATGAGCAAGCGCCGAAATGCAGGGAGGAAACACGAATAAAAAAGTCGTGAGAACGTATCAGCCCTGTAACGCCCTGCACTTGTAAGCAGAATATAACTGTTACATGGTGTGACCCCAGAAAGGCGGTTGGCTGGCTGGCCAATATATTATAACACAAGTAGAGTTAAATCCATGTAAAAACGTCCCTCAGCCTTAACCAGGGCTTAAATTCGAAGCGGTGTAAATTTTTCTAAAACGTCTATGCTTAAAGAGGACGATGGAAGCTATATGTGCAAACCTATTACGACATAAGCGTGGTCAGTATGACACCTAGGCCATTCAATTTATTCCGAAGTTTATCTCCTCATATTCGAAAAGTGCAACTCAGCGCACACACACTGAAGGCAGTGGGCCGAGAAAGGTCTTCAGGCTACTTTACATTTGATTTTCGCTTTTCAGGAATTATTCCGTGTTTGCGGGGTGTGTGTCGAAATTCTTATGGGCGCGTGCTGCACCTTCGCTGGTCTTCGGCTCCGTGGGGGCTTCGATAGCAGTGGGTGAATGAGCGCGCCCAGTCGGCTCTACTTGGACTGGTCCAACAGCTGCTTGTTGCGCGACAGATGACGCCTGGGTTTCTGCAACGCAACCGGGACAGACAGCAAGCGGAAAAGCAGCAGGTGGCTGCGGCATGTCGTACGGGGGGCGAATCCAAAACGGCCGCTGTGTCTGCAGCTGGCGATTGTCAGCACTGGGACGCCAAGCAGGAGTTCCCACCATTTGCTGGTTCCAGCCAGGCCATTGTACGAGAGCACCCACCCTGCCGGGGACTTCGAACCTGTGCGGAGGAATTGTGCAGTGATTGTCAAACCTCTTAGGTACATAGGAAAATAAATGCGTGGAGGCATCTGTTTGGTGTATACGAACTGAAAGCAATGTACCGATGCTGTTTCAAAGCACAACAGAATCGTTTGAGCACTGCCAGTTACGTTTATTACTGTGTGAAGCAGCAAATGCTTGTATGAAGTTGCCTCAATCGCAGCAACGATAAGAAAATTGGGCCGTCTAAAAATTACCTCCTTCGATGGGCCGTCCCATCGAAGGAGGTATTTTCACTTCCGTTTATTTTCAATGAGGAAGTAGCGTTGTTGACATTACAAAAATTTACATTTTGTTGCTATGATATTTTTTCAGGTGTCTTCTTAACAGTAGCCATGTTAATTTGAACGCGAATTGTCTTCGTCTTTATATCTGCAGTATTAGAGGGAATTACTTGTGCCCAGCCGAAACAAAAAGCTACCCTTTTTTAAGCGTGGCTGGGTTCATATTTTGAATTTAATCCTTGCTAGTAAGTCATACGACTTGTGTGTTCCTGCTGTGACTATTCGTCGTTAAAAACTCCTGATTGTTTGTGGTAATTTAGGGAATTTGGCTTGATGGTAGAAGTAATGCTCACTTTCCGACCGAGATTCACCATTTTGTCAGAAAGAAGAGCCGAACAGATTGACTTCACAAGTGCCAACGATCGGCTGTGTGGGAGCTGAAACTTAGAATTAAGGGCAAAAACAAGTCGTAATATACCGGTATACATACCAACAGAATAAATGCGAAGTGTAAATAATAACTACGAGCTCACTCAAGTAGCCGCTGTTTATTCACGCACAAACAGCGACGTACCGGAAAGCGGGTGCTCTGCCTCATGCATTATTCCTCATTACCATTAGGGACTGCGCCACCAGTCAATGGTGAAACGGGACTGGCGCGAGCTGTGGTGTTTGCCAAACCAACAAAAACCTTCGGCAACACACGTGCTACCATGAAAAGAAACAACAGCAAAACACCTTAGAGGGACAGAATCGAATTTTTAAAACTTCTGTTTTTGCTTCTATTGCAAGCCTGGCTCAAAATAAAGCACATTTAATCGTTTATCGGGTCGATAAAGCAGCATTTAATGTATAAATCCTGGCAGAAGAAAGATGTCACGTGAAGTTTGCAGCGGGCGTAACCACCACGAGCAGTGACGCGTATTAGCGATACGATGCGATTGAACGATGTCCAGGATTTAAGTTCAAAGGATTTTTGGTTTCGGAACAGTGCGAAAGCACGCTTCACATCCGGCGTTATCGTTGGCTGGGCATTCTCGATATCACAAAAATCGGCATACCGCGCTTCTGCTATGTTCGGGGCTGTAGAATGCGTCAGGTAAGCCTTCCAGCACCACTTAGAAAGTAGCTTTCACTAGCCGGGGCGTACGCACCGGGTGAACGTTCTCCACGTCATCGAAGACGCTTAACTTGAAAGCGCACCCCTCCTACCCCCCTCCCTTTGGAGCTTGCAAAGCTCGACCCTGTGTCGTCACAGGCGTGTTTGCACCAGGCCAAGAGTCGTGTCTCTCGGCAATGTTTCCTCAAGCAGTCGGGGCTTTTGTCAACACCCCGCCAACGACAACTCGCCAGCGCGTCAGTGTCAGTCTACACGCCGTCTGTTATCTCGCTCACGGAATAATTAAGCTTGCATCGCAAAAATGTGAATTAAGCATACAAACATTATATTCAGTAAAAAATGCGTAAAAGAAAAATTGCTATGGGGGATTCGAACTCGATACTTCTGGCGAACTGCACCCAATGCTTCAGACCACTAGGTAATAACCGCAGCGCTGTAGGAGATTGAAATATAAAGTTTACGTTGTATAGCCCGTTCGTTAACAGCGTAGCTCTTTTACAAGCCGTAAGCTCGGCGTTGTTGAAAAAAATACAAAGAAAATTGCGACCGCTCATGAGCGCGTGTCTCGCAGCGACCCGGCTCTAGCAAAAAAAAAAAAAGAACGTCCCGCGCTGTCTTCAAGCGCTACCACGCGTGTAAAAACAAAACAAAAAGAAACTGCATCGCTAATTCTTAATGTTAAAATGCACCCTGCGTTGGAGAGGTAATCTGGACGGCCGCGTTCTCTAGAAGCCACTTTGGATAATTGGAGACAGATCATTCCCGAGAGGTCTTGCAGGTCCCGGCACCATTGCCTCTAGTCGATGAAGAGGAGCTGGTGTAAGTCTACTATGCTGAGGATGACTTTGCTTCCGGCACTCGCCACGAAGACGACGACCACCTCTCTAATGCATATCACGATGATTACTAGTACCGCAACTATGCGAACAAACAATAATGCTAAAATTAACTACTAATGTGTCCGGCAAGGCTCAGCAACAACAGCTTTGTTATTCATGTCTTGCGCGTCCGTGCAAGTTTTCCTCAGGTTTTTGTAGTTTCAGTATTGCGAGCTGCTTATAACGCAGCTTGAATAACGCGCGTGCAGGAATCGTCCGCCCAAATTCCCAAGGGTATCTTATCTATAGCGACCAGAGGTCGGCAAACTCACTCATGAGTCCACTCACTCAGACTCATTTGGACTCAAACTCACGCGTGAGTTTGAGTTTGAGTGAGCGCGAGGCTAGTGTGGCATGGTGAGTTTGAGCTTGAGTGAGTTTGAGCCGAGTGATCACGACTGAGTTTGAGTCCGATTGAGTTTGAGTCCATTTTGAGTTCTGAGTACATTTTGAGTTTGAGTCCATTTTGAGTTCTGAGTACATTTTGAGTTTGAGTCCATTTGAGTTCTGAGTACATTTTGAGTTTGAGTCCATTTTGAGTTCTGAGTACATTTGAGTTTGAGTCCATTTTGAGTTCTGAGTACAATTTGAGTTTGAGTCCATTTTGAGTTCTGAGTCATTTTGAGTTGAGTCATTTTGAGTTCTGAGTACTTTGAGTTTGAGTCCATTTTGAGTCTGAGTACATTTTGAGTTTGAGTCCATTTTGAGTTCTGAGTACATTTTGAGTTTGAGTCCATTTTGAGTTCTGAGTACATTTGAGTTTGAGTACATTTTGAGTTTGAGTACATTTGAGTTGAGTCCTTTTGAGTTTGAGTCCATTTTGAGTTTGAGTACATTATGAGTTTGAGCTCATTTTGAGTCTGAGTACATTTTGAGTTGAGTCTTGTTGAGTTCTGAGTCATCTGTTGGGTCTGAGTACATTGCAGTTTGAGTCCTTTGAGTATGAGTCACCATTGAGTTGAGCATTTTGAGTTTGAGTGATTTGAGTTCTGCATTTTGTTTAGTTTTTGTTGTAAAAATTTTTAAGTCCATGATTGTGAGTACTAGAGTGCGGCTGGGCGCTGAGTGTTGACTGTTAAGGTCATAAAGGGTCACTGTGGGCTGGAATTCAAGTTCCTGACGGGTATGGCACCAATGACGCTGATCGTTGGGAAGAGGAGGTGGTGGAAAGCTGTGAACTTTTTAGGCTGGCACTTGCGTGCTAATTGTTCGCGGCTGCGTGATGATAAGGACTGGTGAGGTCATAAAAAGGGTGAATTCCTGACGGATAAAGAGGTGGAAAGGGTGGTGGGAAAGAGGGGGGTTGTTCGCCTCTACTGTACGCTTGATATACTAGGGGTCACAAAGGAAGAGGTGAGAGACGGGGGAAATGGGGCGGGGGCTGTCCTTTCTACTGTTTCAAAGAAATTAGCTGAATTTACTTGGCAACGGCCCTTTAGACAGGATAATGACCGCATTAGATTGGGTGAAAAGTGAAACTGATGAGGCTAAGGCGTGTAAGGTATCAAATGAAAGGTCCGGATTAACGGAATCACGTGGGGTAAATAAAAAAAATGCTTCCTGATTGTAGTCATCAGGCAGTCATAATGAGTCATAGATTGGGTTAAAATTCAAAATGACGCTGCGAGGGCATGTGGGGAATCAAATTCAAGGTCTCGATGTGGGGAATCATTCGGGACGAACATGAGATATGGATATATCATGACGTAGTCATGGTAAATCAAAGATTCGGTTAAAATTCAGGTTCATGACGCTAGGGCGTATCAAATTAAAGGTCTCGATGAGGGTAATCACGTGCTTCCTGATTATTATCATGACATAGTCAAAATGGGTCATAAATTAGGTTAAAATTCACAATGATGCCACTGGGTGTCCGGGGTATCAAATTGAAGGTTCCGATAAGGAAAATCACGTGGGACAAAAATGTGGTAGGGCTATATCATGATAGTCACGGTTAGTCATTGATTGGTTTAACGTTCAAATTGATTCCGCTAGGATGTGATGGGTATCAAATCAATGGTCTTGATGAGCCGAATCACGTGGGAGAAATACAAAAATGCTTCCTGGTTATAACCATAGATTGTCATGGCGAGTCTTATATTGGGGTAAAATTCGAAGTGACCCCGCTAGGGAGTGTAGGGTATCAAATTTACGGTCTTGAAGAGGGGAATCACGTGGTGCAAATAAAAAAGGCTTCGTAGTTCGAATCATGAGATGGTCATTATGAGTCATAGATGGGGTTAAATTCAAGGTGAGGCCGCTGAAGCATGTGGGGCGTCAAATTGAAGGTTCCAGTTAGGGCAATCATGTCGGACACCTAAATAATGCGTCCTGGTTACAGTCATGAGTCATGGTTAGTTTGACTGGTATGAATTCCATATGACCCCGCTAGGGTGTGTGGGGTATCAAATTAAAGTTCTCGTCGAGGGGGTCACGTGGGACAAATATGAAAATGCTTTATGGTTATAATTATGAGGATATCGCAAAAGGTATACAGCAAAGGACACACTCACACACTCACACTCACACTCTCTCACTCACCTCACACTCACACTCACTACCACCTCACACTCACACTCACACTCACACTCTCACTCTCACTCTCACTCACACTCACACTCTCCACTCTCCTGCTCACTCTCAACTCTACCTCACTCTCACTCACACTCTCACTCACTACCTCACTCTCACCTCACACTCCACTCACACTCCACCACTCTCACTCACACTCTCACACTCACTCCACTCACTCACTCTCACTCTCACACTCACACTCCACACTCTCACACTCTCACTCTCACCACTCATCGCACTCTCACTCACTTCACTCTCACTCTCACTCTCACTCTCACTCTCACTCCACTCTCACTCTCACTCACACTCTCACTCTCACTCTCACTCTCACTCACACTCTCACTCTCACTCTCCACTCACACTCACACTCTCACTCTCACTCACACTCACACTCTCACTCACTCACACTCTCACTCTCACACTCTCAATCTCGCACTCTCAAACTCTCACTCTCACTCTCTGACTGTCTCAATCTCTGTGAGGCCATGTGAGTTCTGAATTCATTTTGAGTTCTCAGCCCATTTTGAGTTCTGAGTTCATTTTGAGTTTTGAGTACATTTTGAGTTTTGATTACATTTTGAGTTTGAGTCCATTTTGAGTTTGAGTACATTTTGAGTTTTGAGTACATTTTGATTTGAGTACATTTTGAGGTTTGAGTACATTTTGAGTATTGAGTACACTTTGAGTTTGAGTACATTTGAGTTTTGAGTCCATTTTGAGTTTTGAGTCCATTTTGAGTTTGAGTTCACTTTGAGTTTGAGTACATTTGAGTTTTGAGTCCATTTTGAGTTTTGAGTTCATTTTGAGTTTGAGTACATTTTGAGTTTTGAGTCCATTTTGAGTTTGAGTACACTTTGAGTTGAGTACATTTTGAGTTTGAGTACATTTGAGTTTTGAGTCCAAATTGAGTTTGAGTACATTTTGAGTTTGAGTACATTTTGAGTTTTGATTACATTTTGAGTTTGAGTACATTTTGAGTTCTGAGTACATTTTGAGTTTTGAGTCCGAGTGAGTTCTGAGTTTTGAGCTCAATGTGAGTTTGAGTTTGAGTGAGCGCAGATGTGCTGCTCAGCATTGAGTCTGAGTTTGAGTGAGTGGTGATTCGAAAAAAAAAAATTGTGAGTGAGTTTGAGTGAGCCGCGCCAAATTTGCCGAGGTATGATAGCGACTGCGTTCCTTAGGCAGAAAAACGTGAGCAAAGCTGAGGTCGTGCTGCTGACCGCTGTGCTAGCTTACGCAGCCCGAAGGGGGTTCCCCTGCTTTGGTTTTACGACCTAACAAAACTTGTTGAGCTAGTTGGTTCATGCTTATTAGAAATAATAAAAGGGCGCTGAACAGAAAAAGACGAAGTAGAAACACGCACAACATACAGGCGCCAACGTCCAATGCTTTACAATAAAACTTTTACGCTTTAGAATAAAACTTTCTGTTCATTTTAACTTAAGGTCCCTCTTATTTCGCTTAAATTGGCCGTAGATTTTCAACTAACGTAACAGTCAGCGCAGCGTCGCATGGCGCGCGTGTGGAGCTACTTTTGCTTCATAAAAGTTATTAACCTTGATACAGTCTACAAACAAACAAAAAATAAGGACACGTGCCTCCAGGCAGAAATCGTGTCGTGACTTAGTTTTAAATGAGCGCACGAAATGTCACGACCCACAGGCGGCCGGCCGACTCCCCGTGCCGGAGGGTCGGCGAGCCTCGTAGCAGCGATGTCAAGACAAGATTTCTGGAATAATTGTCACAGAACGCGTGAAAATAAATCGCAAGGAAGATAGACAACGGAGGACAGCACTGTCAAATTTATTTTCCTACTAAAGTCGCATAAACGCAGAGTGTGGTCTAAACATGAGCTACCTAGGTACTCACGACTACAAATTGCGCAAGTAATCCCCCAATATTTAGAAATTCCTTCTATGAGCCGTTAAAATACGAAGCTTTTCGCCCGCGCCTGGGTAGGTAGGGACGGGCGAAAAGCTTCGCACTTTAAAGACTCACAGAAGAAAATTCTAAACATCGTAGGATTACTTGTGCAACTTGTGTTGCAGAAGGCGCAAGAAGCTACACCTAGGAGCTGGGACGTCCAGTAGGTCCTGCGGACGCTTGAAAGGCCTGAGACTCGCGTGTCGGCAACGGTGAACTCACGTTTCGGCTGAGTATGGCTAACCACCAGGACTACGCCAAGGCCCGAGTCGCGGCACGTGCAAACGTCGGATAAAGTTTATTCCATCCATCCATCCAACGCTCGCGCCTGGCACTTAACGCCGACCATTTCACACTCTTCTGACGCTCTTTCACTCTCTCTCCTCCCTTTCACTTCCCCGTCGCACTCCTCTTCTGCCTTCTCTACAGACGAACCAATCGTATCTTCCTAGTCTTTTCTCCCCCTCTCCTACGATCTCATGCCTTTTTCACTGCCATCGGCCTATGTTCTTCCTCCACCTCTTGCCTAACGTATATTCTCTGTCTGTACGAGTGTTCACCTCCCTTTTTCCCGCTTTTCATTTTACACACTCTCTATATGGACTCCTTCCCCGATATCCCCGCATATGGTCATTCCCCGTTTACATTGTCTTTCATTTCCTATTCTCTTTCCACCTGTGCTCCGCTGCTTTTCCCGTGTACCTGGCATACCACTCTTTTCCAATACCGCTTTTCTACCCCTAGCCTCTTCACCTCTTTATATCCTCCTTTTAGCCATCTTTACCTCATCCTCCTCAACAACCCTTCACAGTTGCCTTACCTCCATTTTCTCCATCTGTGACCACCCTACCCATATTTTTCATTTACCCATTGCCACACAGCCCCTCCACCTCACCTCTCCACCCTCAGACACCACACATCCGTCAGTTAGACTTTCTTGCAGCCAAGCTATTTATGGCTGGATCTAGCAAATAGTCTCCGGCGACAGACGGAGCGTAGACCAAGATTTCTGAATGTGTAGAAGAATACACAAAAACAGAAAATCCCTAGGCGCTCCATGTTTGGTGAAGGCTACGGTACGCATCCCGATCCTGCCCCCCGAGCTTCAACCTGCCCTGGCTCCTGAAGCGATCGTCTGGAGGCTTATGGCTCCTGTAGGCACGCCCCAGCCCCGGTGAGTCATGGATTTGACTGTACCTTAGCCTCGTGTTTTCTGGACATGACTCTCTCCTCCAATGTCCCCCCCCCCCCCGCCAGCCTACCTGACCAGCCATGACCTGCCCGGAAGTCGACGACGCTCCCCTGCCCCGTTTTGCGGAGCGTATCCACGGGCTTTGGACATTGCTTCATTGCGTCACTGGACGTTGCAGTGCGGAGGCAATGCTAACAAAGACCGTTGTGGTCATCAGCGGCAGCAAAAGCTTCATATTCTCATCTCATCTCATCATCACTACACCTGTCTATGTAGCGCCGCCTTGACCGGGACGGTCGCCCTCGACGAGGCGGCAATGTTGCAAGGCTCAGAAGTGGGCACTGGCGCCTATCTCCAGGGCGCTAGCCACCGACGACGATGACGCAGGAGATGGCATGGTCTCGTTGCTGGAGCTCCCATGACTGCTGGTAGATAGATGGCATCGCTCTACAGCAACATCATGTAAATACATCGCTCACATCTTCTATCCGGTTCCCTCTGCCTGCCGGACCACACCTTCTTTTTCTCCATTTAATACGTCTACGTCTTCCGATCTACCCTTCTCTCTATCCCAATCTCTCTCCTGCCGTTTCCCTTCCTCAACACTTGTCTTCGCCATTTTCTCACCCGATTATAATCGCAAATCCATTTCCTCTCCCGCCATTCTCTTTTCCCTCCCTCTATATTCCCAACTCCTCTCGGACGCGTTCCCCTCCACTTGAAATATGGTCCCTAGAAATATGTGCTAGTCTCCCGTCCGCCGGCTGCAAAGGGGGCTCCTCCGTGATTCATGCAGCGGCGGCGCTGCACTTATTCGGAGCGCGGTGGCCGGCCGGCACGATGGGCAGCGGCGGACGGCGCTTTGCCGTGCCGCTGCCGCCTTCGTAGTTACACCCGATTTCTGGGCGGGTTCAGCCCGTTTTAACTGCCCCTTTTCGAACCCTATCCGTTTCTGTCGACAAACCAGATTAGCCAAATAAGTTGGTTTTTACCAGTAGGAAGACTTTTAACCGAAGCGTGAAGTGACAGGAGTACGTTTTCGCGTATTATGAAGGATCGAGCCGCGTAAAAACCGCGGAATCGTGTCGCTACGCTAGCCCTCGGGTATGTGTCGAACCGATTTCGACACATACTCTGGGGCTTCGGGAACACTTCCGGCACGGCATCGTTTTCCAGCTTATAAACATCATGCGGGACTTCAGCTACATTACCAAGCAAACAACCGTTCTTTGGGAATACCCCCGCCGTCGTTAACTGATGGATTAGTCAGCGCATGAAAATGTGTGTGTGGTGTGTCGGCGCTCTGCTTTTTTGTATGGCTCTTTGGAACCATCTTTCTTTGCAAGTTTCCCAAGATGTTATCCCCTGTACGTGTATGTAAATAAAGCAGCTCGAACCGGTGCCTTCTGACCTTTCGCATCGTTGATCTGGAGGCCCTTAAAGGGACACTGAAGTGATATGTAAACATTGCGGGATTACTTGCGCAAATTGTAGTCCGGAGTCCCCAGGCCATGTTTTGACCACCCTGGGCGCGTTTACGCGATTTTATATAGTAGAAAAATTAATTCGAAAATGCTGTCCTCCTCTCTTTACGCTCGTCCATTTTCTGCGGCGTTTTCGTGTGACGTCGAGAGGAGCCGAGCTCGCAATTGGCTGCGCTACTGCACGGCTCCCCGGCCTTCAGACTGTCCTTCCCGCTTCCCGCGTACCAGTCAGTGTACCACGGTCGCCGACGGGTCGTCGCAATTCGTTCGTTCAGTTGAAACGAAGCCGGGACACGTTTGTGAATGGAAGAATCTGCCTTTCTTTACTTGGTTAGAGTCAGTCGGCCCAGCGTTTCGTCCGCCGGCCGCCGACGGGTCGTCGCAATTCGTTCGTTCCGTTGAAACGAAGCCAGGACACGTTTGTGAATGGAAGAATCTGCCTTTCTTTACTTGGTTAGTTTGTACACTGTATCTAGGTCCAAGTCAAGGTTGCTTCACACAAGCGCTGCACAAGCGCACATGCGACGCTTCGCTGACTGGTACGCCTGTAGGAAAATATAAGGCCTCTTGAAGGCGGGAGAAGAGTCAGCGAAGTCAATATAGGTACTAAGGAAATAAAATCAACTGATATTTTTACCGTACAGCGTAAAACTAGGGTGCGGGAAGCACTTTTTTGCGCTGGGCGAACAAGCACAGCGGTCAGCAGCACGACTACGCATCTGCGAACGCTTTTCCGTCTACGAAATGCAATTGCTAGACGTGAGCTATTGTGGAAACTCGGGGACGCTTACTGCACGAGCGCAGTACAACAAATAGTCACCTAAGCTGCTTGAAATGCCAAAACTAAATAAAAGTGTAAACTGGTTGTACAATATATACCCTATATTACCAAGGGCTGCGGAGCGCGACCCGTGGCCGAGTTGTCTGGGGCGCTAGGTATGCCACTGCAATTATTTTGCAAATCACGAGTTCGAATCCCCGCGGGTACGTGCTTTTTTTTTTTTTTGTAAGTTAACTTTTTCGTTTTCTGCCGATGTTTTCTATATTGAGTTCACCTTTTTTTGGGCCGCAACGTTCATGGCTCCACGAACTAGTTCACAAAACGCGCGCAGGCTGGCACTGGCGCGCTAGCGAGTTCTCGTTGGCGTGCTGTTGCCATAAGCACCGACTCTTGCAGGCAGTGGGCACAGGCCAGAATGAACAGACCCTTGGCCTGGTGCGAACACGCTTTTTACGATACAGGCATGAGGGAGGCAAGCTCCAAATATGGGGAAAAGCGCATGACATTTGGGCGTCTACGGGTACGCGGAGGGCGTTCATGCACTGCGTAGGTCTCGGCTAGTGAATGCTACGATTCCAAGCCGTCCTGGGAGGCTATCTTTATGCATTTTTACAGCTGACAACATGGCAGAAGCGCGGTACGATGATTACTGAGTTATTGAGAATGCCCATCCAACAACGCCACCGGTTGTATTTTACAGAAGCGAAACCGAAACCGAAACTTGTTTGGTTGCTCACCTTGGGCATCGTCCAATCACGGTGTCCGCTCCTCCCAACGTCACAGCTTTAGTTGGTGCGGCCGCCGCAAACCGCGCATGGTAGTTTTTCTTCTTTCGCGCTTTGTAAAATAATTACCGATTTGTCAACCGGATAAACGATGAAAAGTGTGCTAATTTGAGCCAGTCTACGCACTGCAAGCAAAAACGGGAGCTTGACAAATTCACTTCAGTGTCCCTTTAGGCGCACGTCTTCGCGGCCCCCTCAGTTACGTCCAGTCAACTGGGAATCTGTTAAGTGTAAATGCCAAATAAGAAAACAAGACGTGTGCACATGCATACGAAGTTTTATCACCTTCAGTCATCAGATACAATGATTTCTCCATAACTCGAACTCGGATATCTCGAAATATCGGTAAAGTCGATACTTTTTTTTTGCCGTGCATATACCTGCCATAGGCGACATTTTCCACCCTTTGTCTCGAAACGTCCATTCGGGGATCACGGATATCTCTAAATGTTGACAAAGAGGACGCAGTGCAACATCCACAGCAGGCAGCTGATAAGCTCTCGGTTAAAGCTTAGCTCCATTACGCGCCGAACACCATCGCGAATGGCAAATTTGCTCGGGGTACGCTCTGTGCACGGCCGATGTCCTGTTAGCGGAGTGCTGTCCGACGCCTACATCGTTGATATGGCTGGGAAAGACGCTTCTGATCATGTCGACGACGACGTGTCTCAAGAAGTGCCAAAAACGGCAGGAACGAAGAAAAAGATATGATTTGCTTCACAGCAAGATGGAATAAAGCGTTGGCGACCAACAGTTGATGCGGCATTGAGAAGCTCGAGAACGCTTTTTTGGGACCAGATGCGAAGGCGAAACAGGCGAGCATCACGCAGCTCTTTTTCCGCAATACCTAAAAAAATTGTTTTTTTTTTCTGCAAATTATTTTGCCTGTATTCCGGAATCGTCCCTGTGCATTGGAGCGTTTGTTACCAGCACTAGCTCTTATTCCAGTGACCTGGCCATACATTTCTCGCATTTCGCTTAACCTTACACTCCGCTTACCTCGAAATTTTGAAAAATTTGGGTACTATCAAACCTCTTTTGTGTGCCTGTAATTTTCGTGAATACCACGATTTGAAACATTCGCCAGCATTGGGTACGTGAAACTGATTTTTAATAACACCCGGCTGCAAATCAGTAACTTCGCTTGCATTCCTCATTGCACAGGTTCTTTTTGATCACCCACACACTCGGAGTGAATTGCGAGACGCACGCGGGGAAAGCAAAACGGGAGAATATTTGTGTTATGGCCAATCATTATAATCGCGGCTGTTTGAAACCAAGGAGTAAAAATATTGAGGTTTATTTATACTGTCATAACCATATATACATTGCTTTATCCCCCCTACCCCCGCACTCTGCCCAAAGTATATAGGAACAAGTTTTTGCTGGCAGAACATTTTACTCAAGCTTTCGCTTTTCTTCTTGTCAGCCTTTCAGCCGGCTGCGTGCTTGTCACCGTCAATGACGTTCGGGAATGACCCGGTAGTTGCGATGTAGAACAAACACAGTTCCTGGTGCCGCAGGGAGCTCTTTTTGAACAAAATCTCACTCTCTGAACATTGATGGTTGAACGCGAAGCTTTCTTGTGAGCGATTCCTTGTCGTCTGAGTTTTGGCTTTGACTCATTGAGCTTTAACTTTGACTCGCACGCTTTTTGGACTTATGATCGCGCCGGATTTGACATCGACCCTTTGCCGTTTGATTTCATGCGAAGAAAGCTTCGTGTTCAACCATCGTTGCAGAGTGGAGGAATGGATAATTTTTCTGACTGATTACATGTGCACGCCCATGCACTCCTCTCCGAATCCAAACTGCTTTGACCACGTTGTAATTGCGTAATGAGGTAGACGTCGGCATCATAACGAGATGGAACCAGCTTCGATTGTGACCACGGGAAGCGTTTTTTTCCCTCTCACTTTACTCACAAACATCGCCGTCGTCAGGGACAGTTGGCTTTCCTGCAGTGCTTTTTCGAGGCGACATAGGCCGGCAGTGAGACATAGAAAGCTTCACTTTAATAATGGTTCAAGCGGTGGTAGTGAAACGACTACGCTGGTTGCTGCGGTTTCATCCTTTGGTCTCACTCGCGAAATTCAGCGGCCGCAAAGAGGCTCCGTAGCCCAATTCGAAAGTCGGGGCGTGAAACTAAAATGTCTTATAGTACATCGTACTTTCAATTGTGAGCTGATGTACCTCGTACCATTCAATTTCACCGCTCTAAGTGGCCGACAAATCCCTATGCGCGCTCGCGCTCCGCGGCAGTAGCGCGCGCACAGGCCGGCCTGCGGCCGCTCTCGCTCCAGCCGCCCGGGCGCTCCGATTGCTCGCAGCGCTGTGCGAGCGCTCTGAGCACCGCTGTGCGTGCATGAGCAGCGCGAACACGCCTTCCCATAGGGAAAGCGCGCCGACGGCAGACTAGCACATATTTCTAGGGACCATACTTAAACATTCGCTTTGGAGTCCTCCCTCATCCTTTATCCGTAACTGCATCTCTTCGCCTTTCCTTTATTACATCATCTTTTATACTTGACTTTGCGAAACTCCTTCTTAATTCCTCTTCTCCTGTTGTTCTTCTCACTAAATAACTACCCACGCGTTTCCAGCAAGTCCGAAACCTAAATGTTTCAAGACTCACCAGCAGAGGCCGACGGACTCACTCATCAGTCCACTCATTCACTCATTTGGTATCAAGCTCACGCGTGAGTTTGAGTTGAGTGAGCGCAAGGCTAGTTTGGAATGGTGAGTTTAAGTTTGAGTGAGTGTGAGCGCGACTGAGATTGAGTATGCTTGAGACCGAATTTAGTTCTGAGTCCGGGTACATTTTGAGTTTGAGTACACTTTGAGTTTGAGTACTTTGAGTTGTACATTTTGAGTTAAAGTACATTTTGAAGTGGAGAACATTTTGAGTTTTGAATACATTTTGAGTTCTGAGTACATTTTGAGTTTTGAGCACATTTTGAGTTTGAGTCCATTTTGAGTTCTGAGTACATATGAGTTTTCAGTCAATTTTGAGTTCTGAGAACGTATGAGTAGCCTAGGAGGCAGCTATGGTTCTCTTTTGCGTTTGATGTGTGCTTTGGGCTCGCAATTCAGGTTACCTGAGGGTACGGCAGCATTCGCGCTGCGCATGATCGGTTGGTGGGGAGGGGGCGTCTGATTTAGCGGCTGGGCGTGGGAAGGATAATCGACTGGCGAGGTCATGAAAAAGCGTTGTTTCACCTTTTGCTCTTTATAGATCCTCTAAGAAGGTGGGAGAGGGTGGTGAGAAATCACACGGTGGCGCTTACTTGCTGGTTGTTCGCCTGCTTCTGTTAACGGTTTGATTTGCTAGCGTCAAAAAGGAAGAGGCGGCGGCTCTACCCTCCGCTGTTTCAAATGAGTTCCAAACTGAATTGACTTGGTGACGCCCGTTTAGGTAGAATAACAACAGCATTATGAGATACATTCTGTGAAATGTCAAACTGACCCTCCGCTGTTTCAAATTTGTTGCAAACTGAATTGACTGAGCGACGCCCGTTTAGATAGAATAATAACCGCATTAGAGCTAGATTGTATGAAAATTGAAACTGATGTCGCTAGGGCGTGTGAAGTATCAAGGTAAAGGTCCCAATTAACGGAGTCACGCGAGGTAACTTAAAACAATGCGTCCAATGTATAGCCATCAGGCAGTTATAAGTCATAGATTGGGTTAAAACTCAAAATAATGCCGCGAGGGTGTGTGGGGGATCACATTCAAGGTCTAGATAAGAAGAATCGCGTGTAACAAAAATTCGCTATGGTTATATCATGACGTAGTGAAGTGCTAGTCATAGATTGGGTTAAAATTCAAATTATAGCGCCAGGGCGTGTGGCGCATGAAATTGCAGGTCTCGATGAGGGCAATCACGTGGGGACAAATGCAAAAATGCCTCCTTATTATTATAATGACATAGTCATAATGGGTCATAATTGGGTTCAAATTCAAAATAATGCCCCTAGGTTGAGCGGGCCATCAAATTGAAGGTTGCGATAGGGAAAGTCACATGCGCAAAAAAGTGGTGTGGCTATTTCATGAGGTAGTAATGGTTAGTCATTCTTTGGGTTTACATTCAAATTGGTACCACTAGGTTGTGTTGGGTATCAAATTAATGGTATCGGTGAGGAATGAGGTGGGACAAATTCAAAAATTCTTCCTGGTTATGGTCATGCGATAGTCATTGGGAGTCTTATATTGGGTTAAAATTATACGTGACCGCGCTCGGGCGTGTAGGGTATCAAATTTGCGGTTCTGATGGGCGTAATCACGTGGGGAAAGTATAAAAAAGGCTTGGTGGTTCGAATCATGAGATGGTCATGGTGAGTCATAGATTGAGTTAAAATTCAAGGTGAGGCCGCTATACTATGTGCGGTATTAAATTGAAGGGTTCAGTTAGGGGAATCAGGTGGGGCATATACATAATGCGTCCTACCACACAGTCATGACAGCCATTGTGATTCATATTTGAATAAAATTCCAAATGATCCTGCTAGGGTGTGTGGGGTGTCAAATTAAATGTCTCGTTTAGGGGAACGATGTGGGACAACTATAAGAATGCTTTATGGTCATAGTTATGAGATAGTCGCGGTGAGTTAAAATTCAAAGTGACGCCACTAGGGCTTTTTGGGTATCAAGTTAAAGGTTTCAATGAGGAAAATCACGTGGAATAAATAAAGAAATGCGTCCTCCTTATCATCGTGATATAGGCATGGCTAGTCACATATTGGGTTAAAACTCAAAGTGATGCCGATGGTGCGTGTAGGGTATCAAAATTTTGTCTCGGTGAAGAAGGTGGATCGGATGCAACCATCGGAAATCATCGCACTGAATAATATCCAGTTGAGTTAAAAAGTCTTATTCAGACCTCCGCAGATATAACTGTGCTCGGTAATTGTTGGCACGCCATCTTGAAAGCATCGTTGGTTACACACATTACAGCACTCAACATCTGCCAACAAGCCTGCGTTCCCATGAAACAGCTTAGGCACTATTGGGCTGGTATGCCTCCTACGTAAATGGGTTAGCGCAATGAGCGAATGCCTCCGATCGCGCGCGCAATAGTGCTAATTTCCAAGCATGGCTTGCTGCTGTCGGTGCGCGAACATTTTGAGATTTAGTAAGTGCTCCCATAGCTCATACTGAGTTGGTTGTTAAACAAGGCCCTCAAATAATCCTTTAACTGTGCAGGTCGTAAATGATGCTCGTAAAAGTGAAATATTTGCCGCCACATAACACTATTTCCTCCAGCCAAACAGGGGCAACTTATTTGATGCACCAAGTTTATCACGGCCGTTTGCTTGCTTAAAGAACTTTAGCGTTTCAGCGGCGGGTGGGAACCTCGAACAGCTATTTCATGACTCGACCGGGTGTTCTCCACCACGGCGACGCTTTTATATCGCTTTCGGCTCAAATTTTTTGCATACCCGACCTGCTGCATAGGTGTCCAGATGATTTGTGTCGGCTTCCCGTCGGTTAGATGAACAGAACTTACCTCCGGAGAACAGAAACTTGTGATAGGGATTGAGCATGAGGGTGAATAAACAGCGCTTCCAGAAGCAGCCTACGACCGTACGTATTCTTGCAAGTTTGCTAAGTTCGAAGTCTCTCCGATTCAGCACGACTACGACTACCAGTTTGCGGCGGCACTCAAGGGGCGCAGGAAATTTGTGCAGCCAATAGATTCCGCGCATACAGCCACTTCTTTTGTCGTGGTGAACTTCACACGTTCCTTGCATGAGCCCTTCGGCCGAACGCTGATTTTTGGTTTAGCCAAAAACGGCGTAATCACGCCCAGACGAGTAGCTTGTGCACATCGCCAAGTAAAGGCAATGACGGCCACCTGCCCACCATTAAGAAAACAAACATCTCTCAGGAACAAAAAGCGGGCGTCCTGCTTGCAGGGTTAAACGTAGCCTCACAGGCAAACCCCGTCAGGACAAAGAGCTTGCGGGGTGGCCCGCCGCCTTAGCGGGTTGGGGAGGGAATTTATGGGAAATTTTGATAGCTCTCGGACGCTTTGAACGACGTTCTCCTTAAAGCACTGCTGAACGTACCGTTGACGTACTGTTGGCGTACCGAGTAACTGACACTTCCCAATTTTCGATGCCACCTGGACGTCTGATATCCACGCGCGGTACGGAGCAGCAGCGTGGGACTGCGACGTCATCTGCTCGCCCCGCAGTCCCCAAGAAATGCCCGCCAGGTTGTGCCTCGATCGTTTGAAAATTGCCGACCCGGAAAAATTCTTCTGTATACCAGTTACAGAAGCGCGGTACAGTGAGCAGTGGGTGGCTGTGGATGTTGACCAGCGTTGTTTTGGTGGCTACGCGGGCTTTTTTTTCAGATAGTTCAAGCCGCAGGGTGTCGACCAAGCCACGTTTATAGATGGCCTGGTGAAATGCCGCAAGCGCGATTCATCCCTCTGAAGCAACAGATGAGGGATTTTGAATATTGTAACGCCTTGGGCTCTTGGTGAGGTAGGACGTTTATTCTACGATATAGCCGCCTCCTAACACTGGTCCAAGAACCAACGATGATGATGATCAGTCCAGAAGAAGACGAAGTGTTCCTCGGAGTGTTTGATGACGGGGATAACGTGTTAGTGAAATAAATAATTTTCGACGCTTCCGAGCTTCGCGCGTACAATATTGCCGTCCTTCAAAGCTGAACTCAGCATTACTAAGTAGCATGTGTCTGATTTAGCTACACCCAAATCCCGACACGGAAGCCAATACTTGTACATCCCCGATGAGCTTACGAAACAACTCCGAATTTTCTTACGAAGCGATCGCGCATAATGATCTTACGATGCGGTCATTGCCTGGTTAATTTTTCTCTGCCAAACCCTCCCCTGTCATAGCACAATTCCTACCATTCTAGCACCTGCGATGAATATGCGCAGTTTATCTACCCTAACAATTACTGATCAGCGGGATACCCTTTATATCTGCCCTACATGATTTTATTCATCGAAACCTGATTTTGATACCCCACACACCCTGGCGGCATTCTTAAAACATTAACCTAATTTTTGACTAACCATGAAAATCCCATGAAGATAACGAGGAAGCATCTTTTATTTCTCTCAAGGGATTCCCATCATCAAGACTCAATTTGATGCCCCATACCCCGCGGCGGCCTCACTTTGATTTTCAACCCATTCGATGACTCACCAAGTTACGTCATGATTAGAACCAGGAACAATTTTTATTTGTCTCACGTGATTTTTCGCATTCACAACTTTAATTTCACATCCCACACGCCCTACCGCACACCACTTTGAATGTTAACCATTTTTATGGCTCCCCATGACTGGGTCACGATTATAACCAGGAAGCAATTTTTTTTGTCCCACGTGAATCCCCTCACCGAGATCTTCAATTCGATACTCCACATACACTAGCAGCATCCCAATCAATTTTAAACCATTCTATGACTCTCCGTGACTATATCATGATTACAAGCAGGATGTATTTCATATTTGTCCAAGGTTATTTCCCTAACCGAAATATTTAATTTGAGACCCCACACGCCTACGGGTCATCATTATGAATTCCAACCCTGATTATGTCTCACGATAACTAAGTCATGATCATGACAACGAAACATTTTTTGTATGTCCCGCCTGATTTTCCTCCTCAAGGCCTTCACTTTGATACCTCACATGCCCTAGCGGCACATCACTTTGAATTTGAACCCAATCTGTGACTCTCCATGACTCCCGCATTACACGCTTCGCAGTTTACGATATTTTGTATTTATGTCTTAGTTTTTATTTTTGAATATTTCGTTTGGTCAATTATCTACATTTACGTTTTTATAACGATTACAGGCTCAAATTCCACTATATCTGCATTTTTGTAAATGCAGGGCGGTACGCGGTCCTGGCTGAGGGGGGGGGGGGGGGTAAGAATGCTACGCAGTAAAAAAAAAACAAAGTGATATCCGTGAACGCCTCGCAGTTCAGAGATTCGCGGCGACAGTTCACTTTGACACAAGGCGTTTTTCTTTTCGGGATGCAGAGCAAGACTGCACGGCACCGTAACCCTAAACAGCTTCGATCTAAATGAACTGAGCAGTGAGCGCACGGCCCTTCGCCAAATGTTGTTTGTTTCTCCCCGGGACCCCAGCACACGATCGATTCTATACCCCCTCTGTCATGAACACGAACACAGAGCCTATATCAATAGTTTTGTATCCAATATATACCTACAATTGCTTGCAAGTACCTCTAATCATCATGGTCAGCATGTGTAGCTGTATTAAATCGGGAACGCAATTTTTTTCCGATTTCACAGGAGTTACGGTATCATGTCCTACCGAGTGCAAGAGTTTGAGCTCACGAATTTGCACGCGTAATATTGTTACCACGCATGAATTTTAGGACTGTGAATGCTAATCAATACAGTGTCCACCTAAGCCCGAGGAAATTCCTAGCACAAGCCAGTTGTGAATTCATTTGAGTTCAGAATTCATTTTGAGTTTGAGTACATGTTCAGTTCTGAGTACGTTTTGAGTTTTGAGCACATTTTGAGTCTGAGTACATTTTGAGCTTGAGTACATTTTGAACTCATTCTGAGTGCAGTTTAAGTTTCAGTACATTTTAAATTTTGAGTAGATTTTGAGTTTTGAGTCAGAGTGAGTTCTCAGATTTGCGCTCAATGTGAGTTTGAGTTTGAGTGAGCTCAGATGTGCTGCTCTGAAATGAGTGAGTGGTGATTGAGTGAGTGGTGATTAAAAAAAATATTTGTGATTGAGTTTGAGTGAGCCGCGCCAACTTTGCCGAGGTATGGCCGCCAGTACAATTTCTGCCTTATTCGAGCGACGGACAGACCGACAAAGCAAATCTACAGAGAAGCTGTCAATGGCCAAGATTTAGAATGTAGCAGCCCGGAATGTCAGGTGTTGAAGGACGCGAGAAAGTGGACGCAGAGCTGGTTTGCAGTTTCAAGACAAGAGTGTTTATTTTCAAAAGATGGGTGCGGCGAGAGCGTCTACCGACAAGGGAAACAAGGGCAACTCCAGCGTCCTTCAAAAGAGAAAGGCAAAAGGCCCTCCGAGCAAGCAGGCGGCAACGACGCAATGTCTAATGCCAGGAGTCGGAAGGCCAACAAGTTATGCCTCCCCCGACTGCGGACGTTGAAGAAGGCGGGGGAATGACCACCAAAGTAAGCAGCTGGCGCCATCGCCAATACGCGTCTTCCACAAAGGCGCACAGCCGTCAAGCCGGCGTGATAGCGGAGAGAAAGGAAAAGCCCCGTTTCGCGGGAGCCCCTTGTGCTTGGGTGCCCAGTGGCTTCCGCTACAGAGGCTCCCCGCATAGATTGCGGAGCCTTTACAGAAAGGAAGCAGTTACCGGCTGAATGGCGAAAGGTCGGAGTACAGGGGTTATCACCGAAAACGTACGTGAGAGGCTGCATGAACCGAAACCTCATTATGAGCACGCCTGGCGCAGTCGACGGTGACGACTTCTCGTTTGCCCCGCACGTCGATTGTGATGGGGTTGTTTTTACGTCTCAAAACATTGAAAGGACCGTCGTACAGTGGAGGCATGAGCGGCTTCCTTGCGTCGTGTCGCACGAACACATTTGTAGCTGAGTCCATGTCGGAAAAATGAAAACCTTTCTCTTGCGGGCGATGCGACGTGCTGTTGGCCTAGTTGCCCAAGCCATGCGCGCAGCTTCTCGATATGGTCGGAGGCTGCTGAGCCGGAAAGTGTCTGGTCGGAGAATTTACCCGGGAGGCGCACTGTTGAGCCGTACACCATTTCTGCTGCGCTGCAGTCGAGGTCTTCCTTCACCGTTGAGCGTAGGCCAAAAAGAACGAACGGGAGCCTTTTCACCCACTGATGGCGATCGAGTTTCGCTGTAAGTGCAGATTTGAGTTGCCTGTGCAAGCGCTCAACCATTTCGTTGCTGGCGGGGTGGTAGGCGGTTATATGCTGCAGCGTCGTAGTTATGGCGGCGGGGCAGCCAAAGCGGGACACCCATGTCTGAATAAAGGCGTGCGTGATGGTCTGAGCTGATATTTCCGCAATTGGTACAGCTTCGGGCCATCGGCTTTATCTGTCGATTCAGGTACCTGAAACATTGGCAGGACGGTAGCGGTCCCACCAGGTCGAGGTGAACTTGGTCAAACCGCGACTCAGGAGTCCGAAATTCCTGTAAAGCAGCCGAGTGTGGCGAGTTACCTTCACATGCTGACACGTTTCACGTGTCCGAGCCCAACGTCGCACGTCCACGTTGACGCCGGGCCAAACAAAGCGTTCTGTTATCAGCCGCTGGGTTGCGCGGCACCTGGATAGCTGAAGGAGTGGAAAGTGTTGAAGACGTCTCGGTGAAAATTCAGTGGGACGATAGGTAGTTGGGTTGCCTGAGAGGTATCGCAGGTTATCGTGCCCTGGACGTAGGGAAGGGCAACCTCGGAAAACACGAGTGAAAATCCCCGCCCCCCCCCCTTCCCAGTTGACGAGACTGAAAGTATCGTCAACTAAGCGTCCTCCCGCTGAGCCACGGCCATTGCTTCGAAGTCGAGGACTTTTTTGCCAGAAGAGTTGACGCGAGACAAGGCTTCGGCTGCTTCCTTTTCGACTCCGGGAGCGTGGGGCATGCCTGTACAAAACTCAGAGATGAATGAGAGCTGACGAATTTTCCGTACTGAGTAGGAGGAACTACTGTTGTTGAATACGTAGGTGAGGTGGTTATGGTCTGTCAAGATGTAGAACTCACGACCTTCGAGGAAGTGGAGGAAATGCTTAATGGAGCAATAGATTGCGAGCATCTCCCTTCCAAAAGTGCTGTAATGTACTTTTGCAGGCTTCAGGCTTGCAGCACTGTTGCTGCAGCACTGCTCCGACAGATGTGGAGGAGGCGTCCTCCATGAGGCGTGTGGAAGTGTCAAGCAGTGGATGAATGAGAAGGGTAGCCGCGGCCAGCTCGTCCTTAGCCTTCTGAAAAGCGTTCTGATGCTCGCCACACCAACAAAATTCTGGTGCCTTCTGGTCGTTTCGGCGCAGCAGGTCGGTGAATGTCTGGTGTACTCGACAAAAAGAGGGAATGAACCGCCGGTGGAAATTTAAGATCCCGAGGAACTCTCCCAGTTTGCGGAAAGATGTTTTAGCCGGAAACTTCTTGACGGATTCCACCTTCGATTTCAATGGCATAATGCCTTGAGCAGCGATGTGGCGGCCGAGGAAGTTGAGAGCCTCTACACCAAACAAGCACTTTTGAGGTTTCAACACCAGACGTGCTCATCCAGACGGTGAAAGAGCTGGCGGAGGTGCTGTTCGTGCTCGGTACGAGTTCTGCTGGCCACAAAAATGCCATGCAGGTAGACAACGACGAAAGGAAGACCCCGGGTGACCTCATCCATTGACCTTTGAAAGGTTTGTGCTGCATTGTTCAAGCCGTAGGCCATACGGACAATCTCAAACAGACCAAATGGAGTTGTTATGGCTGTTATTGGTATGTCCTCCGGTTCGACAGGTATGCTGCTACGAGGTCGATCTTGCTGTATATTTTTGTACCTGCCAGCCGCGCACTAAAATCGTGAATGTGTGGCAGATGATACTGGTCCGGCGTTGTCGATGCGTTCAAGGCTCTGGAGTCAGCGCACGGGCGCCAGTCGTCTCCGCCGTGTTTAGGCAGCATGTGCCGCGGCGATGAATGGTTGCTAGACGAAGGACGAATAATTCCCAGCTGCAGTATATGCTCGAACTCACTGCGTGCAGCTTGAAGCCGTTGCTGGACAGCCGTCGTGACCGGGCAGTCACTGGCGGCCCGGTGGTGACGATGTGCTGAGTCACGTAATGTTTCACCGGCTGTTCCATGTTGCGGGGCTTGATGGGGGAAAGGGCCAATTCGGTCAGGATGTTGTGTATGCAGATCCTGGCTGGAAGGCGCAGTTGCTAGATGAGCAGATGTTTGACTCCAAACCACGTACTTTGAGGGATGTGTGGTTGTGACGATGAAACGTAGGTCACTGACCAAGTCAAAGAAGCGGTTTGACGTTTCGGTACCCCTACGGGTACCTTGATCACAATGAGCATGTGCGTGGAAAACGAAGCTATATATTGGGCATGAGGCGTCGCAATGAGGTGGCATAGATACGGTGCAGATTGCCGTCTGTTCTGTTGATAGTGTCGGCCGTCGTCTGAATGATGAGGGATTCGAGCAGCAATCGGGAAGACAGATTGCGCTCGGTTGTCAGAACTTTCGCCTCGTCCCAGTCGACCACGTGTCCCGTTTTCTCACAGTGCTCCGCCAGTGCGCTTGTTCTTGCATGGCCCTTGTTTACGTCGTTCCGGTGCTGCGTTAATCTTCTGTGAAGATTTCCCGTTTCGCCAATGTACACTGATTTGCAATCAGCGCACGGAATCTTGTAAACAACACCTGGGAACTTGGAGCGTGAGAGGGGGTCTTTTACGTTGACGAGGTCAGAACGCAGTTTGCTAGTTGGCACGTGCGCGATGTGCACACCGCGTTTCTTGAAAATGCGTGCGAGAGCTTCACTGATATGTGGGACGTAGGGAACCGCAGCACGCTTTGGCGCGCTTCTTGTGGACGCTTCTGCTTGCTCACCTTGATGCATAGTTGTGTTCGTCGCCCTCTTTGCCTCTTTTCGGATAAAGTGCTTTGGGTAGCCATTCCGTTGCAGGTCTCTTTCGATCTTCTTCATTTCTTCTTTCAGGCTTTCCGGTTCAGAGCACGTCCGTTTTGCTCTGTTCACAAGTGACGTCACCACTGAACGTTTATGGGACATGTGGTGCGCCGAATGGAAGCTCAGGTACCTTCCGGAGTGCGTAGGTTTCCTGTATACGCTGAATGATAGTCCACTCGGGGAGCGTTTTACGAGCGTGTCCAGAAAAGAAATAGAGCCATTGGATTCCTCTTCCACAGTAAAGTTGATTGAAGCCTCTGTATCATTCAGATGCTGTAGGAAGCGTCGAACATGCTGCTTGTCCATGACGCAAAAGCAATCGTCGACGTACCGTACGAAGAGCTTCGGCTGTGGTTGAAATGATTCCAATGCTCTTTCCTCAATCGCTTCCATCGTCAAATTTGCGGTTGTGACCGAGATCGATGCCCCCATGGCCGTCCCAAACGTCTGCTTGTAGATGTCGCCGTTATACGTAAAATACGTATTGCTTAGGCAAAAATGGAGGAGCTTGCAAAGCTCGGCGGCATCAAACGGAGTGCAGTCCGGAAGCCTTTCGTCCAATTCCAAACGTTTTCTGCAGGTTTCGACTGCCAGTTCGACAGGAATGCTTGTGAACAGTGAACACACATCGAAAGAAACCAGGACGTCGTCATCTTCCAGAACTATACCCTTCAACTTGCCAATAAAGTCTTCCGAGTTTCGTAAATGCGTACCTGTATTCCCCACCAGCGGTGCAAGGACCTTGTGCAGGTAGCGGGACAACCGGAGGAGCGGCGAACGTGTAAAATCCACAATTGGACGTAACGGGGTTCCATCCTTGTGAATCTTGGGAAGTCCATAAATTGCAGGCGCAGACCCGTTCGTGCAGAGAAGGTGATAGTATAGGCTTTTCTTTGACGGGGGTAAGCCACTGAATATCTCGGAGAGCAATTTCTGCAAATCCTTTTGAATTCTCGAGGTGGGATCTTTTGTAGCTTTGGAGTACGTCGTACGGTCCTCGAGTAGTGCCGACAACTTGTTCTCGTACGCAGAGCGGTCAAGGACGACTGTAACGTTTCCTTTGTCGGCAGGGAGCACAGCAATATCTGCGTTCGACCGCAGAGACTGAATGGCCTTCTGTTCCGCTCTAGTGATGGCCTGTGCATCTCTTGATCCGCGCAACCTGGAGAGAACACCGATGGCGCTTGTGCGTACTTCATCTTGTACGTCTTGCTCCAGTAGTTGAACTGCGCTTTCGACAGCGCATATCATCTTGCGGGCATCCGGTGACTTGCCTTGGTTGAAGTTCAGGCCCTTTCCGAGAACTTGAGCCTCTGCGGTCGATAGCTCGTACGACGACATGTTCCGCACCTCGAAGCTAGGCAGAGTCTGCCTCTTTCCACCTTCTGACAGTAGGGCATTTAGCTTGCTCTCCTGAGAAGCCTCGTGTTTTTCTTTCGTCTGACGCACCTGCTGGTTCGCTACCAGCTGCACTCCAGGGAAAACATCCGGCATCATGGATTCCAGTTTCCGCCTCGCAAGGCCTTTGCGTAGGCTCATAGGTTGACTCGTTTCGCCTATATACTGTTTGTGGCACTATGAGCATTACAACATATACACAATGTTGGATGAAGTGCACGTAAAAGTTGATTTAATCTTGTGGACATAATTACTGGCTGTACTTTTTACAATGCAGTCGGTCTGCAGGTGCCTGCATGTCTTGCATCTGGGGCGGGAGCAGCGGCTATGACTGGTTGCTTTGAAGGCCCTGTTTGAGCATGCACTAAAATATCTTTTAGATTCCTGTTTCTCCGGTAGGCAACCCTTGGGGCTTCCGGGAAAGTCTTTCTAAGTCGGTCGTTACTGGCTAAAATGGGGTAGTACTTGCGCAGTATATTGTTTACGTTTGGGAGGGCGTTTGAAAATTTAGTTATTAGGGCAGGCGGCCTGGCGCTTTCGTTTTGTCGCTGTTTGTTTAGCACGTCATCCCTTTTCAGATTAGATGCGCGTTGATACGCCTGATCGAGCGAGCTTTTGGGGTGGTTCTTGTTAATAAGGGTGGACTTCAGTTCATCTAGGTGCTCTACGTAGTCACTGTCATCACTGCATACTCTTCTAAGCCTGGTGGCTTGTCCTACAAAGATCCCTTGCTTGCAGTGTCTCGGGTGATGGCTTTTATAGTCTAGGTATTGCTGCCTGTCAGTTGGTTTTCTAAAAAGCGTGGTTTTAAGTTTACCGTTGTCTAAAATGACGGTAGTATCTAGGAAGTTCACTTCTTTTTCAGAATACTGGCAGGAGAATTTAATAGTCGGATGCGAAGAATTGAGATGAGATATAAACGTTTCTAGAGTCGCGCGACCGTGTTCCCAAATCATGAAGATGTCGTCTATGTAGCGGAGGTAAACCTGAGGTTTATGCGGAAAAGAGCTTAATAGAGTGGCTTCAAGTTGCCCCATGAAAATGTTGGCATAGGTCGGCGCGAATGGAGTACCCATGCTGGTTCCAAAAACTTGCAAAAAGTAAGAAGAGTCGAATTCAAAATAGTTGAGAGTTAAAACTAGTTTTAACAAAGTTATGTACACTTCTGGCGCATGTTGGTGCGGGTTCTCTGATAGAGCTTTTGAAATAGCTTCAATTCCTTCGACGAAGCGGACGTTTGTATACAATGCGGCAACGTCAAGAGTAACAAGGAGGGTTCCACTGGGTAGGCGCCCACCCTTATTTATCTCTTCTATTATGCGGAGGAAGTGGGGGGTGTCCTGAACGAATGAAGGAAAAAGAGTCGGAATGTCAGATAGGTAATGATTCAGAAACAGAGATAATGCTTCTGTTGGGGTATTGTTATTCGAAACTATGGGTCTGCCAGGAATGTCGGCAGTGAACAATAATTCTACGGGACTTTGTGGACTTTTGGGAGGAGGTAAAGACGGCCTGCATGCTTATTATTCGGTTTCATGAAATTTAAGTCAGTGGTCGTTATTAATTCTCTAGATCGCAGATCTGTGAGGCTCTGAAAGATTTTTAGGCTGTATTCCTGGCTCGGATCGTTATCTAAGGGCTTGTAGTTGCAAGGGTTATTGAGCTGCCTATAAGCTTCATCTTTGTATTTCCCCATAGGTAAAACAACTACGCTACCTACCACCTTTGTCGGCTGGCTTTATGACGATGTCGGTTCTGGCTGATAGGCTATTCAGGGTAACTTCTTCCAACGGACTTAGGTTCTTGCGCTTGTTTGATCGCTTGGTTGTTGCCAATATTTCTCTTGATACTGATTTTAAGTACAGATCTAATTCTGGAGATTGATCTACATCTGTAGTCCAAGTGCTAGGAGGGTGGAGGGTGCATTTGTTAATGTCAGGTTGGTCCTGCTTTTCCGAAAAAAACTCGCTTAGTCTCATTCTCCGAGAAAATTCAGTGAGATCTTTATGTAACTCGTATTCATTCACATGGTTATTTGTGGGACAGAAAGTTAGACCTCGTTCTAGGATACCTTTTTCGTCGGCCGTTAGTGTTTTGGAAATGTCAATGACGTTGCTGGGGCCGGTAGCGAGGGAGCTGGTTTTTTCTATAGGATTATTGGCTGGGGGATGAGGTTCTACTAAAGCAATCTCTGTATCGAGGGGCAACATTGCATGACCTAATAGTCCATTGTCCGGGCTATTGAGAGGCTGATTTTCTTTAGTGCAAGCTGTAATTCGCAAGGGAAGCTGGTCACGTTGAAACTTAACCGCTTGCCTATTACTAAGATCATTTTTCTTATGATTTATAAAAATATTGAGATCTATTTTCTCCTGCTCAGTTAGCGAAAGAGCTTCAATCTGGTCGTTGAAGAGGCTGAGTTGGCTAGTACAGTGGTCTCTAAGAATTTCTAGGAGGGAAAGAGAAGCATTATTGAGAATACCTTGCCACCTGGCAGCTAGTTCAGGAGGGAGCTCACCAAGGGCACAACTAAATTTTAGGCGGAGGCCTTTTGGGATCTTTTTGCTTTGGAGATACGAGGAGTACGTTTTCAGATGAAATCTGTAGTTGGTTTGTTTGCCGGCTAGTTTTCGAGCTTTGAGGAAAGAGCGGGATTTAGGGGTTGGAGCATCCGGTGTACTCGGTGGTAGTCATTTGTGTTTGTTTCGAGCAGACCTCCGGGGTGACACTTTTTTGCTTGCAGTCAGTTGTTTAGGGGGGCTGCTTGGGGTGAAGTCCACATCGATGCCTGTTTGCGTTATACTGCGTGTTGGGGTCTGCGTGAACGATGAGCGTGATGTCTTTGGTGGGTCGGGTTGTTGTTCGCCTGCGTGCTGTACAGCTGGTGTTGCGGCCACGTCCACGGTTTGTGTGCTGGCGTCACATGTGCTGTTCTTAGGTGGACATGACATTTCGCTACTTTTGGGGGTGTTGGGCTGGTTCTGGGGTTCTGTGCTGGCCGGAGACGGGAGGCTGATGCGTGAAGTTGGGAGCGTCACATTAAATGAGTTCCTCAGCCTGCGCTTGATGTTTTCTGAAATCAGTTGGACGCCTCGAAAGTTAGGGTGTAGTCCGTCCTTGGCCAGGTGTCCGAGGGGGTCGTGGTGAATTTTTCCGTGGTGGATGATGTTAACGTTTCTTTTGTTGTGTCCAAGGTACATGAGGAAGTCGTTAAGCTTAGCTGACCTTTGTGAGTTAGCTAGAAGTCTGTGTGTCTGGGGTATAACTGGCTTGTGTTTTTTTTCGATCCTGGGAAGTACTGTTGTGAGGGTTATCTGTGCTTTGGACCTGTTGGTCTGAACGTCGTGAACAAGAGTTTTCATGGCCTCGATGGTGCTTTCAGCGGTGTTGTTCTTTAAGTCGTTAGTGCCAAAGTGAAGAATGAAGTGAGTGATGTTGCGTGGGGCGGCGTCAATAAGTTTTCTGATGTCATTGGTTGTGGCGCCGCTTTGAAAGCTGATGTATGGTGAATGTTATCCGGAAGGGAAGTGGTCGTGAATGTACTTAAAGTGACTATCACCGATCAGAGCTACGTGTGCCGGTGAGAGGAGAGGGGGCTTACCTTGTTGCGTCATCTTCGTACACGAAATCCAGGGAGCAGTTGAACTTTTGAAGATGGTAGAGAACACAAGAAAAAAAAACTTTCAACAAGGTAAAAGCACGATTGTTGCCAACGTTTGAGCATAAGGACTGAGTTTCTGATAAGGACCCCACTCTCACCGCCTGGTCTGCTTCCGGCGGTTCTGAGAACCTTTCCGTATGCCCTGCGGCGGGTCGACAAACACCCTCTCATCCTTTCTCTCCTAAAATTCCACGAATATCAACCACCAGCTGACTTCCGTGTGACCTACTTCGCGGCTTAAACTATACAACCTTCTTTGCCCCTCAATCTCTCCCCCGACATACTCCCAGACCAATCCGCTTTCTCAATTTCACTTCCTTCATTCCTTCTCCCCTCTCACCTGGGGACCTACCCCTATATAAAGCGTGCCAGCCAGGCGAGAGATTCCCCTGACGAAAGCAAGTCTCTTTGTTGAAACGTTGGCAACAATCGTGCTTTTACATTGTTGAAAGTTTTCTTTTCGTATATATATATATATATATCTATATCTATATATATATATATATATATATATATATATATATATATATATATATATATATATATATATATATATATGATGAGATGGAGGACAGCGGGGGTGTGCACATCGAAGATGGCTATGACGATGATGAAGTTAACGGCCTAGCGGGGACAATCGCCCTCTGTGGATATGTTCCGGCTAGGTGTCGCCCGAAGGGAACTGGCAAAATAGCCGAGGCAATAATGTGACGTCGGAGAAGAAGAGGGGGGCTGGACGGAGTAGTGGAACGACAAGACGATGTCTTCCTAGGACTACCGGCAAGGTGTGGTAGCCGTGGTCTTCCGAGGCCGTCGTCGACGACGCCCGGAGACACCGCCAGTTTACAGAGCCAGCCAGATCTACTTGCTGCTCAACGGCCGTGCATTGGAATCGCCGGCCTCTGCTGGGCAACGTGGGATCCACCAACAGCCCGCGTCGATGATGTCTCATCGACTGCATCAAGTGCGCCAGAGCACGTGAGACACTTCGTTCATTTGCAGTTTCGTTTTTGAACTGAACTTGGACGTGCTAGTTTTTAGGGTCTAGCGGAACTTTGTGTCATTTGTATCATTCTGTTTGTAAGTGTACATTGATCAGCGATTGAAACGCGATACTCGCAGCGCGTGGCTGCGGGTGCTTGTTGCGCCACAGGTGAGCGCTTGTGAAAGCGAGCTGACGCATTGTGGTATACCGTGAGGATGAGAGCATTCGTGACGCATGCTGACTGCATCCGGCAGACAGCCCTTCAGTGTGTGGTCCTTGGCGGCGCCATAGGGGTGCTACATGTCATGGCTTCAAAACGCTGCGCCTGCGTGCCGCGCCGCGCCGCGCGAAGCTGGGTGAGCTGGCACCGCGCGCGTTATGAAGAATTTGAATGAGCATTTATCGCGATGTGTTATCGTGGCGCGCACGGCACGCAGGCGCAGCGTTTTGAAGCCATGGCATGTAGCACCCCTATGGCGCCGCCAAGAACCACACACTGAAGGGCTGTCTCCCGGATGCACTAAGCATGCGTCACGAACGCTCTCACCCTCATGGTATACCATCGATACCACAATGCGCCAGCTCGCTCTCACAAGCGCTCACCTGTTGCGCAACAGGAACCGGCAGCCACGCGCTCCGAGTATCGCGTTTCAATCGCTGAGCACTGTACGTTCGTCTCGTTAACTCGTCTCGTCAAGATAAATGTTCATCGCCGTCTACGTCGCCATAGAGTTTCTCAAGGGCCTGTGTCGTTTGTGCGACGTTAATCCACAGTCCTAGCCACCAATATCATCACAATATATATATATATAATATATATATATATATATATATATATATATATATATATATATATATATATATATATATATATGAACCTAAGGTAGACAACACGGTTGTTGCCAACGTTTCAGCAAAGCGAAGAGACTTGCCTTCGTCAGGGCGAACCCTCGCTTTGCTGGCATGGTTTATGTAGGGGTAGGTCCCCAGGGGAGAGGAGAGAAGTGGAATTGAGAAAGCGGATTCGTTTTGCAGTATGTAGGTAGTGAGGGAGATAGTGAGATTTGCAGATAGTGAGGGAGAAAAAAGAAGGCTGTATAGTTTTAGCTGTGAAGTCGGTAAGAGGGAAGTCATCCGGGGGTTGATATACCTGGAAATTCTTCGAGAGAAAGGATGAGAGGCGTTTGTTGCCCCAGCGCGTGGCCTACGGAAAGGTTATGAGAAACGCCGGAAGCAGAACAGGCGGTGCGAAGAGTCCTTATTATGAGCTATCTGCAAGCCCGCGATTAAAAGAAAAGGTGGAGAAGAAGAAAGCAAAAAAAAAAAAAGCATAAAAAATAATATCATATTATATATACATATATATATAAGTAAAGAGTAGGATACACAGCAAGAACAATAACAAACAAGGTTTACTTACATAGCGGCAACAGGACTTGCCTTACATGATTTTGCTGTCGCAAACATTTCGAACAGATTTCTTATATAGGTTTGCAGAAAACTGTGAGGACGGAGCGGAAAATGTTTCGGAAATGGAGAGTGTGCATACAGTCAGGCTACGCTTATGTTACAACAACAAACAAAAAATAGGGGAAAAAGAGGGGAAAAAAAAAAGGGCGGGGGGGGGGGGGGGGAGCGAGAGAGACAAAAAGGGGTCGTGTTAACAAAACAGCGTTCAAGGTTGCACCACGACGGGTCAACGTATGCCGCGCGGGCTGCAAGTTCAGACAATGCGGGAAACTGGACAACCGCGGTTTCAAAAGAAAGGGAAGAGTATACAGTAAGGTATTCAGTGGGTGGGGAGACTGGTTGGGGCAGAAGCGGAGATGGGTGTGCCCCCCGCAGATGAAGAGAATAGATAGGGGGCACAAAACAACATTTCACAGAAGCTAGCAACTGAACAGGAAATAGGTAGGGTCACAAAAGGTTAAACATGAATAGATCACAAAGAGTTAAACATTCTTAAGTGGTGGTGGGAACGAGGCCTCCTTCCCCAGGACAAATGGCATTGTTGAGCCGCATTAGGCTAATAAAGCTGCTGTATTAGGAGAGTTTCTGCGAATTCTGATGGGAAACTCGAGGTTAGGAATAATGAACATAGTTATAAAAATTATGAAGCCGCCAATTTTTTTCGAGGGATAAGCACGTTAGTTTTCCGTAACTTTCATTAATTCCAAGTGTGGCTGACCCAAACTTATAAATGAGGTAGGATTCCCGAACCTAGCGGTCGTGGTGCGTTTTTGAAGGCGGATTCTAAAATCGTTGCTTTAAGATGTTCAAATGCATGCCCGGGACTGTTCACATGTCTTGACAGGGGCAAATAAGGGCAGCTTTTTGCATGAGACCGGTGATTATTGAACCGTATTCGGAAGGGCGTTTCAGTTTGGCCGATATATTGTTGCCTACAAACAGTGCACTCTAGAAGATATACGACATTAGCGGAGTCACAGTTAAAGTTACCTTTTATATTTACGTAGTAGTCTGAAGCCGTGCTGGTGGCGCGCTGTGTAGTGGTCATGTGTGGGCATACTTTACATCGGGGTTTATTGCAGGGCATGCAGTCAGTAGTTGCCGGTCGGTTGATACGAGAGTTAGTAAGAAAGTCACCTAAATTCTTATTACGCCAGTAGACAACGCGTGGTGGTTCGGGGAATATGCTTTTTAAGCGGTCACTTTGCATTAGGATATTGTGATGTTTTTTTAGCACGGTTGACACTCTTGGAGCGGAGGATGAGTGGGTTAAAACTAAGTTAGTTTGCGGGTTCCCGTTCGGGGCTTTTTTCTTACAGATTTCGTTACGGTCTAATTGGTTGGCTCGCACAATAGCGTCGTCGATAACTTTTTCCGGGTATTTTTTATTCAGGAGGGCGGTCTTGAGTTCTCGACAGTTTGAGTCAAAGTCGGCTTGGTTTGAGCAAATTCTCCTAAATCGGTGGGCTTGGCTGTAAGGTATTGCTGTCTTGCAGTGTCTGACGTGGCTACTTCGGAAGTGCAAATACTGCCGCGTGTCTGTCGGTTTCTATACAGTTTAGTTTGAAGCCGACCTTGGAAGGTAGTAACGGTGACGTCCAGAAAGTTTACACTGTGTTCCGAATAGGAATGAGCAAGGGAAATACTAGGATGGGCTAGGTTAAATGCCTCAATGAAGGTGAGGAGCTCCGCCTCACCGTGTTGCCAGATCATGAATATGTCATCAATATACCTTTTATAGTACATTGGCTTTAAATTTTGGGTGTCAAGAAAGTTTGATTCGAGGTGAGCCATAAAGATATTAGCGTAGTTAGGTCCGATTCGAGTTCCCATTGACGTTCCGCTGACTTGCACGTAATGAACTCCGTCGAAATCAAAATTCTTAAGTTCAAGAATAAGCCTAAGGAATGTGTGGAGAGCAGAAGAATCGATAGGTTTGTCGCACGATGACTGCTCGTACGCAAGGGATACAGAGGCGATGCCATCTTCATCAGGGGATGTTAGTATACAGTGACGCAACATCAAGGGTGACTAGAAGGCAGTTATCAGGAATTTCAATTTTTGAGATGTCTGAGAGAAAGTCATTGTTATCCTTAATGAAGGAGGGAAAGCTGGGCGGAATGTCGCAAATGAGATTATCCACATAGCGCGAGAGGTTTTCGGTAACAGTGCCAATGCCAGAAACAATGGGGCGCCCTGGGTTGTTCACCTTGTGAATCTTTGGGAGAAGATAGAATTTACCGGCTACTGGGCTTAAGGGGATCAGGGAACGAGCCGTGGTTTCATTTATTGTTTTATTTTTAACAAGCTCAGCAAGTTTCCGAATACGGTTCAATAATCACCGCTCTCATGCAAAAGCTGCCCTTATTTGCCCCTGTCAAGACATGTGAACAGTCCCGGGCATGCATTTGAACATCTTAAAGCAACGATTTTAGAATCCGCCTTCAAAACGCACCACGACCGCGAGGTTCGGGAATCTTATCTCATTTATAAGTTTGGGTCAGCCACACTTGGAATTAATGAAAGTTACGGAAAAGTAACGTGCTTATCCCTCGAAAAAATTGGCGGCTTCATAATTTTTATAACTATGTTCATTATTCCTAACGTCGAGTTTCCCATCAGAATTCGCAGAAACTCTCCTAATACAGCAGCTTTATTAGCCTAATGCAGCTCAACAATGCCATTTGTCCTGGGGAGGGAGGCCTCGTTCCCACCACCACTTAAGAATGTTTAACTCTTTGTGATCTATTCATGTTTAACCTTTTGTGACCCTACCTATTTCCTGTTCAGTTGCTAGCTTCTGTGAAATGCTCTTTTGTGCCCCCTATCTATTCTCTTCATCCGCGGGGGCACACCCATCTCCGCTTCCGCCCCAAGCAGTCTCCCCAGCCACTGAATACCTTACTGTATACTCTTCCTTTCTTTTGAAACCGCGGTTGTCCAGTTTCCCGATTGTCTGAACTTGCAGCCCGCGCGGCATACGTTGACCTGTCATGGTGCAACCTTGAACGCTGTTTTGTTAACACAACCCCTTTTTGTCTCTCTCGCTCCCCCCCCCCCCCGCCCTTTTTTTCCCCTCTTTTTTCCCCCATTTTTGGTTTTGTTGTTGTTGTAACATAAGCGTAGCCCGACTGTATGCACACCCTCCATTTCCGAAACATTTTCCGCTCCTTCTCACAGTTTTCTGCAAACCTATATAAGAATGTGTTCGAAATGTTTGCGACAACAAAATCATGTAACTTTACTCTGATGAAGGCAAGTCCCGTTGCCGCTACGTAAGTAAACCTTGTTTGTTATTGTTCTTGCTGTGTATCCGACTCTTTACTTATAATATTTCTGCGCGCTTTGTGAGTTTATGTTTCTCTAGATTTATATATTATATATATATATATATATATATATATATTATATATATATATAAAGTTACGCCACGCAATACTGGCAATAAGGACGGCAACGTTGATATGTGTCCTTACGGAATCCCTCGTCCCGTACGTCTGTCTAAAAACATACTCTTTGGCTAAATACCTTTCTACCCGACTTCCGACCACGTCTTATGTGCGGCCCGCTGGGAAAAGGCGCTAGTTGACCGGGCTCTGAGCAGTCGTAAATACAAAACCCCGCGGTATAGTCGAGAGAGAGTCGCCGCGGAACTAGCTCAATGGTAGAGCACGCACGTCGTTATGCGGTGGTTTGGGTTCGATTCCGCTACCGAAAACGGCGCTTTTTTCTCGACTTGAATTTCAATTATTTATTCCTGCAAAAAAAAAGCAATCATACCTCATTCGGCACTATAAACACTGTTAAAACGCCAAAGCACTGGCAATAAGGACTGCAACTTTGATATATATAATATATATATTATATATGTATATATAAAAATATATGTATATATATTGTTTATATAAATACATTAAAGTAAAAGAGAAGACAAAAGGTAACTTATAAAGTGTATTAATGTGTTGCTTGGCGCACTCGTCATATATCTTATATTATATATATATATATATATATATATATATAATATATATATATATATAGGGTTGGCGTCCAGAAAACCTCGGAAAGCAAAGGGGAGGTTGTGGTGGGTCATAGAAACAGAGGAATCATTTTTTGAGTCAGAAAGAAAGTGGTCAAAAAATTCCCGCCGGGTGGGATCCGAACCCACGACCTCCAAATTACCGGTCTGGTGCGATAACCACTACGCTACCGGCGGGGCTATTTCTTCATAATTTTCTAGGGTGTTTATGTTAGGTTTTTGTTTTGTTTTTGTTTGTTTTTTTTGTTTCCTGCACTTGGGGTGGTAGCCAGCGCCACCCGGACTACTCGGAGTGAAGGGACCTTTTAACCCCCGGTCCGTGACTCGAGTGTCTACGACATGTCGAGAGTGGTCGACCAGCGTTGAACCCTCTTAAGTTACCTTTGGCCCCAAGACTGCCAGAACAGAGGCCCTTGATAAACATGTAGCGAATAAGAAAATGGGAACGAGGGGCTGGGTGAAAGAACACATGAAATAATAGTTGGCAGTCAAGAAAACCTCGGAAAGAAAAGGGGAGGTTGTGGGGGCCATAGAAACAGGATGAAGACGCGGTATTCTGGAGGTCTTGGGTTCGAAGCGCAACTGGGCGGGCCTTTTGCGGGCCAGCTTTCTTTCTCTGACTCAAAAAAAAAATTCTTCATCGGTTTATATGACCCACCACAACCTCCCCTTTGCTTTCCGAGGTGTGCTTTGACTGCCAACCCTTATTTATGTGCTATTCTACCCGAGCCCCTCATTTCCCATTTGTTTAAACCGCTGTATATATATATAGTATATATATATATATATATATATATATTAATATATATATAATATATATATATATATATATATATATATAGTATATATGTGCGTGCGTGTGAGCGCTGTGCGTTGTGTGTGTATGTGTGTGTGTATTAAGCTCTAGTGACTAACGCTAAGCGCCTATCTCCCGCTCCGTGGTGTTCCTGCTCCATTATTTGGCAGACGGCACTTCGTCCTCCCCGTAAAAACACCTGTGCGTCATCAGCACATCATCGTTTGGACGCGCGAAAATTTATGGTCACCATCGTGGTTTGAGGTCCCTTTTCTGGTTGGAGTGGTTCTTTCCGAATAAAGGGCCTCCTCGCCTTCAATCAAGCCTTCTCGTCGGAGCGTCTCTAGTGGTAAGGGGCAGTTCGGCTCGGCGACGTCGTCTTCCACGTTTACTTGGAGCTCCGATTGGGTCGGCGAATATTTCGGCCAGATCTGAACATGCAAGCCGAACGAATCAACCATGCTGATGCCAGTCACCCTGGCAACCCATCAGTCCTCTCCGGTCTCCCCTTCGATGATGTGGAAGACTGGTTCGACACCTACCACCGTTTCAGCGCTTTCAGCAGGTGGGAATACTCTCTCAAACTTGTCAACGACGGTTGGTACCTACATGAAGTGGCGAAAACGTGGTTTTTAAGCAATGAAGAGAAACTCACTACCTGGTCCGCCTTTACTAGCAAAATATTCAAGATTTTTCCTGCGTCTGGAACTCGCTGAGAGGCCGCCAAAAAGAAGCTGGATGTACGCGTTCAACATCCTGGCGAAACCTACACATTATACATTAAGATTCTCTGGCCCTTTGCAGACGCGTCAACGCCAGCACGATGCAGGACGAGCGGGTGCGTCACATCGTCAAGGGCTTCTCCACTTTTGCTTTTCATGCCCTCGCCCTGGAAAATGCCACAAGTGCTATTGACATCACATCAATTTGGCAGAGTTTAGACACCCTCCAGGCTCAGCGCTTGCCATCTGCTACGTGAGACTCGCCTGCACGAACAGCAACCTGCAAGCCATACCCCGCTCCATCATAAGGGAAGAGCTTCAAGGGCAGCCAGAGGGAGCCTTTCATGCAGGCAAAACCAGTGCTTCATTCCCGGCTTGCGAGGCATGATTAAGGAAGAGCCGGCTTCAATTGCGTGTGCTTCCCCACCCAAGCAGACAGTCCGGTAATTTTGCCCACTGCACAAGTTCTTATGCTTCACCCTGTCCCACACTCTTGTGCCCCAGTTTCATATTCGGAGCCTCGTCAACCCGCTGAAGCGCTTCCGGCTTCCTGTCAGCAACGACTGCTCCCAGTCCCTATTACTCGCCTTGGCGTCCGTCGCAATCCACCTGCTTGTATTGCGGCATCCAGGGACATATCTCTCGGTTCTTCCGGAGACTCGGTTCTTCCGGAGTGAGACATACCGACACCGTGACACCTGCCCGCCCTACGAATACCGTCACCAGGCTTTCGACCACCGCCAGAAGCCTTATGCGTCTTCCCGCTGGCCCTCCCCATACCCGGACGCCAGCGATTTCCCGCACAATTCACGTCAGCCGAGACGTCGTTCTCCGTCAGGTTTCCGTCGCTCCTCTTTCCCTCTTCGCCCACTACTCAAACCTTCCACTGCAACCCAGAAAGCAAAAAAGGAGCAGTTTTCGGAGATAATGCTGCGTCATTGGAAAACCTAACAAGACTTCAATCGCGCGCATCAAATACATTAACTGTTTTCGTAGAAGGCATTAGTGTAGGAGCTGTAGTAGACACCGGTGCTAGCATTTCGATTGTTCATTCTGACTTATGCTCTCTGTTGCGCAAGGCCGCAACACCTTATAGTGTTGCGAATCGGCAAGTACCGCATGCCCTTTGCCTGGACGGTCGTGTACCTGCTCAATGTGCTCACGGGCGTCAGCAGCCTCGACAAGGACAGCGGGAGTGACCGCGACAGTATCTGCTCCAACAGCGCCCTGGGGAGGCGTGGTTGACTTGAACGACGGGCGGGTTCTGAGAAATGGCGCAGCTGGACTCCCGACGACTTTGCCAATAGCATGGAAACCTTCCACCTGTCACCCTGACCGCGTCGAGCTTCTTCAAGCAGGAAGGTGACAGGCTGAGGGACGAAAGCCTCTACAAGTTTTTCGTCGACCTCAAGCGTTCGATCTCAATTCTTAAGAGACTGAAAGACATCCCAAGCTGGATGCGCCCTGACATCTCTCTGTGCCCTAAGAGGGAGCGGTACTGCGCACCTCCACGGTGCAAAATGGTGTTCTGCGCGGTGATAATTGTGTGACGGTAAAAGCCAGCGGATATTGTGCAGTACGCGTGTTCATAGACGGCATCCGCTATAACTTAAACAATTCCTTGGCGGGATTTTCTATCTTCTGCTTCCGCTGTAATTTTTCGCCGGAAGGCTTTTATTCAGATGTCTGCCACCGACCTTGCCACGCTTGCAGAAACGGGGGAATCACGGTTAGTGACAGCTACTGATTATGTTCTTCCGCCTGGCCAGGAATGGGTTATTTTCACTGCGTCAAGGGACATCATTGACGGAGGCGTGTTCGTTGTTCCGTCTGGAAACATCGCACCTAAAGGGGCAGTGATGCCTGCTTGCCTAGTGGGATTTTCGCATCGCTACGCGCTGCTGGCCGTAGGGAATGCTACCCTGTAACCAATCCTACTGCCACAAGAAGCCACTATCGCTTCTGTCCCCAAGGATGAGGTTTTTCATGTCCCGTCTATTTGCCTCATTTCTTCTAATGTACCTGTCTGCCAGATCAAAACCCAGCGTCCGCCTTGGACACTACTATAAGCCACCTTACGCCAGCTCAGAGGAAAGCTCTATGAGGCCTGGATAAACAGAAGACAGTATTTCACTCCCATTCCGCAGTTCTGGGGCAGACAAGCAGCAGCGACTAACTAAATACAAACGGATGGGTGCTGCATTGTTCCTCGCCGCCCGTACCGCGTTTCTTCTGTTGAGCGTAAAGTGATACAAAATAATGTTGATTGCATGCTAAAGCGGGACATTACTTGTCCATCATCGCGCTCCTGCTCATCCCCCGTTGTTTCGGTTAACAAAAAGGGCGGTTTCGTGAGATTCTGTGTCCATTACAGGGCCCTTAACAAAATAACCACAAAAGATGTTTACCCTATGCCACGTATCCATGACGTCCTGGACACATTAGAATGTGCGGAATACTTTTTGAGCTTACATGTCCGATCCGGATAATAAAAAAATACCTATGAACTAAGCAGACAAAGAAAGAAAATAGGCTCCAATCTGTGCTGTGAAGGTGGTTGAAAAGCAAAGCTTTCAACGAATCTCAAAACAATTGCCCATGTGACGTCACCTGAATTCACATACGTGGCTCTACAGAGGGTGAAATCAGAGATTCTGCCACCCGTTACCTGGAATTCGCGGGGGCGGCGTCCCGAACGCAGCAGCAGCACCGGCAACGGCGGAGCTAGAGCAGCGGATGCCGCCGCTATACTTGGCCGTGAGCCGGCAGAAAGAAAACCGAGAGAAGCGTCTTTCGAAGGGTGAGACAACGGAACCTAGCCGTCCTGATGTGCTAGCTCGGGGATACACCATCGCGCGACGTAAGTGCAGACACCGAAACAATTCGGCATGTGAGCTTAGTGATTTCCATTCATAACAATTTAAACAAGTTAGTTTAGTAAGTTTGAGAATTGCGAGAAAGCTGAGGGAACTTTTATAATCGCTATTTATCAGAACCAGTTGCTCCTTTCGCCTTTTGTAATATCTGTGTTAAAACACAGCCGAATTGGTATTCAGCAATTTATAAAACGGAGACCCGTTCGTGGCAAGCAGTGCGCAAAAAGTAGCGTTTCTCAAGCGGCAAGATGTCTGTGTGTGGTCCGTACATCTTGTTTTCCCGCCCTGCAAACCAATCAGTGACGCATTGTTGCCGCACTTTCGTCAGACGCGGGTTACCGTGGAGGTGCTGCCGAACAAGTTAATCAAGCCGTGCGAAGGCATCACGCAATGGACGCGGAGCTGCACGAAAACAGGCCGGAAACAACCATCGCTGAAGCAGACGAGAAAGCCATACCGCCAACGCTGCCGCCGGCGAGCAGGCACTGCCGTACGGGGAACGGTGGGTAAATTCGCCACACCATCTACAGTGTGTTCTGAGCCATTATCAGCGGTCGCGGCCGAACATTTCTCGCAGCAGTCTTTGCAGAAGTTCTTCGTGTCGCCGACACTATGCACAAAACCACATCGAGCTACCACCCACAGATCAACGGCTTGGCGGAGCGTTTGCACCGTACACTTTCGGATATGATTTCGATGTATATTCGCCGCGATCACCGCAACTGGGACAGAAGTCTTCTATTTCTAACCTTCTCATATAACACCGCGGTAAAGCACACAACTGGACTTTTACGGTTTTATCTTGGGTATGGCCGCCAGCCTTCCTCCATCCGGGCGCTTTCTTTCTTTTTTGGCACCCGCTGATTCTTCAACCAACGTCCCAGAGAAATTTCTGTCCAGGGTTGCACACAGTGGTTGCACACTGTTGACGACTGGCTCCCGAGAACACTGAGGCCAGCCAAAAGGTTCGCAAGTGTCACTACGATTCCACTCACCGAGATGTATCGTTTTCGCTCGGGGACAAAATGCTGCTCTCAACGCCTGTCCGCACCGCCCAATGAGTGAGAAATTTCTATCTCGCTTTATGGGCCCCTACACTGCGGTGGAACAGACATTACGAGTTAATTACCGCGTGACTCCTATCCGCACCGTTGCTGCAATGGGACAGAAATCGTTCATGTATCACGATTGAAGAAATTCATTCGGCGCCCGTCCAAGGCCTAACCTGCGGCCAGGTTGGTCGCTTCTCTGTGTGTGGGAAATATGTGTACGCGCGTGTAACTAACTCTAAGCGCCGAGCTTCCTTCATGGCACCCGCTCCATTTATTTGCATCAGGGCATCATCTTCGTCGTCTTACAACACACCTTTGTTCGGGCTGGTGCTTGCCGAATAAAGGGCCTTCGCGCCTTGAACCAAGCCTTCTCGTAGGAGTCTCTGAATATATATTACACGGGTGTGTGTTTTTGTTTGTGTGCGTGTGTGGCTGTGTGTATGTGTAAAAGTAGACCAATCACATTAGTTTTTTGACTGAATTTGTGTGCGCAAGAATTGTTGTGAAGGCGGGATTTAGCGTCAGCCTTTTCTGCAATCTCTATTTTGGACTTTCTAATAGACGCGTATGTACATAGCCCCAAAGGAAAACTGGATATGGTTTTCTTTTCCAAGTCATTAAACTTTTTCTCTCAGGAATATTTCAACCTAAAGTGGCGTAGTGCCTACCTGTAGGCAACTTGCGGGGCTCCAGCGATGCCCAGTCGTGCCAGGTGAGGACCGGCGGCTTCAGCTTGGTCCGCCTCGGCCACCAGTCGGTCGTGGTTGGCGTAGAAGGCGTAAACCCCGTACAGGATGCCCCCCTGTCGAGTTCAGAGAATTGTAAAAGCGTACCGCTAATGTAGCGAACCTCGCACGTGGAGAACATCGAGTCGGTACACCTCCCGACTATGGCAGCTGTAGTTTTCGGTTGAAACGTTGGTTATTTGGGGCATTAGAACTATGCGTCTCATCATAACGACAGGGAAAAAACCTCAACCTCTGCATCTCGCTTTTATTTTCGCTGTTGAATTAATTTCATTGCGCACAAAGAAGGGAAATATTGCAGTAGATATCTGCGTAATTGTATATAATATGTCCTTGTAACGAATGCCGTGCTCAAACTGGCGACTAGATGGCTGGCGAGGAATACCTGTTTAGATATTGAAAGTGAAAAGCGCAGAACCTCCTGCTGGTGCCCTCGTGCACTAGAATATCGTGGTAGATGGGGAAAGATATTTTGTGTTGCACTTGTTTTGTTCCTCTATTATGAAATAAAGTATCTCTCTACCATCATTTTGTTGCTTTAGCTTCGGGTTTCTATACCTCTGCTCTTTTTGCCCCGGACGGTCGGCCGAAGGCTTGCAAGAAATTCCCTCTCACAAAACCCGCTGCCAAGAAGTTGTGCACACAACTCAGCCATTTTATTATATACTTCAGGTATTTTGTTTGAAAATAAACGTTCATTGAAAAGAACGTTTGATATGTCGGTAGCTTACTGCGCCGGTAATACCAATCATAATGCAGGCAATACCCCGAGCCTGTAAACTCCTTCTATTGACTCGTACATTTTTGCAGTGGGTCTTTTAACGCCTTCATCTGCGAATGGTGAGATTCATGTGGTGGAGAATACTTAGGCGCATTTCTACGAAAATCGGGCTAACGATGTTTACTCTATATTTTAAGGTGTGATATATAGCTGCTCGGATGGTTGCCGGAACTTCTAGACCTAGAGGTTTGAAATTCGAAGGCACATTTCTATAATGGCGTAAAGCGACGTTTTTCGTAATGACACTACGTAAGGGCCAAAAGATGGAAAATGCAGTTTAACAGGTTTGTGATTATCTTGGTTGCCATTGAACTATCCAACTGAGTTTTGCTGATGTTCGTAGCCCTTATAAGTCTCTACAAAGTAGTGCTATGGTTTTGCCTTCAACTATCCCTATAAGGCGAATGTGGATTTGGGGTCAATTAGGTGATGTTACGATTCCCTTAGTATACAATCGACGCATTAATATATCCGATTCGTTATATCTGAGAAATCTTACCTAGAGACGCCGGCAAAAGGAAAATTAAAAAGAGTTTTGCCTCATGACGCCTTTAAAAAAGCGAGAAAGTTGCTCCCCTCACAAAGTCGTAACTCGTAACATGCGATTTAAACGTCAACCCAAAGTTTGGACCCTAAATGATTGAAAGTTTTGGAGTACATTTCTACCATAACGTAGAAACTCAAAATGGCTGGCTTTGCACGGCAGAGGAAAAATCGGAAATACAATTTAATTTTTTTTTAAATACACGCCCGTTCAGATTTCATTGGGGTTTTCATGAAGCCGAGAATATTCAAGAAAGCGAGCCTTGTTCCTAGTGGTTCGCGGCAGCCGGAGCGTCGGATTGCTTTGCTCGTTGGCCGGTGCATTTAAACGCCTCTATTGAACTAGATTTTACTGATATAGATAACGCATACGTATTGACGAAAAATGTTCCGCGGGGTTTTCCCTAGGCAACCACCAAAAAGCTAACAGGAATTTTCGAAAATTACGCCTGTTGTAGATTCCTGAATACGTGTTCAGCCCGATAATTCTTGTGGCACAGCGCTGACGCAAGTACCGTTTGTGCGCATGCGCCGCGAGCGGCGAGTATATGAGAAGGGCGCTCGTCCCTATAAAAGTTCTTTCTTTCCCTGGTACTTGGCGTTACTGTCATTTGCTATATCAACTGGCGACGAGGATAGCGGCAAACTGATAGCGTTACCGGCGTGTTCGGGTCAGCTGTTTAAGGGGCGTCGACGGAAGCATGTCAAAATTCTGGGAGTTTGACGCTTACGGCGAAGGCAACGATGAAGATTTCAGTTTCTATGTCGAGCGGTTCCACCACTACACGTTACACAAATTGAAGACGACAGCTTGAAGAAGTCCGCATTCATCACAGCCCTCGGGAAGCACCCATACAAGACCCTCAAGGATCTGCTGTTGCCCTCAAGCCAGGAGGAGAAGTCGTTCGAGGACCTGGTGAAAGTTCCGAAAGAGCACTACGCACCGGGGAGTCAAGTCATATCGGAAAGGTTCGAGTTCAACCGCCGATACCAGCTAGAAACGGAAACAGTTTCAACTTTTGCCGCGTAACTACGACACCTTGCTGCCAAGTGCGCATTCGGGAATTTTCTGGACTATGCATTGCGCCACTTGTTCGTCGCGGTGCTCCGGAACCCTGCAATCGAAGCGGCGCTGCTCAAGAAGAAAGAACTTAACTTTGAGACAGCCTGCGAGTTGGCGAGAACCACAGAGTTGGCCGAAAAGGAGTCGAGAAGTTTCAGCCGAGCGGAAGCCTGCGCCTCGACAGAAGGGAGCGTGAACTCTATCCGGAAAAAACGTCGTGCGCAGCAAAATCCGAAGTTGAGCCCGCTGTCAAACTTTTTCACTGCTCGTACTTGTCACAGATGGGATGAGAAGCACGACGCTAGCGAATTCCGGTATCGAAAGTCTAGATGTCACTGGTGGAAACATTTGGGACACTTGGGGAAGGTATGCATGAAAAAGAGAGGCAAAGCGGTCAACGTTCTTGAAGAAGATAGGGGGCATGACCAGTTGCAACTTTTTCACGTGCACGGAAGCAAACAGGCTCAGCGTCCCTATCAAGTTGAAGTTAAAATTTTTGACCAGGCAGTGAGCATGCACATTGATATCGGGGCAGCTGTTTCGATTATCAACGACCAAGTCTTTGCGAACCTGCCGCGACAAGTAAAGTTCAAAAAATGCCCGCTCGAACTGAAGACGTACCGGGGCACTTTACTGGAAACGAAAGGACAGGCGAATGTCGTCGTAGAATACGAAGGGCAAAGACAAACGTTGCCTGTCGTCGTCGCTACCGGTCTACAACCGTGTTTGCTAGGACGAGATCGGCTCGCGAGCTGAAACTAGACTGGGCTCACATTTTCAGCGTAGAAGCAGAACAACAAGTAAAGTACTTGCTTCAGAAGTTCCGGGGCGTGTTTTCCACGCAAATAGGCTTGATCAAAGGCTATCAAGCGCAAGTGGTGTTGAAAGATGGAGTTCAGCCAGTGTTTTGCAGAGCCAGAGCTGTTCCCTACGCACTGAAACACCCCGTCGAACTGGAGCTGCGCACGTTGCAAGAACGAGGAGTCCTGGAGCCAGTTCTGGAGAGCGACTGGGCCACACCGCTGGTGACAGTGCAGAAGGCTGACAACATGCTGAGACTTTGTGGAGACTACAAAATGACGCTCAACCTAGCTATAAAGTCTGAGCACTATCCTCTTCCTTTGGTAGAGGACATTTTCGCTGTGCTTGTGGGTGGGAAATTCTTCACAGTACTTGACTTGTCAACGGCGTAACAACAAATTCAGGTGCATGAAGACTCTCAGAAATTGCTCACAATAAACACGTACCTGGGGCTGGTTAAATTCCGGCGCATGCCGTACAGAATTTCAAGCGCACCGGCAATTTTTCAGTCTGTCATGGACAAGATGCTCAAGGGGCTCAACTGTGTTGCCTGTTACCTGGACGACGTTGTGATTGCGCGAGCCTCATTCGACGAGTGCCTGAAACGTGTCGAGGCCGTCCTGGAAAGGTTCTAGCGCCACGGTGCCCGGTTAAAGGAAGAAAAATGTAAGTTTTTTCAAGACTCCGTGAGGTATTTGGGCCACGTTGTTGACAATGCCGGAATCCACCCTTGTGAGGAAAAGATTGAGGCGGTAAAAAACGCACCAGCTCCGACAAATCAGACAGAGCTCAAGGCATATCTGGGAATACTAACGTTCTACTCGAAGTTTATTATCCAGATGTCACCAAGGTTAAAGCCTTTGTATAATCTTCTACAAAGAACAAGCCCTGGCATTGGTTCCAAACCGAAGAGAAATGCTTCCAAGAATTCAAACGGTGGTTCACTCATGAAAGCGTCTTCACTTTCTACGATCCCTCAAAACCGTTAAGTTTAGTGGCGGACGCAGAGTGGGGGCAGTGCTTTTTCATGTAGTTCATGGCCATGAAAACCCAATTGCGTATGCCTCCCGAACCCTCAGCAAGGCCGAGATAGGCTATTTGCACATCGAAAAAGTGGTTCTAGCAGTAGTGTTTGGAATCAAGCGATTTCACAAATACATGTTCGGTCGGGAGTTTACAATATACTCGGATCACTTGCCACTGAAGGGTTTACTAGGTCACGATAAGCCTATTCCTGCATCAGCCACAGCTCGAATGCAAACGTGGATACTTCTACTGGCAGCGTACCACTACACCTGGCAGTATCGCAAGGGGCAATCAGTCGCAAATGCGGACGCACTATCGCGCATTCTGTTGAAGAACGTGCGCGACGCAAGTGACTACGTCTAGTTTTTCTCAGCGGCTCATGATCTGCCCTTATGAGCTGACTCGATTCGATTGGAAACGCAGATAGACTCTGCGTTATCGAAGGTTCTGTTGTACGCGCGAAGCGGCTGGCATTCAAAAGTAACCGATGAAATGCTGGCAGCGTACTTTTCTAGGCACCACGAACTGCCTATAGAACGTGATTGTGTCACGTGGCGTAACCGTGTTGTTGTGCCGTGTTCTTTGCAAGGCCCCGTCTTGCGCTTGCTACACGAAAGACACCCGGGAGCCACTCGGATGAAAATGCTGGCACGAAGTCACGTGTGGAGGCCTGGGTAGACCGAAAGCATTGAACAAACGGTGAAGAAGTGTGAAACTTACCAGCTGACTCAAAATGCCGCCCCGCACTTGCCCATAACGTCATGGGAATGGCCGACTCAGCGTTGGCGAAGGATTCACCTGGATTTTGCTTTCAGCCACCCGAATTGGTTGCTGGTGCTACGTGGGTTGACGTCGTATGCATGACCATCACAATGGCCACAAAAACTGTGGAAAAGCTGCGAACCATTTATGCAACGTTCGGTCTACCAGAAGAGGTAGTGACAGATAATGGATGGCAGTTTGTTTCTACCAAGTTCACGGCGTTCCTTTCATCCTTTCCTTTCAGCACGAGGTCGCGGGTTCGATTCCCGACCGCGGCGGCCGCTTTTCTGATGGAGGCGAAAAGCAAAAACGCCCGTGTGTACGAGATTTCGGCGCACGATAAAGATCCCCAGGTGGTCAAAATTAATCCGGAGCCCTCCACTACCGCGCGCCTCATCGCCTGCGTTGCGTCGGCGCGTTAAACCCTACAATCAATCCTTTCATCCAGCGGCATACGCCATAAAAAGACACCACCTTACCATCCCGCGTCTAACGGCACTGAGGAAGGACTTGTACAGACCGTTAAGAAAGGTCTGCGAAAGAAACTGCAGGATGAAAAAATGCGAGGTTCAGCACCGTGTCTCGACCAGTTTCTTTTCCGCTACAGGAACACCCCTTGAGCAGCAACTTCCAAGACTCTAGCGGAGCTGTTCCTGTCAGGGCCCAGAGGACACGGCTTACAGTGCTACATCCTCAGCTCGGTGATCGCCCGGAGAACGAGCAGGTGGGCACGCAGCATCCTGCTTCCCGGTGGTGCGAGTTCAACGAAGGTGACAGGGTGCGGCTGAAAGGAGCGAGACGAGGGCCCGTTTGCCCGTACGCGAAAGTTCCCGATTAAGTTCCCACTTACGAATAAGACGTCAATAAGTCGAAGTCGGCCACAGGAAACAAGCCGGTTGCCAGAAAACCCGACGGAAATGCCACCTCACCCGAGTGCTTGCATCAGTTTCGGGCAAACGAATTATTACCTAGACAGCGCTAATGTCGTAGTTGAGAACTTATTCCCACACTTATAGCGTTCGGGCAAACGGGCCCAGGTGACCCTGCATGGTTAGTTGGCATCATTGTGAGGTGAATGAGTGCGGTGACATGTGCTGTGAACGTTAACGACGAAGAGCGTTATGTGCACGCCGACCACTTGGTAGCACCTACATTTCCCGTTCCTGAGTCAAGAGTGATTCGTCACCCTGTACCCTTGCCAAGACGTCTGCCCCGTCAATTCGCAGAGCAATGCTCTGGTGAGACTCAGCCCGAGCCTGAACCCAGCCCGGGGCCACCCCTTCAGGACCACCAGCTGAGGAACACCACGAGAAAATGGATCAGAGTGAGGGTTCAGAGACCGTTCTTCGGCCATCGGCGCCTTCAAATTCCAACGCTGCAAGCCCGAGCGTCGGAGGCGAGCAAAGCTTGGAAACTCGAGTGCCAGTCTCCCCCGCACCTCTCCGTAGCAGCACAAGACCCAAGCGAAAGCCAGGTCATTGGGGCTACGAATGAAAAAAAAATAAGGGTGGAAAAAGTGTTGTGGCACGGCACTGACGCACGTACCGTCAGTGCGCATGCGCCACGAGGGGTGACCATAAGAGCAGGCGCTCGTCCCAATAAATGTTCTTTTCCTTCCCCGGCACTTGGCGTGACTGTCATTTGCTATATCAATAATGTATTCACTTGGATTCTACACGTAAATGCGGCCACCCCTAAACGCAAGATTTGGTCCTGTTAACCACGTAAAGAAAGTTAATGGGATTTTCCACGTTGCAACCATTGAAGTGAAAATGGCAAGTTGCGGTATCAACGCCCAGCACAAGGGATATGCCTGGGGAGTTTGCAATTTTGAGAGTACATTCTTATTACGGCTCATGATTGGAATTAAGCTTCGTTTTTAATAGCAGCCTTGAAGGCAAAGTGCAGTCAAAATAAAAGTTGATCTACATCTATCGATCAGCTCACCGAGAACGCGAGTATACCACTTTTACCCGCAGCTTTATAAAAAAAATCTGGATGACATTAATGGTAGGGCGTTATGTCGGGCGAGAGGAAGTAGTAGTAGTAAAGTCCTTTATTGGGATGGACGGCCGGTTGGCCAGAGGGGGGGAAATGGGAATAGCAGGGAGGGAGGATTAACACTACTTGAATCTTCAAGGGCCGTAGAGGATCTAACTGTCCATTGAGGATCCAGATTGTCCAGTTTGAGGGACCAAATGGGTTGTAGGCCCCGGCTCACACTACTCGAGCCAGACCGCTCTCAATGGAAAAAGTGCCTAGCGCGGCAAGGAATTGGGGGGTCATGGTGTGGGGGATAGCTGGTGAGACCATTTGGAAGTGCATTTTCGATAATATATCGATGGTCTGAGAATGCAGTGCAGTGCCAGATTAAATGGTTCAGGTCCGCGATAGAAGTCGCTGAACAGTGCGGACAACGGGGGGGTAGTGACCTCCCAGGGGTGAATCCATTTGTATATTATGTGAGGAGTGACAGCAGCGTTCGCAAGAGTCCTTATTAATGAAAATTTCGGCTGCCGTGGTAGAGAAGGGGACGCCGTGTAGGTAGCCAAGCGGAGTGCTTGATGCTAGGCGGCATCGGCGCGCGTGGCGAGCGTGGTCCAGCTGCAGGCGAAAGGAGGTGGGCGAGACAGCAGCAGGGGATTGGGCATCCAGCGGAGGGGTTACGAGAAGGCTCTCCCTAGCCGCAGAGTGCGCGTCTGGTTGCCGTGTCCCTGCATCATGTGTCCGGTATCCATGCCAGGCGAGTTTTAGTGTACCATTCTGAAGCGAGTATGTTGACCATAGCTTGAAATCTGGTGGACAGTAGGATTGTCAGAGAAAGGCCTTGTTGAACTCGTCAATAGCATTTTTGGAGTCAGCGAGAGTACGAATGCGGGCAGGTAGTGGAGCAGGACGACCGTTCGTCGCAAGGCAAAACCAGATTCTATTTTTGTCAGCACCAGTGCGACCCCCGTGTCCTCGTGCGCTCGCCCGGCCACGCAGCCTGTGTCCATTCCATCGGGCTGCTGCGCAAGGAACGGCGCTCGATCCAGCGATGTCGCTGGAGCTGCCGCTACAGGGCTCCCCCCCAAGAGAGGAGCGGAAGTGACGAGCGAAGAAGTCATGTAGGTTTCCAGTGGACACGCCGAGGTCGTCTTGTTAAAGGGGGCAGAGCAGGTTCCAACGAAGTGACTTCGGGTGGCTCAAAGTACGCGGGCTTCAGGCGTTCGGTTGCCACGGTGTCTGGAGAGTCGTTGATGTCCAGTACGAAAGTAGTCGAGTGACGTTGAACGAGTGGATAGGGGCCGAGGTAATGTGGGCGCAGTGGTCCTTGGACGGGTCCGTAGCGCACGAACACATGCGTGTCAGTTTTGAGGTCAGGGTGCGTGTAAGTCGTCGAGTTCTTTGCAAGGCGTGTGGGCTGAGGCCGAAGGTGTCGAAAAAAACAAACTTGTATTTTGTCTTCATGGCCCCTTCAAGGAGCCACTTCTCCGCGTGAGAAAGTGTAGTTCGTTTCACAAGCTGGGTGCTGAACTGCTGAGGCCAGCGTATTTAGTGACGCTAGTTGAGGCTACACGTTTCTCTGCTTCTCCGCGTCTATCTCACCGTGGGCATTCTACATAGGCCAAGTGAAGAAGTGCGGTAAAGAATGACAAACATCCCCCTCGCGAGGGGCACGATCAAATGCAGAGCATTTCCGCGGGGGGCGCGCCGGCAAGTCGTATGGATTACGTATTGGTTGTTGTTATTGTTGTCTTCCAGCGTAGACATTGTCGATGAAGTCGATGGTGAAACGTGAAACGTGCCGTGAAGCCCCTGCCGCGGCTATGACGCAACGTGGAGCGGCTATGACGCAACACAATCCAACACAATCCACTTTAATCCAATCCAATCCAAATCCAAACCAAGCCAAGCCAAGCCAAGCCAAGCCAAGCCAATGCAAGCCAATCCAAACGAATCCAATCCAATGCCCCTCGCAAGAGAGTGTTATGGCGCCGAAATTGCGCCACCACACGAACGCGTGATGTTGACGTCACGATCACGCCACACATGGAGGAAGTAAAAGTTAGGAGACGGCATGACGTCACGCAGCTATCCTTCGCAAGCCCAGCTCCGTTGAAGCCGCTCCCTCCGCCGTTTCTCTTTCTCAAACCGCCGAAGTCGGCCCAGCACGTGACCACCATGGTCGGGTGGGCCGGCGGCGGCGGCGGCGTCTCCGACTCCGGCGCTTCTGTCGTGTTTGGTTGGCGGTAGCTTTTCCCTGTCCTTCCTGCATTTGTCTGCTCGGTGATCTCATGCCCGCGTGCGGGCAGGAGTGCCGCGTATGTGTAAGAGACAAAAGCCGTGGGAAAAAACCAACATATAGCAGGCTTCGCGGCAACGGGCAAGCAGAGTAGTTTTCGAGCAGACGAAATTGAAGAGCTCGCGGCGGCGGCGCGATGGGGTCACGTGGTGCAGTGACGCCTGGGCCGACTTCGATTTTACTTTTTATGTATAGGCTTCACGTTTATCCGGTAGCGCCGTCTCCTAACTTTTTCTTCCTCCATGACGCCACAGATGTTAGCGACCGGAGCGCCCACGAACGACATATGTGGTTTAAGCGCGAAGCGACCGCGGCGAGAGGAGAGCGCGATAGCGAGCGCCCCCACCGGTTCTTCCGCGCGAACCGGACTGTTGCTCAGCGCGAACCCAACGCGGCGAAAGAGGTTGTTGCGCACGTCCCCACCTATTGTGCGCCCGAACTGAACGCGGCGAGAGAGGATGTTTCGAGCGGAGAGAAGGCGAGGAGGACGCTGCGGAGAGGGCGCACCTGTGGCCGACGATTGAATGAGTCAAGGATATAAGGCGCGTTCATAACCTTCCATTCTGTGTCGGCTTTGTGGCGCAGTGGGTAGAGAACCATGTACCTTGCGTTCCGCACGCAGAGTCGTGGGATCGAAACCTGACGCCGGTAAGTATTATTTTTTATAGTGTAGGGGGAGCGATGCGGACTACGGACGTCAACGCGGGTGACATCGTGAGTTTACTGAAATGCTCTGCATTTAGAAAATAGTGTATAAAATAACGAAAACGCGCAGGAAGGTGCCGGCGCCACTCACTACACCGCGGTACTTGCTCCGGAAGCGCTTAAATTGTCTGTCGTGCGCGAAGTCTTTCCTGGCTGCCGCTCGATGGCAGTACTCGTGTATACTTGGGGCGGCAGTACCGCCTTTCAAGAAAGCGTGCAATCTAAGCGCAAGCGGTTGGTTTGACCGACGTTCGCGCGGCCTCAAGAGGAGAATATGTTTTTCTTTACTAAAGCATTAGTGCTGATCAAGGGTCCCATGAAAGAACATTTTGTTTAGTGTTCCGTAGCTGCAAAGGACGAGGGGGTTTGGGAAATAACGACGTATTTGACTGAAACTGACCAAGCCGCTCGGTACGTGGTAGCGTCTTATTGGGTTCTTTCTATACCGCTATATATGAGCGCTGCCGCGCTTGCTTCCGGTTTATCGGGACGCAGAGACTGCAGTCGCTGTTTGCATCACGTTGTATGAGCGCTTGAATAACAACTTCTCAGAAATTAGGGCGTTTTTAGGCACTGAATCAACGCTAAAACGGCTATTGGAAGGCGAGACTTTCTTTTGAAACCAAGTTTCTGGTTGCCTTCCGTGTGCCGTTAAGGCAGTCAAAACAAGCTGAGTATCTTCTTGCGTCATCTCGAAAGTAAAGGAGGATCTGGAAACATGAAGGTGGTCGAAGTAGACGACACCGGGTTAACTTGGCTTCAGGGGATAAATGAAAAACATACACATTTACACTGGGGAAACCACACGTGAAATGTTCATTTATCCGAAAATAAAACCATGAAAAGACTCCTCAAAGCATCAAAATACACCTTCACTGGCTTAAGCGGTAAATGAAAGGTGTTGAACAGGCAAGAAAAACATCGGAAACATCGATTTATTTATTTATTTATTTATTTAACCAGGCCAATGTGCAGGCCAATGTGCTGGCCCAAGCAGGAGTGGATACATCGAAACATAATTGTAAAAAAACAGACAGCAACACAAAAGAAACAAAAATTAAGAAAGAAGGTGACGCTCAAAGTCACCAAGAAACCTATTAGAATGAAAGATGTCACACGGCAAACAATTCGAGTCCTCCACAGTTCTAGGGAAAAAAACTATATTTAAAAGCATTTGATCGGGCAAAAATTGGGGTTAGAGCATGTTCATGACCATGACGAGTACGGCGTGCTGATAGCAGTTTAACACAGACAGGGAGATCAATTTATACATTAACACACAAACGATTGTAAAGAAAGGAAAGACGACTGAATTTTCTCAGAGCTTCTAAAGTAGAAATGTCGTTTAATTGCATTAAGGTGGTCGGGGAATCAAACCTACGATATTTGCCAAAAATAAACCCTACAGCCGTTCTGTTAATACGTTCCAAATTGATATCTTTCTTGCTATGCGGATCCCAGATAATGGAAGCATACTCAATCTTAGAACGAACACAGGCATTATAGGCTAGATTTTCGTGCGCGAGGGTGAGATGCTAGTTTTCTTTTTAAAAACCATAGCTTACGTAATGCGGAAGTGGTAATGTTAGATATGTGGGTTGACCAAGTTAATTTGGTTGTGAGAGTGACCCCCAAAGTACCTATATTTGTCTACATTATTTATGTTAGTGCCTATTAGAGTATAGTGGAATTGACTAGGACTCAGCTTCCTGGTGATACGCAGTAGCAAATTTTTTGTGTGTTTAACTGCATGCCCCTGTTCTGACACCAGTTGTCAATAGCGATAAGTTGGATCTTGTAATGTAAGCCACATTATCACACGGTGAGGAAATTTGTTTAAAAATGACACAGTCATCCGCGAACAAACGCACAGACACATTTTCAGGAATAACAGGAGCTAAATCATACATAATTAAAAACAAAAGTGGCCCTAACACACTTCCTTGTGAAACTCGTGAAGATACACGAAGAACAGTCGATGAAAAATTATTAATCACTACATAGTGACGTCTATCTTGAAGAAAAGCCTGAATCCACTGAACAATTTTTGCAGGTAATCCTTATACGCTGTAATTGTGTAACAACTTCCCGTGTGGCACTTATCAAAGGCTTTACAAAGATCTACAAACAGTACATCAGTTTGCCAGAAACATCAAGCACACGGGAAAATTCATGGAGCAGTTGTGACTAACTGAGGTAACAGTAGATAACCCCCTTCTGAAGCCATGCTGATGCTCTGATAGTACATTGTGTTCAATGAGAAATTCATACACGTAATTAGCAATAACGTGCTCAAGAAGTTTGCAAGAACTGCTTGTAATAAAAATGGGGCGGTAATCTCAAACAATAAAGGGTCACCTTTTTATGAATTGGTTTCACACGTGCTCTAACGCAATCAGCCGCTAATTCCCCTGTAGCAATTGGAAAGACTAAAAAGTGCAGTTAGGAATTCCGATAAGTATTCTGCGTAGCGGTTAAAAAAAGCATTAGGAATGCCGTCAGGCCCCGCAGGTTTTCTGGCATCAAGTTTTAATAGCATGTGCAATACGCCCTCTTGCGTCACTAGTAGGTCATTGTCTGAGTCAACGAATGAATTCTCGAGTTCATAATCATCGGTTTGAGAAAACACGCTCTGGAAGTATTAATTAAAATGTTCAGCAATAGTACGAGCATCCGTTGTTATTACACCATTAACCTTCATTTTGCTAATTCCTGCCTTAGACTCGCTTAAATACCGCCAAAATTTTTGAGGGCTATTCTGAAGAACGTTAGCCAGCGTATTACTATAAAATTGTTTCTTGCTTCTGTCAAGCTTGTTTGTAGTTTGCCTTTCAGTACGTTGAGCTGGGGTGTCATTAGTAAATGCTTCTTGCGAAGCCTTTTAATTTTACGCTTCATGTGGATTATTTCCCGGCTAATCCAAGGGTTTGCACCATGCTTGTAAGTTTTTCGATACGCCCCAAATTCTACATAGCTGCGCGGCATGTGGGGTGGATATCAGTACTCCTGGTCTGCTACAATGGAGGGGGCGCTAACGAATCAAAAACACCACCTCCTATCTAAATGGTCTGTAGCAAAGTCTAGTGGTCTTGTCCCGACGCACTTGATAAAACTTACGTTTAAAAGATGGGTGAATAGGCAAGCGTTGAGCAATACCATGGTGAGTAGGAGCGTTCTTTGACCCTACTGATCTTCGACGTCTTTAGCAATAGTGTAAAGTAGAAGACAGTGAAAACGAAAACGAAGGCATTAGCGCGAGGCTTACCTTGGCTATTAACAAGACCGTGTACGAAAAAATGTGCAAGTAAAACATGGTTCCCTGAAAAATAAAAAAAAGGCATGTTGCGGGAAGCCACCAACGGCTAGCGCAGAGAAACCTTCGCAAGTAAACACAAAATACGAGACAGAACCATCCGTCTACACAGCTCCGGAAGGGAATGCGTTGCTCGGCAATTTTAATCATAGCCTTAAAATAGTACAAAGACGAGTAATCAGCTTTGGAGGCATCGATGTAATGTTGCGCCGAGAAAAGGCGAAAACATTTCGAAGTCCCCTTCGACAGTTAACGAGAGTGTAAAGTTGGGCTTGTTGGTGACGCCTGTCCTTGTCCCATCTCTTCTCTCGTCCTGTGCCTGCCTCGCGCTTTGCTTACAAACTCGACATTTCGTTATTCAATTTCAAATTTCAAGCTTTTGCTCAGTTTTATTTGTTATGTTTCACCCAGCGCTACCCAGCTCTACTTGTGTTCCTTGTCGCCGTCATTTTGAGCATTGCTCTTCTCTTAGGATCAGGTGTGAATTTAAGCCTCCGTGAAGCAGTCCGGAAATTCCATGTATGCATTCGTCGTCACCCGTGAACAAGTGTGTCATTTTTTGTACAACTGACAAATAAAGTGAAGTGTGCGTCCTGTCGTGTAGGCAGAAAAATGTGGAAGGCGACACGTTTTGCAATCGAGTAGCAAAAGAAGACTCTGCGATCAAGCGGTGGTCAGTGCCATCGAATTACAAAACATAATGGCTACCCGAAGCACTCTAAACAATAGGATCTCATATCAACTTGGGGTTTTAACTTCTTTGTACACGTATACAGACAACTAAGCCTATCAAATTGAAAAAGCCTGAATTTCTAACAGAGAAAATTTTGGAGATACATTTGTTCCTGATCGCTAATAGCAAGGATTGGTCTCGTTCGTCAGACTTTTTTTTTCGTTTATAAAGGACTACAAAGGGGGGGGGGTCTATAAAAACAGTTCATGCTTTCCAAACTTGGCGAAACTTTGCAAACTTTGCTTTGCAAAAAACTTGTACGCAGGAATGAACATGAATGTGAAGTCACAGGACATGGATTTGGATCGAATGGTTTTGGTGGTATGCTATTTCATATATGATTATTTGATTTGGTTACATTGTGTTGCATCTGTGTTGCATGGTAATATTGTTTTAAACCATATATCCTTTTATGCCGTGTAACCCACCTGCTAAAATCCCTATCAGGGATGGCAGTGTTTAAAAATAAATAAAAACGAGTGATTTCGCGAGAAACATGATTGATATCTCGAAATGCTGCAGGAAAAGAGGACAGTGGTTGAATTTCACTTGCGAGTTCCTGTGATCAGACAAATTCAATTCTTTGAATTTGTCAATTCTTTGAATTTGTCTTTCGCGTTCGAAGAAGACCACATGTGCTGAGAATTCGCGCCCAGGTCCAAGAAACCCTTGCTGGGTTTTTTGCTGATGATTTTAAGACTGTAAAATCAAGCATCAGTGTCGTTTTTCTGTAATATTCAAGTTAGTGGAAGCACAAGATAGCTCCCAGCTTGATATGTCAAGTTGAATGTCTCAAAAATGCAGTGTTTACCAATAACTCCCGTGTTTCAACCTCACAAAACGACCTCAACAGGTTGATGTGCGGGAAAGAACCCGACAGATAAATAGAGTGGAAGCGTAACAGGCTCGCGGTCATGCCACACGGTCATGCCACAAGCGAATTTCCAATCGCATAAAGCGAATTGAAAATAAATGTAACGGTGACATCATCTTTGCGGCCAAAACACGCTGGAAAACATTTCTGCTAGGATTTAAAATAAGTCAGGGGGGTCGGGTTTCTTCATGATTCGTGTGTACACTGTAAAACGCCACCTACAGCTTCTTTTGTGTAAAAAGCAATGTGCTGTGCTCAAATACTGTTGTCATAGGGTAAAGTGTATCTGAGGCAGGCGGGGCGCTGCACCAATGTCCATCGACAGGAGCACGAAAACTCGTTTAGAGGAGTGCTTTGTAAAAATTAGCTGGCCCATTGTTCCCCGTGTGGCTGCAGTCCTGAATTCGGTCACACGACCGTCTACTTTGTGCGCAGTGATTATCGCACAAGGGAAATGGCCGATGCCTTTGCAATTCATGAGCATCTTGACGTATGCGTAAGCACGCCGTCGCTTGCACTGCTTGATCAGTAGGTTAATTTTCTGGAGAGAAGATAATTCCTGCTGGGCCTTTTTCTTCTTTCTTTCATGTTTATGATGCGAGCGTATCTCGGTGTATTCTTTTGTTGTTTTTCTGTCCGAATAAATAGTCATTTGTTATTCAGCACTCGTCCTGTGTTTTTTTCTGTTACTCGTCTTGTCCCCACCGCTGTTAAATCCCCATAATTACATTTAACATGCAAAACAAATTGACCAAGCTTTGGCTAGGTCAGTTTATAGCGACGATTACGCCGATTATCTTTAGCAGAAAACGAAAACTGGCTGCTGCATCCAATATGATTCTGCCTTTATGCAAACCACCTCGCCGTTACCTTTATAGCTGCCGCCTGCTTGACGCTGAGTATTAGCGCGCAGAAACTGACGTGCAGACTAGTCTTAAGAACACGACGTGCCTTACTGTGCTCAGAGTTGGTTGGACCAACAAACGCGGAGAGTCAAACGTGAACTTCGTAGTTGCTACACCAAAGCCTCTGTGCCACAAATTGGTCGACAGAGGCACAATGAAGACTTCTTAGAGGGAATGTTATCGAGAATTCAGGGAACCTAAATACTCCTCACGTTTGTTAAGGTGCATTTCTATGCCTTTATTTGACGCTCTATGTACCTCGATATCAACCAGCCATAAACGGGCTCATCTTAGGTGGGCAAAAGACAGAGTAGGTATGTCAGAAGCGTTGGCGTGTATGCTGACGTCACAGCCAACGGAAATTGGTTAAGCGATGGTTAGCATCTTACACCAGATGTAATCTTCACTAGCTACACTGTCGGAGTGGATGTATATATTGAGTATACATCGGATATATATATATATATATATATATATATATATATATATATATATATGGAGCTCTCCATCTCACTGGTTAATAGGCCTGACGGAGTGGCAATGATTGTATTGCAATTATGCTGATTAAAATAAGCCACAGTGCCATTTAATAAGCTAAAAGTAGGGATGAAATATTGTATTATAGTGTTATCATGACAGTAATGTTTTATAGATGACAACGTTATCGTAAACAATATTTAAATGATAGTGAAACGATTACGACGGGGCAGTGGCTAGGCCAAGACTAAGTGTTTATTGCCATAGCGCGGGATGATGTAGCGTTGTGCGAGAGGGGTTAAGAAGTAGGAAAGGAGAAGAAGCAGTGGTGATAGCTGCGGCTTCGGCTGGCGTGACGTCACGAATACATAAGATAGGCACCAGAGCGTTCCTAATACGCATCCATATTTCGCTCTAGTTTGGCGGTATTAGGCGCATCGCTAAGAAGAATATTAAGATCTAATGCTCATATTCCGTATCATCTCATTAAGGAAATTATTTAGTACCGACGGCTTATTTTTGCACGGTTTTCAAACTTTTCTTGCACGGTTAAGGAAGTTGAAAGCTTTCTAGTGCCACAATCACACGCAGAAATCTTACTGCAGAACAAAGTAAATTTGCGCTGCGCGTAGGTGCATGACGTAACACTTCATTACGCTTTAAATTTGCAGCACGAGTAAAGGCAGAATACAATGCGAAGCACTATTTTTTCAGGTTATACTTACACGAAGTTGACCTTCATCGACGTCCTGAAATTCGTTTTTATCCAGTGGAAACTGAAAAAAGCATATAGAAGTGGTTTTTCAAATGTAGGCAATACCGACGTAGCTGCGAGGAGTGAGAGTGCAAGGAATATTTTTTCGAGCAATGTATCATCAATGTAGGAAGTTGTTTCGCACTCCGAAAGGCATTTGAAAGCAGGCGGGTAGGGGTGATTGAAGTCTTTGGCGGATTTCACCTTGAAAATTGTTCACATGAAGATGTGGGCTGGTACAATGCCGTGCCACCCTATTTGTTCTTGCAGCGGCACTTTACGCTTGCAGCCGCTATTTGAGAATAGGTGCGCTTGCAGCGGCACAAATTCTCAAAAAGCATCTCAGTGCGCACAGAAGCCTCCGAGTTCCTCGCGTGGCAATTCCGAGACAACGGGACGCGGTGTAATACCAACGTATGTGCCATTTTATCTGCGCAATCTAGGTTTGGAAAGAGCGCCATCTGATCACGACACTGCGTACTCTCCCTGGCGCCGGTTCTCCTGTCATGCGCATGCACACTGCAGCTATACCTGGTGGCGTAGGTAGGACGGTGGAAGGAGGAGTCCTGATTTCAAGAACATGATACTAGTTTCTTTGTGTGTATCTATGTGTGTTTGTGCATGCGTGTGCGTGTGCATGCGTGCGGGAGTGTCTATGTGTGTGTCTGTACGCGCATGCCTGTGTTTTGTATAAGCTATTGCTTTTATACCATGAGGGCAGCTGAATTGTTCATTGTCGAAGACACCGAGCCTACATACAAAGCAGTCTGCGTTGCTGAAGGAGTGCATCTGGGACGAACAATACAGGAAAACAAAGCCCCAGCCATCCCAAAACAAGATGACAGCTTTCACATCACTGATTTGATTGCTTGCGTGTTATTGTGCTTAACGAAAAAATCAAGGGGCCACGCCGCATTCCGGTAGGAGGCAGACGGCGATAGTTTTAAAACTGATTAGTAATCGCATCTACCTTTGAACACGTTCGGTCGCCTCACTTCAGACCCCTATAGTAACGCTTCGAGTATCTGCGGTCGTCCGGCATGCGCAAGGTTCACCACGTCGTTGAACGAACGTGTGGTTTAGTTGCCCCATATGACCCCTTCATGTCGCGGCACCATGTGACGTGTACGCATCCGTCACCACAGTGCCCAATGTACCGTCAATCGTGTCTCGTACCCGCAGAATAGAGAGGTAGTTTCTCTCGTTTGCACTGGCACACCTTCAGTGTGTAGGGTAAGGTCGATGGCGTCACTTACGACTACGCCAGTACAGCGGCTTTCCCAGATTAAATGGCCGACACAGCTTTGAAGAACTTCTTGCATATCACAATCTTTGTTCTGTCGTGCTTCTGTTGCTTCTGTGTTCGCTGCTTCTGCTTTAGCTAGTCCTTGCTGCTGCATGTCATGCGTCATCCCGGAAAATACGACGCCACATCTGAAAGCACTCGGACGAACTACACGCCGTGGACTCATTGCCAAACTCTCGTCGTCTGAATGTTTGAAATAATGGCCTAGTTTTTCAACTATACAGGTCCCCAGGCGCATGAATTGACAGTGACTAGTTGGGACAAGCTGGAAAGTTTCACAGACTCAATTGCAGCGATTAGAGATTTACGTCGCGTTGCGCGTTGTACCGGGCTGCATATATTCACGCGACTATAGACAACTGCCCATGCCCTGGCCGTGTGTTGTGGATTCGCCAGGACATGCATCCTGCCCACCCAGCGGCAGATCGCAACTGCCATCGATGAGGCTTTCCATGGCTATTACCACTTCTTCCAATATCTAACGTGGAATACTGCTGCTGGAGAACAAGACCTTTCCCCGTGTCAAGTGACCTCTACTTCCAGGGTCTGCAATTCACCTCCCCTCGCGGTTTCGATTCCCGGCCACGGCGGCCGCTTTTCTGATGGAGGCGAAAAGCAAAAGCGCCCGTGTGTACGAGATTTCGGCGCAGATTAAAGATGATGATGAATGATGATGACGAAGTTGAGGCACGTTAAAGATCCCCAGGTTGTCAAAATTACTACGGAGCCCCACACTACTGCGCGCCTCATCGCCTGCGTTGAGTCGACGCGTTAAACCGTAAGATCAATGAATGAATGAATCAATCAATTAATCAATCAATCAATCAATCAATCGAAATTCCCCTCCCCAGTGGGCTTGCTTGTTGGGAGGAGGTCCTTCTGTGGAGGCTTCGAGTTTGGTAGGAGTTATCCCTAGGAGTTACTCAAGCTTGGTCTGCCCGATATCCCGCCCCCTTTGCGGACACCTGCCCCTTCTCTATGACGCCTGAGCCAGAAGCTGACCTTGAACACCTGTTGTGGACTTGTTCAGGTCTTAGAAACGCCAGAATCCAACACCTCAGAGGTACAGGGCTCCATCGTACGAGACCCCCAGATCTTAAGTGTTCCATAAGGGGACCCCAGCACCCGTCTGTTCTTCGATTTTGTGTGAAACTAGTGCAACATTGTACCTTTAAAACTTCCTGTTATGCCGTAGGGCAATCTCGCGAAATAAAAAAAAACGTTTCTGCTAAATCACCTTTAAGTTGTTCTTCCAGCTTCTTCACCGTAACATGTCATTCATGGCTTCTCTCATTTCTGCAGTAGCTGAGCCCCTTTAATGTTTTCCGGTAATAAAACGAAGATTCGCAATCAACAGAATCGCCGTTTGGAAGCTCAGTGTCTTTGTGAAATGGCTGTAAGCCGCTTTCCTGGTCTAATTTAGTGCTATAAACAAGGTGAGTGGCCCACAAGGAGTACGGTGGGGCGACCCTACTAAGGCAGACTTAACGATACTCGCAGTTGTTTAGGCATGAGAGTCAAATCACTTTGTAGTAATGCTTTATTTGGTCGTCTCCCAAACCCCAGCACTACAGAAGAAACAGCCCTGGCTCTCGCCATGACCACGACGCCAACACCGAGCATCGTCCTATTGCCACGGTATTTTCGTCATCGCCAAACAGACCCAGCGGTCCACAGCCAATACGGGAAGTGAAGAATTTGAAGTGAACAGCTGAGGGAAGGCAAAGAGAAAGGCGAGGGAGCGGTTTTGTGGACGCCTGTAGCTAGCGGGGACAGCGGACTTACGAGAACAAGTTCGCCCTCTAAATAGTCAGTGCTTTTCCCTTCGCTACAAACCCCAGCGCTTACTTTCACCTTTACACTATCAGACTCACAGCGGGCGCTACACAACTATGAGAAGGGCAACGTCTCAGCCGCAGCACTAAAAATCTCCTAAGAAGACCTCCCGACCAGCCTGTGATGCTGCTGTGCACCCCGGATCACACTGGCGTGGGAACCAACGAGGTGGCTAATCAGCGGGCCCGAGCATTAATACCCCGGGCGAACACTTCTATTGGTCCTGTATACGCATGGAGCACTCGAGGTCACTGGGTGCGCCCTCTCCAGATTCTGAGACATCACGCAACACTACCGCCTCATCCTCATATCACTAACCCCCCCACCCCCACCCCACCCTACGCCGAACTTGAGATGGAGGAAGGACAGATGTGGCGCACTCTACAAACCCACTCCTTCCTACTTCGCACGCAATTACAGCACTCCCACCCACACCCCTTTGACTCCGCAAAGTGTCGGAGATGTCGCAACCTCGACTCCTTCTGCGAGTGCCCCGCGGACCCACACACCCGTACCCCACCCCACCCACCGGGAGCAGGCCTTGGGTAGCTCTTGCCTCGTGGATCGTCGGACTCTGCCGGAACATGCGCTGCCGGTCGCTTCCGTCATCTGGGCTGAGTCCTCTTCCAAAATAAAGTGTTTCTCTCTCTCTCTCTCTCTCTCTCTCTCTCTCCAAAATGAGCAGTTTTATATACAGAAAATAACTACGAGCATACGTTTTCTGCTGATCTCATATCAAAACCAAACTTAGCTCTTCACATCGTTTTGTCTTAACCTGAAAATTTCACTTCGGGTTTAAACGATTAGGGAATATATGCTATTCTTGTCTACCAAATTTTCAGAAAGAAGTAAAGGCAACATTGTTATTAATAATTTCATTCAAGTGGAAAGAATGAGGCAGTATAGAACTTCAACCGAAAACAAACGCCCCTTGTTATATTTGGGTACTCGGGTGGTCGGTATGAAACAGAATCAGTTTCAGTGCATGCCTTCCTTGGATGCGTGTTTCGACGATCCTAGTGGAATATCGCTTAGAAGTTGCTTGATGCGTTGCACTCACAGGGAGCACTCCTGCACTACCTTCCATGCGGTAGACTCGCGTGAAAACGCCCCGCAGGTTGAACGCAGTAAGACAATATTAGGCAGCCCCCGGCTGCACGGCACGACACAACACGCCCCCCCCCCCCCTTCCCCCACCCCCCGCTCATCTACTTGTCACTTTCTACCTGTAGGCCTACCTGACAGTTTTGGCATTCCAGTTTCTATTTCATGATTACAATTTTATTGGGGCTATTTTTATTGCTGTTCGGTACGTCATTTCCATTTGCAGAATTTTTTTTCCTCCTCCCCCCACTCGTACTTGCCATCAGGCCCGCGCCGTGTCGGCTTCATCAACTTGGCCTTCCAACTCACAAGGTTGCGGACCAGCGTGCTAGAGTGTTGAAAAGCCCCGCACGCCTAAACATAGAAAAGTAACCCGTTAGTGAAAACGAGAGCGAGCCAGCTTGTAAGATATATGCTACCGACAAAGTCGCTTCAAACATCCAAAAGTCACCACTTACGTTCGCGCTAAGGAACCGTGCGGCGAATAGCGAGGCGCCGTAACAGAAGATGGTAGTCCCGCTGTTCCAAACCAGGAATAGAATGAGCTTGTTTTTTGTTGCACTCAGCTTCTGCAAGTAGGCGGAACAAAGGCGCTAAAAATTCACCGTTAGCACGCTGAAAACCTGTTTCATTGATACTTGTGCTGCTGAGCCCAAATACACGGGTTCGACCCTTGCAGCGGTGGCTGCTTCTCAGAAAGTAAAGTAAAGAGAAATCTCCCAGGTGTAGAAATTTTGGGGAAGCTAGATATTCGCAGGTGGTCAAAGTTAATCTGGGGCTGTCCATTAGAGCAGGTCAAAGAGCATGGACATGTTAAACCCCTAACCGAATCAATCATTATTCAAATAATGGGGACACCTGCGCAGTAAGTCGGTTTTGTGGTCACCTGTCTTTATGGGAGAACGTACGTGAGCAAAATAGCTTGTTCAGAAAGTGAAGCGTACTCGAAAAGCGGGAAGATTTTCTTTTAAGCTTCCTCCTCGCTCCAGAATTTCTGCTTTTAGGCTGCCTCATCTCCTCAAGGTTTCCGGGATCACTGCCATGTTGTACACAGAGGCATCGTTCGTTTTACCGTACCTGACAGCGTCATGTTCTTACGTTTCGCAATAAGTTACTTCCTTCTCATATTTTCGTTCAAACAAATAGCGGTTAAAATCCCGCAAATTTGTTGTTCCGGAAAGGTAATGTTTTCTACGCACCGCGAGCGATAAAGAAAACTTTCGCACAGAAAAGTTTTCCAAGTAGACTTTAGGCTCTTTTGGCACGCGATTGTGAAAGTGCGCTTTCGTGTGCTTGCAAATTTGTGCTAGCGCTCAGAAACACTGGTGCGGAATGCAACACAGACAAGGGTGTCTATGATCAAGCATAGCACACGAACGGCACAGTTCCTATCCTTCAGCTCAGCTTCACGGCATACCAGCGAGGTCCTCACTTTTCGCTAACAGCGCTCAAACAGTCTTCTTGTTGCAGTTCATCGTCGTGTTCTTGGCGTCCCTTTATCGGCACCGTAATGTCCGAGGGAGCACACGCGGGCAATCTCCCCCAACATTAGACGCGCTTCGTCCTCGCCGTGCGGCAGCTGCAGCGTTGGTGACCGTTTTCGCGCATGCGCACCGGCATGTCGAGCCGGGGAGTAGCGGAGAGAAAAATTTGACCGCGTATATGCTCCTGTCCTTGCAAATGTCGGCGAAAGGCGATAGTCGACTGGTTCCCTTGCCAAGTAAATGCCTGCCTTCGCTTTCCCGCTCACCTATCATTCTGTTCCTCTTCCGTCCCTCTCCTCCCAAGATAAACACGCTAGAGGTTTGCTCAAGCCAATCTGAATTTACCGCGTTGCACTGCTCCAGGCCGCGTGCCTCGATGCCAGCGCTGCCGTACGGCGGAGACGTGCGGGAAGCGAGGCACCCTACGACAACGTTTATAAAACCATGTTACCCTGCTCCACGTGCGTTCCAAGTGGAACGTGGAAACTAGCTTGTGGAACCTTTTGTTACTGCTACCGTTTGATTTCCTAAAATTCCTCCTGTAGCTATAGTGGTTCGGGCAACAGCAGGTGGAAGAGTTAATTTTTTTCTGCACTGAATGCATCGCAAAAATCAAGCATCCATTAATTTCAAATAAAGGAACACTGCACATGTTAGTTATGTATTCGTTTTTATTTCATATCTGCGTAATGCTTTGTACTTGTTCAACAATGTTGACAAGAATGAGCATTGCCACCGGATTTAAACGTTTAGATTCGGCGGTTGGTATATAAACCTATAGTGCTCATCCTGTATCTCTTTGGCCGGGCGGCTGAATCGAGTGACAGACAGACAGAGAGCCCAAAATGTTGGTGTTTAAGTAGCCCAAGAAAGACTATCGTCTTTAAAAAATGACAGGAGGGGTCCTTCCCCAGCCCCGCTACCTCTAGGAGCACAAAAATAGAACAGAAACTTCGCACAGTCTTCGAAAACACATGTCACGTTGCGCTGTGTACAGCGAAGCGTTTGGAGACACACATGCGGGTCCCCTGCCAGTCATGGGGAACTTTCAGCGGTAAGTTCGGAAACCCACGTGAGGGGCAAGAGCAGGGTCCCCAACGAAGGGAGCGGGGCCGCCAGCTCTGCTGTTCCTCCAGCCTTGCATCACTAGTGCAAGCTGCTCCATTTTTTTTTCGGGGGGCGGGGGCGATAGTCGTACTGCCAAGTCTATTAAACAACGGTAGCTGAGGGTTTTCCTTCAGCCTGAATATGAAAATGCCGCAGGTTGAAGAAAGGGTGGCAATGTCCATGTTGAATGTACGCCTACATTCAACAAGGACACCGGCTCGCGAATTTTACAAGGCAAAAATGCACAACTTGTAGAGTGCAGCCTCCCTATGATGTCACTACCGGATACTAAACCTATCGGTAGTGTATATTTTTGCATGACAGCATGGCGATCTGGACACCCGTGTTCGATGCAGTTATGCACTGAAATTGTGAATTCAGCGTTGGTACATTTTAAATGTTCATTTCGTAGCTATTGCTGAAACCAGATGCTTTTATCTGACACTAGCCACCCGTAGTAAGAGTTTGCACTCTACGTCTGGGATACGCGGATTCGAGCCCTTTGTGCCCTATCAGCCATAGTTGGCTGCTTCCCCTAACGTATGTACGTTTATGCAGCGGCAGTCAAGCCAGAGGTGAAACCTGTCATTCTCCGGCGGTACTTTTATATTGTCCTCGGTATGCAGTCGTACGGAACCTTTGGGATGTGTTTCTATTGTTATACACCAATCAAAATTATAACATTGGAAACACTCACCCCTTAACATCACAACTAAGAGTGCTTTCTTGGTTTCTGCGTAACGCATTAGTAGTGCGTGGCGGCTTCCGAAATGTATGCGATTGGTCTGCCTTCGTGCCGCAGTTCCAGTCCCACGCCGTATTCTCTGGCGTTTCTTGAAAATATAATCCGGTTAAACTGATAGAAGCACTGCAATACATCTGCTGCTGCGAGTTTCTCGAAGGGTAGCTCCATGCTTCACCACGAAGGGCATCAAAGATCAAGCAATGATTTGCCTCCCCTGATTTCTTCGTGGGCACAGAAATTCCTTGCAACAGAGTGGAACACCCCCCCCCCCCCCCACACACACACCTCCTGTGGCTGCACAGCGATATTTATGAGTAAATCTCATTTCTGTCAGGAACACGCCCATGTACCGCTCATGGTAAATATTACTTTGTATTGGTTTGGAAATTCTCGGATTTCGCAAGGTACGCCGGACGCGCAATCGACCACACGGCGATCCTTGCGCTAAGAACCCCGGGCAAGGCTGGGTGATTTTTCGAGCATGTACAGTCGGTAAAACGCTTGTCTATAACAGCGATTTCAACTTCAACCAGCTACATCCGAAAACTGCCGAAACATACTCGTTCCAAACATGTCGGAGGCAAAAGCGAAGGGCTAAGACTTCAGAATTCCGCTGTAGTTTTATTCAAATCCCGCTCCGGCGGGGCAGGACAGGGCTGAGAGTGCGAAAGCTGTGTTATAGACAAGCCTTTTTACCGGCTGTACATCGGCCTTTCTTACTTGTTTACATAAAAACATAACATATTGTTCATCTTCTGAAGCTTCGTTGAGGAAGTTCGTAAGGTACCATTTCCTGAATATTTCTACTATTTGTCTCGTGAACGAAAACTAATTGACACGGCGAGATACTCTTGATACAGCGGTACAGTCATTCAATTTTTTTTATTTTTTTATGCACACAGACAAAGTTTACCAGGAGGCTAAACCTTGCACAGAGGTTTTGGTGATAACAGTGCTCTTACTGAGTCGGAATAGACCGTGAAGGCCTGGCCATATCAGTTCATGGGGTGAATGTTCTGCAGCGACAATGAGACTGAAAGTTAAGCTTGCTAGTGACAATTCAAGACTGTAACATTAGCGCACAAAAAGAACGAGGACTGAACGAACAAGACATGAAGACTAGCGAAGACTAACAACTTGATTTTCATTCATCACACAACTAGATATATACCCTCTATGACAACACCCGCACATGATCAAATGTGTAAATTTGTATCACGTAATACACACAAACAAAAGAAAAAGGCACTTTACAACCCCTACAAGAGGTACAAGCGTTACAACCCCTGACGTCGAGATGTCCAGTGTCCCCCAGGTGATCTTGTATGTGTTTTTCACCAATTTGACGACGTGGATTAAGTGTTAAACGGCTGCTGTAGTATTTTGGACTCTAAATAATTCAACGATATGTTTGCGAGCTTACCTGCGAGGTTACGCGAAGTAACTCCGGCTGATCACGAAGACGCACGCGGCCTGAAGTCTATTCCACGTGGTTCACGTAAGATTTTCTGCGCCCGATGGCGGATTTTTTATTCTCGGGACTACTGTTTTAATTTCGCATAGAGGGAGTAATGCTGTGAACCGTCCTTTCTTTTTTGTATACCTTGGTGTTTTGTGGCCTGCACCAGGCCGCACCCTGCGGTATTATCTGTTCTCTAAGCGAAGCGAGTTCCCTTGCCGCGCGGGCCATGGTATTTTGTAAGTGAGTGGTTAGACCTGTGATCACTAGACTACACCCACTAGACAAGACTAGATCACTAGATCTTATGTGATCTCCAGTGTTCTCGGTGTAATTCGAAGTTTTCAGAAACAATCACGCCTAAGGATAAATGCTCGCAGGGCAGTCACCGCGACATTCAATTCGCCGCAGACATTCTGCGCACGTCACTTTTGTGACTGCTCCATCGCCGCCTTTGTATTCTTTGAGTTCTTAGGGTAGCACAGCTCGCTCAATAAACATTGTTCATTTAAGAATGCTGCGCCGTCTTTGGCTAGGTGAAAACATGTCTTTGGTTCACCTCAGCTACCGTGCAATCCAAACTATTTGAGTACGTATGTTCTCGTGTAAAGTTGTTGCTTGGGAAAATTAGAACATTCAAACCGAGCTGCCGCAAAGCCTGAAAGCGCTCTACTTCACTGATGTTCAACGAAAACCTCTCCGACGGCGACAGAGTGCTTAGCGAAGGTACGGACATTACCTCAGTCGTGCACTTTCGACTACGGAGAAGCACCAGTTAGTCTGGGTAATCACAGGAATACCTGCTAACAGCAGTCGTCACTCACGCTCGCTCCCGGCTAAAATGTTTACACAGTGCAAGGCAGTAGTGAACCAATTTACGTGCAGTGTTAAATCTTAGGCTACGCCCTAAGTGGATGAGTGTTCTCACTGAGCAGAAAACTACGTCGTCCATCCACCTCTGGCGACCTAATTGTGTTGACGATGTCACCCTGTGCTGCAAGCAGCATTCATCCACCAGTAGCGAACCAATACTTAATGTCGTGAAGAGTTTGTAGATTTTTATTCTGATTGTTGTGATTTTATTATTTTGCAGTTGTCAAATAAAATTGATTGGTTGATTGATTAATTGATTGATTGATTGATTGATTGGAATTGATTGATTGATTGATTGATTGATTGATTGATTGATTGATTGATTGATTGATAATATTTACAGAATAAAGGCTGAAATGCAGACAGACGCCGCCGGTGTAGGCTTGGGTGCCGTCCACGTTCAAAAGCAAAGCGGGCAGGGAAAAGCTATTTAATTACCCTGGCATCAGTGCTCAGTCGAAGGAAGAGAAATAACTACTGAGCCTCCGAGAAGGAGTGTCTCGCTCTGATATGGGCTATCTACGTAAACGGCCGATCGTTCAAGGTTGATACTCTGTTTTTGCTCGCCAATTTCCAGTACACCTCTCGGGCGATGGAGTTTGAGCCTAAGACGACGAGAAATTCGACGGTACGATCGTCTAAAAACCCTGGAAATAAAATTTACGTAACCTCAGTGAGGTATAGAACGAAGGATAATAGGGCTAATGTTCGCGGACGGGAAACGATCCTCCTGGATCGGGGGGCAAACTCCAGTGGAAGATAGAATAGTTCATATTGAAAAAAGAAATGGTCCGGTTCTGGCCACTTGCAGGGATGGAAAATAACAACCGGTGAACCACAGTGATAACAGAGCGGCTACAGAACTACAGGTCTTAAAAAATGAAATAGAAGAAATAAGAACATTTGGCAGCAAGGAATGAACAAGGGCAGCGCAGAACAGCGGGTGGAGGTCAATGGTAGATGCCTACGTCTTGCAATTGACCTCATAGGCTGATAATGATGATGATGCTGATACCATGCTGCAGTGAAAGTGTCTTAAATCGCCTTCAGCAATGCATCCCCCCGTTACGCCATATCGTATCCCTCATTTGGAAAATTGTGAAGGTAATGGTACGCTTTTGTCGCGGCAGATATTTTCTCATGGCGAATGTTTTCATTAACAAAATACACATGTTCAAAATACTGAGAACTCTTCGAGGTAAGCTGAAGAAATCAACAAGCCAAAAGAGGGCCCTCACGCGCAGAAGCAAAAGCTTCACTTTGCAAAGCGACGTTTTTAAGGCAGTGGATTGTTTATACCATCTAGGGCTCGTCCACGTCCTCCAAAATGTTCACACGCGAGCGGTTGTGCTCTTTGCATCGATAAGAACCCCCTGTTGGGCTACAAATCAGACCTTCCGTCAAGTTGTCAGCACACCACCACACTTCGCGGCCACCGAGACACCGTATATTGCAAAATATATCTCCATATTTTTATTGCGTTTTCTGGGGTTTATTTCCAAAGCTCACACACACGAAGCGTAACAATTTGGAGTGCACGCTTTCCCATACAGTAGACATTGTTCAGTTGTACTGACCTGCAGAGCTCAGTCACCTTTGTTTTTCTATGCTCGATACCTCCCAAAGTGCGCGTCGAAACATCTAAGCGTCTCGATTTATGTAGCACTAAGCGCCACCTTTGCTGAGTGTTGAATGTTTTCTATACTCACGACATGTAAAGTTTTCCTACAGAGGCATTTAAGTGCGGTTACTTATTTTCCCAATGATTTGATGTAAAATCTGTCGAAGGTCTAATCCCTGACTTCGTGCCCAAAACATTATTAGGTTAACAAAGCCTTCTTGCATTTAAAAAGGTTGGGACACTTCTGAGGATTCTCGGGTAGCATACTGAATTACCAATAACCACTATTTTAATTTATACAAAACTATCAGGTTTACTTTCCACATTACAAAAACACTTGCATGCGTACGCACCCATGTATTTAGCGCTTTGAATAAGACCACGTCGCTGATGAGGTTGAGCAACGTTTCGATGCCGAAAATGACATCGAAGACAAGTCCGCCACCTGGGTAAAAGAAACGTTGGATTTTTCTGGAGCAATACCATAAACAAACACACCTGTGTTTTTTTTTACATCCGAAACTTCAGCGATATTTTATTGACTGCTGAGCCTTCGGATGGTAGCTGTTTTATTTGCAGACAACGTTTCATTGATGTCCTAGATTATTATAATAAAATATTGGATAAGACCTAATTTTATCTTTAGCAAGAAGGTATAGATATGCGTGCTCTTTTTTCATGCCTATCACGTGCGCCTCTTCTGTCTTAAGGTAGCAATACCTAATGGATCAGCGCGTCTCGTGTACAAGGGCTTTAGGATGCACAATAGCGCATAGTCACCAAACAAGATGTGCGGCCTGGGCCTGTTGAGCATTCAGCAGTGTCCAGCAAAAAAATAAGGCGTTGCTTCCATGCCTGAAATACTGCCCACAAGAAATGGCGTTGGGCGATGGAATAGTTTACTTTCAGCGTCCCGAACTGAAGATGCAGTTGTATGCGTTAAGCGCGGAGACATATTTGCATTAAATAGTCATGCGGCTGTACAGAAGTAGCGCACTTACTTTGTATATTCCTGTACGAGCCAGCGATGTAACTGAGAATCCTGTAGGCGTTGCTCCCCTAAAATACAAAAATGAGCCGTCGGAGTACACACTCACACAAAAAACCTGTACGTTATATCGCAATATTTTTTTATTCAAAAGCAACAACAGAAAGCTTCAGGCCCTTAGCTTATCCCGTAAGGCGTCTGCCTTGAGAATAAATAAATAGTGAACGTTCCAAAAGTCACTGGCAACGCTACCGTAAATAATACGTTACCATATTCTCCTGGGTCCCACGCGTTTGCGGTGGTTCAGTTTATTTCGGGCAAATACAGCTAATAGTAGTCTGGAATTGTCGATGGCATTGAAACCCTCGCTGATGGGAGACTTAAAGTCAGCATAGTTTATAGCCCTGGATACCAATGCTATTGCGATGCAGTCGGCTGCACGCAAGCTTTCCGTGCTCAACATATAGACCACATCAGTACGCGCTATTGTTGTGTTAATTTATTTGTTCAGTGCGACGGACAATAATTTCGCCCACCGTCAACACTTATTTCATCACAGGGATAATGCATTTGGTGGGGGTATTCAGAGGTCTTGTATTGTTCTTGTTGATTAACCTTGCGTGAATTAAAAACATTTCAAAACAAATGACGCCGTCAAAGGGTTTTTAACATTTTTTATAAATAAAAAAGGAAAATATTTTTCCGCATATAATAACGTTGGTCGGAGCGCGCTATCCCGAGAAACCGGCTGTGACTCCGCAAAAGGACCAATCTTTAGCATTTAGCTGGTGCATGTCAAATAAGGACAACGACGATAATTCACAGAGCCTGTTTGTTTGAAAACTTGCGAAGATATACAAGGCTAAATCAACAAGTCAGCGCACGTGCACTACGCAAGAATGCATTATCGCCTGAAGAACACTACTTTAAATTCTGTTCTCCATATATTCATGTTGAAATGGAACGCCAGTGTAGCCTGAAAAGTGTAAGGCGAAACAATAACTTGTGTAGTGCAAAGAAAGAAATAAGTAATCCTTACAGGAACGAGAAAAAGCAAATGCCACGGTGCACACATGGTCATAGGGCGGCAAGCTCGCTCACGAGTGCGCTCACACACCACGCACTCACCACTCATGAGTGAGTGGTGATTGAGCATCGCCATCGTTTTGGACTGGCGAGTGTGAGTGCGAGTGAGTGAGTGAGAGCCCCACGCGCAGTGAGCCCCACTCACCACTCGCGAGTGCACAGGCGCTACTCGCGCCAATTTACGGGGCTTACCGCGGTGAGCGCCAGTATTGCGCTTGTACTCGCTGTGGGCTATTCGTCGCAGGAACCGCTCGCTGTGATGGTTGGTAACGGCGGGATTGCTTTTAGCTTTTGGAAAGATGTCGTCACTGAGCCCCTGCTATGGGGCACCCTAGAATTATTTCTCCGGTGGCGTGTTGATTTAAGAATTTGATGTGGATGGCATTCTGACGCCGTGTAATGATATACCTAATACTGTTCGGTTTCATGGCTGATGGAGGGTCTGCTGAACCCACGCGCGTCCGAGGGGGGACGACGAGTGGTGAGCGCAAGCGCGAGTGAGTGCGAATGGTTACAGCGAATGGTGCGCGTAATCAGTAGTGAGTGCGAGTCGTGAGCGTGAGTGCGAGTAGTAGAGGGTGCATAGTGAGCGTGAGTGAGACTGGTGAGGGCGACTGGTGAGCGTGAGTGTGAGAGAGTGAGTGAAGAAAAATATTTTTTTCTGTGTTTCTGTGTGATTGTCTGTAAGTGGCGCCCAGTTTTGCCGAGGTATGCACACGGTACTCTAGATGTGCAGTGAATGTGAACTTATCGCGCAGTACAGAGGGTTTCTGGTAGCATCGCAGGATGATGAACGTGGACGAAGGACATAGATAAGGAAAGTTTGGCTGGTGTGAAACACCAATCGCACCCTAGAAACGTGTCTCCGCCATAGTGTCACCAACACCTGAACCAAGGAGGCGCTATTAAGAATGTGAACGGAAATGTGAACGTTACCTCGCGCTATTATATTGACAGAAGCACCTGTAAACATGCTCACAAAATAACAGTTACCTAATTGTCCCAGCTAATGCTAAAATTTTTAGGGCTGAAGAAATTTGCACTGTGGTGAAGTGGCCACCAACTATGAAATTGAGACATGTTTTTGTGTTTTACAAGTTTTTTGCCATCAGCAGAGAAATCGTTTTTATCGAACGCCTGAATAAGAATGTAGGAACACTGGATACTTCGTTTTCTAGCGGTTTAATCAATTCCTTTGGCTCCAGTTTTATTATTCGGGAGAAATTCGAAAAATATTTTAATTCCTCACTGTCACTTCTAACATGAATGAAAACTAAACCACAGCACTGACTGAAAATTAATGGTGTAACCACGACACCTTTGAAAATTTAATAAAATGTTGTGGAGTATGTAAGGCTATGCACATCCAGTACTGCCACCGCTCTTCAAAGTAAAGTTCAAGCTCCATAAAAGAGCATATCTTCTGCTATAGCTTAGAAGATTACTTGTAACTGCGAACACATTTAAAAAAATCATTACGTTCGGGGATGCATGTTAGGTCAGGAGACAGTTCGCAAACTTTGCTTGCGAAAAGCTTATGCCATTTTGTTGGACAATTGGATACTCAGCTGCCGCGTACAAATCAGCGCCAAGGTAGACAAAGCCTAAGAGAGAACAGCACTTGTCCCAATTTCTGTCTTAGTCCTCGTGCTTGCGTGCTAGTTCATGCTAATAACTGGAAAGGGAACTAAAAAAATTTTAGGATAGGATGGTTTAACCGTAAATCACCTGGAGAAGAAAGAAAAGCTACATTATACTAAAAAAGCTTTCAGAAGAGTGCAGAGAAAGCTTCAGGAGCTTCATGGTGTACAACACTGGAAAAAGTCTAACATGACTGTTATTCACAAGGAAGGTGATGTCAAATAACGAAGAAATTCCAGATCCATTAGCCCACTGTCGATTGTTTACAAGCTGTTTGTGAAAATAATATTTAGGGACAGTGAGGCAGTGCTCACTGAGGGAGACAGAAGGTAAACTGCGTCTTCCTTAAAATTGGAACCCTTTATTTAAAGGTGTAAATCATTCAGTTTGGTTTTGTGACACAATACAGTTAAAAATTCAGATGGTTAACAAGAAACGTGCGTACGATGGCGCTGTCCCTTCTGCAGCACTGCACCAGGACGAACTAAAATTTAGTTATCAGCAGTGCAGCTCAAGTGCCGCAATGTGTCACATGCAAATATCACAGACGATTTAGTTATCAGCAGTGCCGCTAAAGTGCCGCAATGTGTCACATGCAAATATCACAGACGAGCCGTATGAGAGTGGAATGTGTGCGCTAGCTAGCAGATGCATTAGGATCGAAGAACAACGCTCTCTTTGATAAGGTGACCTCCTAGTAAACACGGCACTGGTAACATTATATCAAGCCTGAAAAAAGCAAAACGGGAAGTCTGCGAGACCGGCCGCGTATGTAAGAAAACTGGGGTCACCTTTTGAGCACGAGTAACGCGTTGCTAGCTGGCGCGTAATAATATATTACAAGCAGATATTCTGGATGGGTTTTTAAATTTCTACATAACAATGTTATTATGACTAAGTTCGAAAAGTCTGTTCCCAGGATGTAACAGCAGAACCGGACGTTTGTAGATGCGTGTAAGGTTATGCCAACATTGCCTAAGCCGCCACTGCCAAGAAAACACGGTGAAGGGCACCACTTTTTGACCATAACGATATCAGTTATGGTTAGCCTTTTGGTGCAGCTATTGAAGACGCAGTTGCTACCCCACTTTCAAGAGTATTTTGCAGCGCTTCTTCCCATGCAACTTCAGTAGTTTGGAAGGGCAAACTGAGACATATTGAGAGATGTACTTACAGCGCAAGAGTACACGACGTTTTTGATAAAGCGTACATTCGGCATACCGGCAGTAGATGGTCGTCGTTCTTCTCATTCTTCGTTTCCCTCTTCGTTCAGTAAATGCCCACTCAGGAGAGCTGAAAAAAATTTATGAATTCACTCGTCTTCTTAGGGGCTTTGAAAACGAGAGCTTTAGGACGCTTATTAATAGCTTATTTGCTACAACACCGCATTCGTATTGCTTTCTTCGCTTTCCTTTCTTTTTTTTGTTCCTAGGCGCGAATAACTCGATCCGCCTTCTTTTACCTTACAATGTGTATGCTTTTTTGTTGCAAACGTGAATGGAAACGAAGGCCTGTTGTGCATGCATCGATTTTATAGCTTTGGTTTCGTCGTCTTACGACCAGAATTTCGTCATCAAGCAGAGTAGCACACGGCACATTCAGTAGCACACGGCACAATCAGAACCTTAGAATCACGGTTGTGCCCGACGGCTGTGCAGCGTTTTACTTATGTTCTTCACGTTCAGATGTTACTCTGCACGCATTATTCTAAAACGTTTGCGATTTAATGTCATAGTTCTATTATTTTGTAAAGCGCGCCCATTGCCCTAGAAGCTCCCTATTATTGTCCAATCCCGTAGGCGTGCATGTGCCAGTAAAATGAGAAAAAAACTCTAGGAGCTTTCGTTCTGCGCTGGTAACGTGCGGAGAAAGGCCAATCACCAGAGCAAGGCGCTGCTGCTGCTTTTTATACCTGGATTGATATCCAAGAGGATCGCACGTGCGTTATAACAGCAGAGCTCTTTGAGCTCTTCGTTGCGCCGTCAATGAACAGGAAAAATACAAAAAACGAATGCCTAGCGCACGCGTCAAGTGATGTTCCTCGTAACAAGGCACGCATCCACGTGGGGTATTCGGCAGTAATCGGCCGCAAGGAGGGCAATGCGTCAGCTACAACAAACCTGTACATTAGAAACTTAAGCATTTCAATGAAGAAGGAGCACATAATTACAAGCGATGATTAGTTGCACCGTCACTGAACTGAAACGAGCGTGCCGCCTGTCGTCTCCTCCTGACGTCATATGCCACACTTATAATGCCGAGACATCGCTAGTTGGTACCGCTGCCAAACAGATCTCTCTGATTAAAATGCGAGTGGGTCGGCCTCCTTAGCTGTGTAGGTTCTTTCTTCCTTCTGGCTCGCCGACGTGCAGCTTCTGTTTTAAACAAGCCAGTTCAACAAGGAAATGCCTCTTTCTTGTGTCATTTGGCGGTGGTAGACCTCTCCCCGACGCTGTGCCGCGCACATGCGGGATGGGGCCACCAAAGAAGATGCGGACGCCCGAAGGAGAGGCGGCCTATCAAGAAGCGCGCCGCGCTACCAGGCGAGAATGTAATCGTTGAGGAGGTTCCGAATACCCCGAGCGGTTGCGTGCAAATGTGCGTTTGAGCAAACAGCGTCACCGAAAAAACTACCCTGCCTACCCAGTCATAGAGAACTCAGCATCACGTCCATCGATCCCTGGCTGGCGCCAACGGCCGGTTTCAACGAAGATTCCTGCTCATCAAGTTCAGGCACAGCTCCCGCGTCTGTGACTGGCTTTGGTTCGACGTGAAATTGTCTACAAAAACCGCCCCGCGCAACGCGGAACAAAAGGAGGTTGCCTAGCAAGTTTTACGCGAAGCCTTCCCGTCCGTGGAGAATCACTATCGGGTAAAGGTGTGCCATGATCGAGTAAAGGTAACAGAGTGGATCCCTAGAGAAGGCAAGCGTTGCAGGGGGCGGCAGAAAGGTAGATGGGCAGATGAGATCAAGAAGTTCGCGGGGAGAAATTGGTCGCTGTTAGCACATGACTGGGATAATTGGAGAATAATGGGAGAGGCTTTTGCCCTGCAGTGGGAGTAGATAGGCTGGTGATGATATATCTGTATCTATATATATATCTATATATATATATATATATATATATTAATATATATATATATATTATATATATATATATATACTATAGATAAACAGATAGTTAGGACTGGTCCCGCAGTCGAAACGTCAGTAAACCACTGTTTTTGTTTTTAATCGTGCGTCTACCATTTTCTCAAGTATTTCTTCTGGCTCCTCGAGAAGTTTCTTTTACTGCTTATATATATAAATATTATATATATATATATATATTCATATACAGAAAGATAGGTCGGCAGTCTACAACACCAAAGGAGGCGTTGGTTTGGTGTTGTAGACTGCCGACCTATCTTTCTGTATTTCCTCAACGAGCCCCTCATTTTCCTTAATATATTCTGCGAAAGCCTAGCGAGGGTCTCGGTTCTGGCAGCCTTGATGCCTAGGTAGCATAAGAGGGCTTCCCGCCAGTTACCCGCTCATGACAGGCTGTAGACGTTCTAGTCACGCCCCGGGGGTTGAAAAGAAGGTCCCCTTCTCCCCGTGCAGTCAGAGTGGCGCTGGCTACCACCCTCAAGCGTCAGATACACTTCTAGTAAATATAAATAGCCCAGAAAGTGAAGGGGAACACAGTCGCCCAGATAGCCTGAGTTGGTAAGGCATTCGAGATCTAATCGAAAGGCGTGGGTTCGGTCCCCACTCTGGGCGCGTGTTTTTCTTTCTTTCTTTCTTCCGTATATTAAAAAAAATGTGAACTTCATTAACCGTAGTAAAAAAAAGAAAAAAAAGAGCCTAACCACGCCCCTATGCCTCCTTTGGTGTTGTAGACTGCCGACCTATCTTTCTGTATTTCCTCAACGAGCCCCTCATTTTCCTTAATATATTCTGCGAAAGCCTAGCGAGGGTCTCGGTTCTGGCAGCCTTGATGCCTAGGTAGCATAAGAGGGCTTCCCGCCAGTTACCCGCTCATGACAGGCTGTAGACGTTCTAGTCACGCCCGGGGGTTGAAAGAAGGTCCCCTTCTCCCCGTGCAGTCAGAGTGGCGCTGGCTACCACCCTCAAGCGTCAGATACACTTCTAGTAAATATAAATAGCCAGAAAGTGAAGGGGAACACAGTCGCCCCGATAGCTCGAGTTGGTTAAGGCATTCAAGATCTAATCGAAGGCGTGGGTTCGGTCCCCACTCTGGGCGCGGTGTTTTTCTTTATTTCTTTCTTCTCGTATATTTAAAAACAAATGTGAACTTCATTAACCGTAGTAAAAAAAGAAAAAAAAGAGCCTAACCACGCCCCTATGCCTCCTTTGGTGTTGTAGACTGCCGACCTATCTTTCTGTATTCCTCAACGAGCCCCTCATTTTCCTTAATATATTCTGCGAAAGCCTAGCGAGGGTCTCGGTTTCTGGCAGCCTTGATGCCTAGGTAGCATAAGAGGGCTTCCCGCCAGTTACCCGCACATGACAGGCTGTAGACGTTCTAGTCACGCCCCGGGGGTTGAAAGAAGGTCCCCTTCTCCCCGTGCAGTCAGAGTGGCGCTGGCTACCACCCTCAAGCGTCAGATACACTTCTAGTAAATATAAATAAGCCCAGAATGTGAAGGGGAACGCAGTCCGCCCAGATAGGAGTTGGTAAGGCATTCGAGATCTAATCGAAAGGCGTGGTTCGGTCCCCACTCTGGGCGCGTGTTTTTCTTTCTTTCTTCCGTATATTTAAAAACAAATGTGAACTTCATTAACCGTAGTAAAAAAAAGAAAAAAAAGAGCCTAACCACGCCCCTATGCCTCCTTTGGTGTTGTAGACTGCCGACCTATCTTTCTGTATTTCCTCAACGAGCCCCTCATTTTCCTTAATATATTCTGCGAAAGCCTAGCGAGGGTCTCGGTTCTGGCAGCCTTGATGCCTAGGTAGCATAAGAGGGACTTCCCGCCAGGTTACCCGCTCATGACAGGCTGTAGACGTTCTAGTCACGCCCCGGGGGTTGAAAAGAAGGTCCCCTTCTCCCCGTGCAGTCAGAGTGGCGCTGGCTACCACCCTCAGCGTCAGATACACTTCTAGTAAATATAAATAGCCCAGAAAGTGAAGGGGAACACAGTCGCCCAGATAGCCGAGTTGGTAGGCATTCGAGATCTAATCGAAAGGCGTGGGTTCGGTCCCCACTCTGGGCGCGTATTTTTCTTTCTTTCTTTCTTCCGTATATTTAAAAAAAATGTGAACTTCATTAACCGTAGTAAAAAAAAGAAAAAAAAAGAGCCTACCACGCCCCTATGCCTCCTTTGGTGTTGTAGACTGCCGACCTATCTTTCTGTATTTCCTCAACGAGCCCCTCATTTTCCTGTAATATATTCTGCGAAAGCCTAGCGAGGGTCTCGGTTTCTGGCAGCCTTGATGCCTAGGTAGCATAAGAGGGCTTCCCGCCAGTTACCTCGCTCATGACAGGCTGTAGACGTTCTAGTCACGACCCCGGGGGTTGAAAAGAAGGTCCCTTCTCCCGTGCAGTCAGAGTGGCGCTGGCTACCACCCTCAAGCGCGCTACTGTCGGAACCGCTGGTCCTCCAGGAATACCTTTTGGGACGACTCCCGCCGCAACGATGGATACCGCCCAACCTACTGTCGCTCGCAGCCCCGCCTTGAGACCCAATTACCAGCAGATGCTCCACCGGAGACTACAACCTCCAAACGGCGTCGCCCGTCTCGCTCTCCGGAACCTCGTCGACTTTCGCCGCACTACTCTCGCCGCTCATCTCCGGGAAACTAGCTGATGCAGCTCCCGGAGGTGACGCTGCATCAACGACCGACCCCGCAAACCCTCTCTTGACGTTGCCGACTGAAGACAATTTGCTAGCAGTTGAAATTGACGGAGTCCCTGTTAATGCCCTAATCGACACTGGTGCCCACATCTCCGTCATGAGTGCACAGCTGCACTCTCGCCTCCGCAAGGTACTCACCCCTGCCCTTTCGCACGTTCGCGTTGCTGACGGAGGAACTTCGGCTGTCGCGGGTATGTGCACCGCCCGAGTGAGCATAGCTGGACACCCCGTCACTGTTATGTTCTTTGTTCTGGACAAATGCCCTCATGACGTCATTCTCGGCCGTGATTTCCTCCCAGACCATTCTGCCCTAATCGACTGTTCGGCGGGTCTGCTTCGACTTGAGCTCCCACTTTCCTCCGACGACCACGCCCCACCTTTCCTCCACTTACGCTCTGATGAGCACGTTCGCCTGCCGCCTCAAGCCGCTACTTATGTCCCTCTCTCTTCAAGCATGCCCGTCCCCGATGGAGACTACGTCGTTGCGCCCGTCCTTGACGTTCTACTCACCCGAAACGTCGCCCTTCCCCATACTATTGCCTCCATACAGCAGAACCACGTCTCCTTACCTTTCCTGAACTTCGCATTCCACACCCAGGTTCTTCCGCAAGGAATGACTGTCGCTACTGTTTGTCCGGTCTCCGATTTCCATATTTCCGCTTTTACCGTAAACCCCATATCCCATCCGCCCACTTCGTCCGCTACACCTCCGCCCACCACTCAATTCGACGCTATGATTAGCCCTGACCTTTCCCCAGATCAGATACACCTTCTGCGTCAGCTCTTGGCTTCGTATGGTGACATCTTCGACTTGGACAATCCAGTGCTGGGTCGAACTAGCCTCGTGACTCATCGAATCGACACTGGTGACGCCATCCCCATCCACAGGCGCCCGTATCGGGTATCTCGCGCTAAACGGGACGTCATCCAAGCCGAAGTTGACAAGATGCTCTCCAAGGATATTGTCGAGCCTCCGTGCAGCCCCTGGGCCTCACCAGTGGTGCTGGTAAAAAAGAAAGACGGCACCTGGCGATTCTGCGTTGATTACCTGCACTTTAATCATATTACAAAAAAGAACGTCTACCCCCTACCCAGGATTGACGATGCTCTCGACTCTTTACACGGTGCTAAATATTTCTCTTCTATTGACCTTCGATCTGGTTACTGACAGCTGTTGATGAGTTGGACCTAGAGAAGACCGCTTTCGTCACACCAGACGGCCTTTACCAGTTCAAAGTAATGCCGTTTGGACTATGCAATGCTCCCGCAACGTTCGAGCGAATGATGGACTCTCTTCTTTGCGGTTTCAAATGGTCAACATGCTTATGCTACCTGGACGATGTGATAGTGTTTTCGCCCTCTTTTGAAACGCATCTTCAGCACCTTTCAGACATCCTCATAATATTTCGACATGCGGGCCTCCAGCTGAACTAAAAAAAATGTCGCTTTGGCCGCCGCCAGATACCCAACCTTGGCCATCTTGTTGGCAATAACGGGGTTCAACCCGACCCTGACAAAGTGCGCGCAGTCAAGCAATTCCCCGAGCCTCGCTCATCCAAGGACGTCCGCAGTTTTATTGGCCTATGCTCGTACTTCCGGCGTTTTATACGGGGGTTTGCTGACATTGGGCGCCCTCTGACAGACCTTCTTAAAAAGTACGCTGAGTTCCATTGGGGTGCATCTCAAGCAGAAGCGTTTTCTAAATTGATATCCGCTCTCACCACTTCACCTATCCTGGCCCACTTCGATCCCACTGCCGCCACCGAAGTACGGACTGACGCTAGCGGACATGGCATTGGCGCTATCCTTGCCCAGCGACAGAACGGTAGAGACCGTGTTATTGCATACGCCAGCCGCCTCCTGACGTCCGCTGAGAAAAACTACTCAATCACGGAGAGGGAGTGCTTGGCACTGGTGTGGGCTGTAGCAAAATTTCGCCCGTATCTGTATGGACGCCCCTTTTCGGTGATAACCGACCACCACGCGCTCTGTTGGCTTTCTTCTCTGAAAGATCCTACAGGACGCCTAGGTCGCTGGGCTCTGCGTCTGCAGGAGTATTCGTACACCATAGTTTATAAGTCCGGCCGCTTGCATCAAGACGCCGATTGCCTGTCCCGTTACCCGGTTGACAACCCCGACGTTGCTGTTTCGAGAAACCCAAGTAGTGTGCTCGCAATAACGGATTTGTTACGCCTTGGGGACGAGCAGCGCCGCGATCCATCTCTCAGCGCAATTATGAACCGTCTCAACTCTGGCTCCCATGACCCTTCACTGCGCCTCTTTAAGTTACGCAATGGGGTCCTCTATCGCTACAACATCCGCCCCGAGGGTCCAGAGTTGCTTCCGGTCCTTCCTGAACGTCTGCGCTCGGACGTTCTCCAGCAACTCCATGAAGTACCCACTGCAGGCCACCTCGGAGTTTCCCGCACCTACGACCGTGTGCGTCGTCGCTACTTCTGGCCAGGCCTTTATCGCTCTGTACGGCGTTATGTGGCCTCTTTCGACCTCTGCCAACGCCGTAAAAAGCCTACCACATCCCCAGCAGGCCTTCTCCAACCGGTGGACATACCCACCGAACCATTTTTTTGTGTAGGCGTCGATGTCCTTGGTCCTTTCCCGGTATCCAGTTCGGGCAACAAATGGATCGCGGTCGCCACTGATTACGCCACGCGTTATGCAATTACACGCGCCCCCCCCCATCAGCTGTGCCTCTGACGTTGCTGATTTTCTTCTCCAAGACGTCATCCTTCATCATGGCGCTCCTCGTCAGCTCCTTACTGATCGGGGTCGCTATTTCTTGTCTCGCGTTGTCGCCGATATTCTTCGTGCTTCCTCAACGCAACTCAAGATCGCAAACTTCTTACCACCCTCAGACGAATGGTCTCACTGAGAGACTCAATAGAACACTTACCGACATGCTCTCAATGTATGTCTCCGACGACCATCGTGATTGGGACGTGGCGTTACCGTACGTTACATCTGCGTACAATTCGTCCCGTCACGACACCGCTGGATATTCTCCCTTTTACCTGCTCTACGGCCGCGAGCCTGTTTTGCCACTGGACACTCTCTTGCCGCCCTCAGTTCCAACTTCGGAATATGCTCGAGCCGCAGTTGACCATGCCGACCATGCTCGACAAGTTGCCCACTCTCGCCTCTGCTCATCGCAGTTTTCCCAAAAGGCGCTTTACGATTCCCGCCACCGCGACCTGCAGTTCTCACCTGGGTCTCTTGTTCTTCTGTGGTCGCCGTCCCGCCGCGTGGGGCTCTCTGAAAAACTGCTGTTCCCTTACACGGGACCCTACCATGTGGTCCGTCAAGTGACCCCCAGTCACCTACGAAATCTCCCAAGCCGCCCCTTCCGCCAACCTACACACCTTGGAAGCGGCAAACAGACATTGTCCACGTTTCCCGCCTCAAGCCGTACCATCGCCCTCCCACAACATTGCCCTAGGAAGCACCGAGACGGCGCTTTTTGCCGCGGGGGTTATGTTACAGTGTGTCAGTAGTTAAAGAAGGAAATGCTAGAACATAGCCCCAAGCATTGCGGACATGTGCTAGGGCTCAGCTGTGAGGAAGAAGAGGATTCGGGCTAGGTCCCAACGCGGTGCTCGCTTCTTTGTGTGTGTGAAATACACCTTCATTTTTCACGTATTCCTCTACGTAACAAATATATATATATATAATATAATATAATATAGTACTACGCACCAAAGTAGAAGTACGCTCTTCGGAGACTTTATTTCCAACGTTCGACCTGAGACAGGTCTTCCTGAGGAATCAATATATATCAATATATATATTATATTATATATATATAATATATATATATATATATATATATATATATATATTATAAGCAGGAAAAGAAACTTCTCGAGGAGCCAGAAGAAATAGTTGAAAAAATGGTAGACGGACGATTGAAAAACAAAAACTAGTGGTTTACTGACGTTCGACTGGAGGAACCAGTCTTCATCTTGAGTAACAAGATGAAGACTGGTCCTCCAGTCGAAACATCAGTAACTAGGTTTTTTGTTTTTAATCGTGCGGCTACCATTTTTTCAACTATATATATATATATATATATTTATACACGAGAGAGCAGAGACACGTATGAAAACTATGATTGAAATAACGTTTCGACCGGGGTCTGGTCTTCGTCAGAGTAAAGTTAGGTAGTTGAGCGCGCGAAATATATAGGCACGAAATGATAAAATGATAATAGTCTTGCCACTTTGCCGATACAAATCAACACACACACACACAAGAAAAGAAAGAAAAAGAAGAAAAAAAGGGAAGAGCACACGTGGTGTTTGTACACGTGTGAATTAACATGAAGTTTTCAAATACAGAACTTGTACCGAATATCGGATCGGGTGAAGGGGGGTCAACACTTGCCCTTTTGAAACAAATTGGTAACGTTCGAGGATTGCAGCTTAGCACTTTATACGCAAACACATCAGAAGCAGTATAGAGATATAAAAAAGCAAAGATGCCATTGTTACTGAAAACACTTCATATCGGTTTCGTAAGCGCAATCAAAGAAATCGGTAAAGCCGTAGTAAAATTGGTGGCTCTGCTTCTACGGTTTCCATATAGATACTGTAATGACGCAGGCATATCAGGGCAAGAGGCACGTTAACTTTCCTACACTTTCCCGGATCTTATTCTTCGCAATATATATATATATATATATATATATATATATATATATATATATATATATATATATAGATATATATATATATATATATAGAGATAGAGAGAGAGAGAGAGAGAAACAAAATTTTCCTTGACGCCGGTAGAATATACACAAAAATTGTTTCGGCCACGGTAAAAAAAGAGAACAGATTTAATAACGTTTCGGCCGAACGTACAACGTCCTGCGAAACGTTATTAAATCTGTTCTCTTTTTTTACCGTGGTCGGAACTATATTTTATATATATATAATATATATATATATACTATAATTTATATTATTTTATATATATATATATATACAAAAAGAAAGGCTGGGCAAAGGGGATTGGTTAGGCTTTTTTGTTACTACTGTTAGTGAAAGGAACATTTTAAATTTACGTATAAAGAAATGGAGAAAAACCTGCGTCCGTAGTGGGGACCGAACCCACGCCTTCCTAATGCCGTACCTATTCAGCCGAATTGGTAAAGCATCCCTGGCACTGCCACTATATCCGTGGCACCGGCACTATGTCACTATAAGGCTGGTGGTACTATAAAACACCAAATTATTCGAATATGCCTTGTGGAAAAATAAAAGCTCTTAAAAAAAGCAAAGCTTTCTACCTCTACCAGCCAACGGTTCTTTCGTGGAGTGCGGACAAGAAACTCCCAACGCGGCTGGGAAGGCAGAGGCAGCTTTTCACGCATGGAACACAGTGTAGATGGCGCGGCGATAGTGCTCTGTTACCCAGTGTTCCCTGTTATTACCGCGGCGGAGGCGTCGGCGGGACCCTTCCGTCGGCTTTATGGACTGCTTTAGCGACGGTGTTGGGTCTGTTTTGGCGCAGCTTCGGGTCGATTCCCGCTTACTTCGACAGCACCTTCTGGGTAACCCGGACCTGAGCGAATTAAGTGGTCGTGCCGCAAACATCCGTGAAAAATTAGTTACAGGGCGGGAAAAAAAGTAGAGACCACTTACAGACATCTGGCCTCTAGAGAAACACTCCCTTTTGCTCAATTCTTGTCCCGAACGAGACTGCGTTTTCTCTATTTCTGAATGCCTATTCGGTTGTGTGTAACAGGTATTACGAAAGATGAATGGGCAACTGGCTCTGATGAAGAGCGATTAGAAAAATTCCGTGAGCTTTCTTGCAATTATCAAACTTAAAAAAACGATGTAGTTTAAATATGTATAAATGGTAATGCCTAAGCTCACCTGCCGGATTGTTTCGCTGTCGGCGCTTGTCTCGCGCAGGTGGTGATGCCCCGAGCTAGGACATCACCCTTCGGAACACGCTCCTCTCCATTTCTTCCTTCCGACGCACGACTGAACTACAGCGGCCGCTTCCGCCTCTCTATCGCGTCCGTGGCCGACGCTGCTGCGTTCCGGACGGAGCCGCCGGGAATCCCAGGTAACGGCTGGCCGAATCTTTTGTTTCCCACTTTCTAGAGCCTCGTGTGTGAATTCAGGTGACGTCGCATGTGGAATTGTTGTGGTGGTCATTCACAGCTTTTCTTTCCAACTACTTTCACCGGGTGGATTGAAGCCAATTCCTTTTTTTTCTTCGCGACCCCTTTAATTATACCCAACGCCCTCGAAATCCTTGTGTTTGTAAACAGAGCGCGCGAATTAGAAAATAAGCTGTCACTCTCCGTCACATCTCTTCGTCGTCATGGCAACACCCATAACCAATATGCACTTAACTGCGTACCTTGGACTCCTTTCTCGTTTATATTTGGCAACATGATTGACCTCGCAGAGAGCTTAACCACGGAAAGCACCCGCGTTCTGCTCGCTCTAATGCGGTTATTATTCCCGAAAAGGAGAAATACATTTCGCTTGCATCTCAAGGCACCGTCGACGCCGCTCCGACCTAAGGCAACCTCGGAGCGGCTTGACGCAAAAGCATTTGACAACTTTGGCCGTCAAGCTAGGCGTCGAAGGAAAGTGAAATAGCGACGCTCTCTCATCGTTTCTTGTGTAGACGGAAGGCCGTTCACATAACACTGTTGAGCGCTCATGAAAAATATTAGCCGCGTATCTACTTCTGTCTTTGCCAATGCCGACAAAAGACTATAGTCTTTGTCGACATTTTCCAAGTAAATGCCTCCCTTTGCTTTCCCGCTCACCTATCATGTTGTTCCTCTTGCGTGGCGCTCTTCCCAAGGTAAACACGCTGAAGGTTTGCTCAAATCAATATAGATTTATCGCGTTCCACTGCTCCAGGCCGGATGTCTCGATGCCAGCGCTTCCGTATCTCGACACGCGCGTGAATCGCGCGTCCTACTTCATCGTTAATAGAACCTAGTACTCTAGTCCACGTGTGTTGAAGCAGAACGTGGAACCTATCTAGTGTAAACTATCGTAACTGTTGTCGCTTGATTTCCTGAGACGCCGCCAGAAGCTACATTGGGGCGGGCGACAGCAGGCGACAGTGTAATTTTTTTCTGCTGTGGATGTAGTACTTCATTTTACAAAAATCAAACATCTACGAATTTTTATATTAAAAAAACTCTAAATATCCCTTGTGTATTCACTTTCTGTCTGATGTTTGCGTATTGTCTTGTTCTTGTTCAACAATGTTGACAAGTATGAACATATAAACCGGACTTACATGTTTAGGTTTGGCTGTGAGTCACAGCCAAACGAGTCACAGACAGACAGACATACAGACAGACCAAAATATCTGGGTTTAAGTAGTCCAAGAAAGACCATCATCTTTAATAATCGGTCCACTTCACTGGTGTACGGTAGGCCAGGCGAATCAACCCTGCTAATACCGCCGTACTCCCCTTCGATCAGTTCTCCCGCAAGCGACGCCAGACCCACATTTTTATTGGCGGGGGGGATGGGAGGAGGGGCGAAGGGTGAAGCGAAAATTTATTTTGAGAAATTTTGAACCTACTGCAAAATATTGTAGCGTGTGGATAAAACTAGAAGGCACTTTATTACTGAGCACCCGGAGAGTCAAAGTGGCGACACAGCTGGAGCAAGAGCACCGGCAAGAGGCCTTCGTCCTTCTCTTCGTCCAGTCCACTCTAGCGCTAACGCTAGTGGGATTGACCCCGTCGCCACTGTATACTAGACACCTTTACACTCTACCCCCTCTTCGGCGAGCCATGTATATTACCAGGCGAGGATGGCTGCGGATCCGGATGACGACGTTGCGGCGCCTCACCGTCCAAGAACATTGAGTCGTCAGCGGAGAGGTCAGCTTCCACACTTGCCTTGGCATGGGGTAGGGGTAGGGGTTGTGGCACACGGCACAGGCGCAAGTTCATCAACTGCGCAGAGGGTATTGTATACAAGGTCCCCCTCTGCTGTGGTATGTCTTACGTGTGACAATCAGGCCGCTGTCTCAACGACAGATTACGGGAACACCAAAGTGCTTGCGCACAACTGGCGGTAAATGGAAACTTGGCCGCGCATGTTAAGAGTTGCGATAAGAGTTGTTCGCCCGATTTTGAGGGGACAACCATCTTGTTCAGATCCAAAGACAAGATTACCGGCGAGATCTACGAAGAATATGCAATGTTATTAGGAGTAAAGCGAGATTGCGCTAGCGCCCCTTCAATCCGGCTTTCGATGCGTGAAATAGGTTTCCTGAGTGAGGAATAGATATCATGTCACGTGTTGCGTTTAATTGTTAGTTTTTTGTGTATGCTTTTTATGGCCACCATATACAAGCACCCCCCTTCACATGCTAATATACAGTTGATAGTTTGCGCCTCACCTCGTCTGTTTTGTGTAATTCACCCTGTTCTACGTTTTCCTGTCAAGCAGCGCATTTCTGCACTTCAAGATGCCTGTGTGGACTTCGGTATCCGCATGTTCGTCAAATTGAGCAAGAACCGCAGATGTTTGTAGCCGGTTTCTCAGGTCGTTGAAAGCGACGTCTTGCGGTTTTTTCTACACAAATGGTTCATCGCCTTTTGTCAGCCGTGTCAAGGTTCTTCTATGTCCGAATAAGTCTAAACAACGCGTCTGTAATAAGCCGAGTGTCCCAGGAAACGCCGAACAGCTTTTTTGTCACTTTTTTGTCAGCTGGTTTTGGGAAGCCTGTGACAGCTGCCCTCTTCCCAGGGTCTGGGGACACTCCTTCTGCGCTCATAACGTGGCCAAGAAAACATAGCTGTTTGTACGCAAACTGGCACTTTTACGGATTCATAGTTAACCCAGGCGAAATAATAGCCCCCAGGACCAGCCGCTAGTCTATGTAGGTGTTCTTCAAAGGATGCGGAGAAAACAACAATATCGTCGAGACATGACTGCCATTTTAACCGAACTAAGACAGTATCCACCTGATACGTCGCCAGAAGACGACAACGAGGATGTGCGCGCGAGAAAGGCACTGGGTTCTGTGGCAGGAGCGCGCCTCACGCATCGAACGCTGGCCACTGCTCTCGCCGACGCCCGGGCTACTGGCCATGTTCCTACCTCTTGAGTTTTAATAAATCGTCGGCAGCCATCCACGGCTATGCAGACGCAACAATTTGGCGACGAGAAAGACTGCGGACTGACCGGCACTTCAGCGGCAGTTCACCGACGTCAAGAAACGGAACGACATGGCGAGGTGCGACATCGTTCGGCTACCCGAATTCAGCGGCAGCTCCTGCTCCTGGAGATCCTGGTATGGAAGGCTACAATTCTTAGAAGCCAACGACATCAAGGACGCTTCCAAGAAACGCGCTCACCTGCTAACGCTGTGTGGGGAACAGACATACAACATCGTCTGCCCCACGTTCAACCCAAGCAGCCCAGCGAAGTCGACTACGATAACATCGTTGAGGTGCTCAAGGCTCACCTTGATCCGCAAAATTATGAAGTCTTCTGCCGGGCACGTTTCCAACGACGGGACCAATGGCACGACGAAACAGTCAGTGATTACGTGGCAGTGCTCAAGAAACTAGCAGCGGATTTTAATTTTGGCAACAGTATAGATACAGCTGGCGAATCCCTCAATGGACGTCATGTGGCGTGATCGTTTTGTCTCTGGCCTTCTGAACGAGCAGGTCCAACAACGGCTATTTTCAGAATTTGAGGACTTTCAGAACTTGACGTTCAAGAAAGCTTTTCACTTTGCATTGAGAGCTCAAAATGCCGTTGAAGACCACAAAAACGTGAAGCTGCAACGGAGAGAGATCCACAAAGCCAGCACAAATACCTGAAATACGGGACGGATAGGTCCTTACAGTAGGTACGTCGAGAAGAAGAACGAACGTTGTTGGCGTTGTGACGCACAACATAGTCCGGACACTTGCAAGTTCAAGACGGCATCCTGCAACTACAGCAAGAAACGCGGCCACACCGTAAAAACGTGTATGAAAACGCGGAAAGCGGCAAGAACGAAGGGAAACAACAGTATCGAATATCCGCGTGAAGGAATTTCGACAACAGCCTCAGCCCAGGGCACGATGTCTCAGGAGTCACCAAACAAGGCGCTTTGTAAGCTCAACACCTTAGTGGACGCATCCAGCACCCAGGAGGTCATGATGCAGCTACGCGTACACGGCAAATCGTTGAATTTTGAAGTCGACTCAGGTGCATCCCGCACTCTTATCAGCGAGGCAAAATTCAGAGCCACGTGGACGAATGACCCACCTCGGCTTCAGAAGGACAACATTATCCTACGCACATGGTCAGCTGAGTCTCTTCGAGTGCTCGGCTGTGCAACAGTAGAAGTAACGCACAAGGACAAGACTTTGACATAACCACTTGTGATAATCGAGGGATCTCCTCGGACCAAACTGGTTTCCTCATTTGGGCATACAGCTAACCGGCATCAATGACGTAACAGACGACCAACTTGTTTCCAAGCTCCTGAACAAGTACTAGTCTGTCTTCAATGAGGAAATCTCAGGACACATCGGTCCTGCTGTGCAACTCGGACTTGTTGAAGGAGCGAAGCCGAAGTTTCTAAAGGCACGGCCAGTTTCTTTCGCGCTGCGTTCGCCTGTAGGGGCTGAACTTGATCGACTTCAACCTCAAGGCACAATCAAGCCTACGCCACATTCTAACTGGGCAACGCCTCTCGTGCTCGTGCGGACGAAAGACGGCTCGTTGCGAATATGCGGCGACTACCGCTGTACAGTGAATCTGGCATCGATGAAGGCAGATTACCCGCTTCCCACAACAGATGAGGTCCTCAGCCACTTGAGGGGAGGCAATGTTTCCAGCGGACTGGATTTAGCACAGACTTACCAGCAACTTCACGCAACGCCAGAGACAGCCGAGCTGTTCACCCTGAACACGCCGAAAAGACTTTACAAAGTGGAACGGTTGCCTTTTGGAATCTCAGCAGCTCCAGCCATTTTTCAGCGCTTCAAGGATACTATGGTGTCTGGGATCACAGGCGTTGGTGCGTACTTAGATGTTGTCATCATCAGTGGAAAATAACGCCGAGGAACATGTCGCCAGACTGGAAGTTGTCAAAAGGCTGCGCAAATACAACCTTCGCCTCGGCAAAATGAAGTGCTCTGTTGCTGTGAGGCAGGTTTCTTTTCTGGGACACCGAACCGACACAAATGGCGTTCACACCAGCGAAGACAAAGTTTGAGCCATCACTGAGGCACCAGCGCGAGACTGCAAGTGCAAGCAAGCGCTTCAGTCATTTCTCCGGATTCTGGCGTTCTACGACAGATTGTTGAAGAACCGAGTTGAAGAGCCAGTTGTTTCTACCAGATCCTCCAAAAGGACGCTACGTGGAGATGGGAGACTCAGCACCAAGAAGCACTTGATCAACTTAAGAAATTGCTTCTCATGCACACCGTACAGGCGCACTACGATGAACAGAAAGAGCTTCTTGTCTCATGCGACGTTTCGCCATACGGCATAGGAGCTGTTATGTCTCAACGTGATGACCGGAATATAGAGGCACCAATCGTTTTTGCATTTAGGACACTAGTGCCGGCAGAACAAAATTATGCTCGGTTGGACAGAGAAGGTCTCGCTATAGTGTTTGCAGCTCACAAGTTCAACAAATATATTGCAGGAAGAAGGGTAACTTTCGTCATGGATCATCAACCGCTGCTTGGCATACTGGGACCAGGGAAACCAACGGCTCAAGTCCTCTCCCCACGCGTGTCCAGATGGTGCATCAAATTATGGGCATATGACTACGATATTGTGTACAGGCATGGCAAGAACCACCAGAACGCAGACGCGTTGAAGCGACTACCACTGCCCGGAATGCATCGATGAACCATGGCCACCAGGCGACATGCTGTTGTTTGAAGCGTTGTCGCGACCTTCGTTTACTGCTACAGAGATAGCCCGTCTGACGCAGCAAGAAAACAAGGCTGTACAAGTCAAGGCTGTACAAGCAAGGCTGTACAAGTCAGTGCAGGATGGCACAGTGGAAAGACTCATTGGCATAGGTCGGCAAAACAGAAAGAACTCACTCAAACTCAATCACAATTTTTTTCATTCACGCTGTACTCAATCACTCAGACTCAAAAAGCTGGTCTGTTCACAAAATCGCTCGTACTCACTCATCAAATAGTCATTTGCAATCATACTCACTCGTACTCAAACTCATTTGTCCTCACGAGTAATCGTACTCAAGCTGTACTCATGAGTACTGAATCTTTGCTCATGAGTACTCACTCTGTACTCATGAGTACTCAATCTGTACTCATGAGTACTCAATCTGTACTCATGAGTACTACTGATTCTACACTCACGACTACTACTCATTCTGCACTCATGAGTACTACTCATTCTGCACTCATGAGTATTCAATCTGTACTCATGAGTATTCAATTTGTATTACTCACGAATAATCATCTTATCTGCACTGTTAGCTAGGTCGTATCTCGAATGGAAGAATAAATAGAAAAAAATAAAATGTTTAATTGATTAGGAAAACACAGGTTACATATATATCAGGACAGAGGAAGAAAACGTCTGACGCGGTGCACTGTCGTAGGGCAACTCACATGTAGGGCCACTCTCTCACATGTACGCGCGAAGGCACGTACATGTGAGAGAGCGAAACTGAACGTAAGCACTCGCGTTGCGTCTGGCGTCTCCTCTTGTTTCAGGAATAAAACAGCGAAGTCTAGGCCGGGTCGGGCTCAGGGGAGCTCGGGACTTGTCGGTGCGGCCGTGGCCGTAAACTGCGGTTTTGTGCGTGTCTTCGGGTGGCAGCTTTTGTTGTCCGTTTTCGTTTTCGGGCGCTCTGATACTCTCGTAATCGTGCTCCAAATCTGAATTGTGCCTGCCCGTAGGCACAATGAAACGTTCGCGTAGATTGACGTCCGTTCGTATCCAGATCACTGTCCGCTTATTCACAGATGCTCGATGCTGGCGTTTGTTTTTTATTGTTCCGGATACTAGAAACTTTGTTAAGAGGGTGTTCGTTTTTTTTAGTTTCGGTGAATTTCGAATCTGCTTGATTTTATTGTGTGTGTGCCGTGGGATTGCCTTCGTCAGACCTGAACTTGACAGTGTTTACGGCGTTGCATTAGCCGCGCCGCTTCCGTCGACGATTGTGTTCGTGTAGCTCGTCGCGTGCTTGATGCATGTGGGGGCGTAGACGTCCGGTTTGTCCGGTGGCGAGCTGCTTTGTTTAGGGATGGCATAGTTCGGCGCGTTGAGGACGTTGCTTGAATTGTCGTGTACGTTGCGTATGGTGCGGGAGCCGTTCGGCTTTTCGTTTAGGGTGCGGTAGCGTGGCGTTTTCGTAAGGTGGCATGGCTGATCGGTCAAGGTCGTTGCGGCTCCGTGCTCGCAGTCGCAGTGGTTGTTTCGGAAGTGAAACCGTTGTGGTGGGGAAGCAGGCGTGGTTCATGCCGTCCGTTCGGTCCCACATTCCTTGGCGTCGCAAGCGTGACTTCATCGTTAGGGCATTCGATGCCTTCGTCTGGATCGGGTTCATTTGTTTTCGTTCTTGCCGTGTCTGTGTCGTCGCTCAAGCGGTCGTCTTTTGCCCGTTGTTTCGAGAATGCTATAATCGCTATCTCTCCCATACAAGCAGGCTCCGTTCGTCCCGAGTCCGCTTGCTCGAGGTTGCGTCCTCTTGTACGAAATAGTGTTTGTCGTGTGAGTCTCGGTCAGAGCGTGGGTGCCGGGGGATCTTGTCCGTTCTAGCTCGGAGATGCCGCATGCGCTGGCCGTGTCGTTGCACGTTGACGGACCTACCTGCACGAGTGTTATGTCGTTCGTCCGCTGGACATCAGGCTGGAGCAGCGGGTGTGGAGCGCTCGTACTTTCCGGTAGGGTTGAACTGCGTGCGGTGGTTCTATTGTTGCTTGTGGCCAGGTGATTTCTGCGGTTGTAACATTCGCTGGCCAAGTCCGGATAGCAGCAGTGGGAGCGGAGGATGTCGCGAATAGTAGTTTCCTCCGTGTGTGCTGGCTTGGTGGCGTTCCGTGCGCTGTGCATTTCGTTCGCCGTGGTCAGCTCCACTGGTTCAAGTTGGATGTCGTTCGTTTCCTCTGGTGCGTTTCGTGCGCTGTGCGTCACGTTTTATCTAGGAAACTCCCATATAATTGGTGTGCGGTTGTTCGCCACGTATGGTACATTTCGGCCGCCGTGCGTCTTGTTCGCTTGTCGTGGCCATATCCACCAATCCGGATTTGATGTCGTTGGTTGCGTGAACCAGCGCCGGGACAGCACGAGCGAAAAATTTACGCACTGGCTCCGTTGCGTTCCGTGCTCTCAGCGTTCCGTTCGTGTACGTCTGTACCGAAATAGCGGGTGCCAGGAACGTGGTGCCTTCTGGCTCGTGCACGCTGCGTACGTTGCGCGTCTCGTTGCTCGTTGCCGCAATGACCTGCACGTGGACGATGTAGCTCTTGGGCGATGTAGCAGAGCAACGTGTGTTCGTTATCTCGCCAGAAATGCACTGACCTTCGATGTGTTTCCGTAATCGTGGCGATTACCTGGGAGAGGTCCGGTGAGCACGGAATCACATTTTTGCATGCGTCGTCTGGTTCATGTGCGTGCCGTCGTGCATTCTGCCTGTGTCCGGATCTCGTGAAGTCCAGGCACCGTGGGAAACGTGCGGCCGGCTCTCGCCACTTGTCTCTGAAAACTTTCTCGTTCATCACGCACTCTTAACAACTGACCTGATCATATTGTCAAGTTTCTTAAGATCATTTTGTCGTACCTTGAGATAGGGCACTGCATATGTTATGCGGCTGATGACGAAGGCCTGCACTAGGCGGAGCGTCTCGCATTCCTCGAGGCCCCCTTGTTTGCCTGATACTCGACCGACCATGCGGCTGATTTGTTCACACGTTGATTTAAGTTTGTTAAGGGCAATGACGTTATTGCATTTGTTATTACTCCCTTCTAAAACGTCCACCGAAAGTTTAACACAGCTGGGGATGCACAATACGATTACTGAGCTCATGGAGGCTCAGTACAGGAGTCAAATCATGCGACTGTCAATAACAATTACTGGCAGGCAGGTCCTTGAAGATCTCCGTATCGCTCTACCCCCTACCACTGAAGACAGAGCGGACATCCCTCCCCCTTGGCGCCGCAAACTAATCGTTAAACCTCTGCCCCGTAATATGCTTCGTGACCGAAACTCAGGAAGAAGGCAAGCCCGAGCAACAGCCATAACAAAACAATATGGCACCCGTAAAGGCGTGCATTATGTAGACGCAGCGGGGCCCACAACGGAGGGCATCTGTACGGTTGCGGTCCTGGATGAGGGAATACAGGTGGATGGACTATCGGTGAAAACGAGTAAAATTGAGTTTGCTGAAGAGACGGCTATAGCTTTGGTCGCCACTCACTCTGACGCAACGCACATAATGTCTCACTCGCAACAAGCCTGCCGAAATTTTATCAGGGGTCGGATAGCACTCCTAGCTAGAAACAAATTCTCACAAATGTCAATCCAGAAATATCAAACACAATAAAATAACTTGAATGGGTACCTGGCCACCAGGGAGTAGAGGGGAACGAGGCTGCGCACACAGCCGCCCGAGCGTCTCTCCCCGAGTTCCTCTGACTTCCCAGGCTCTGACCGTACACTTGTACCTTACCCGCTAACCACATTCTCTGAGGTCACAACATACCTGCGCCACGGTAGGCGGGTGTTCCCGGTGCCAGCCAAGGGCCTGGACAGAATTAAGGAGCGCCATCTTCCCCGGCTGTACACGGGCTCATTCTACAGCCCTGCAATGCTCAAACACATCAACCCGTCCTTCTCGGGTTCGTGTAACTTCTGCGGTCAGCGGGCAGACACGTATCATATGGTATGGGCCTGCCAGTATAATCAAGGGTTAAAAGTCAACGTGAAGCCAACGAGGAAGGGCTAGGAGGCGGCCCTGTCCGGCTGCTCAGACTTAGAGTCTCAACAGGCTCTCGTCCAGCGGGCATGGGGGGCGGCCTCCACCAATGGGATCCCGGGCTGAGATGCGTTCACAGGCCGCGTCATCAAAAATAACTGCGGCAGTCAAATGCCATAGGAGAAGAGCAACTGCGGCTGCGTTTCCCGCCAGGCCCTCACCCCCTCGTTTTTCCCTCTTCACCGTGACCCCTTTGCGAGCGACCGCCGAGAAACGCTTACAGCACCAAACAGGGACCGGGAAAGGGGGACGTGCAGTTTTAGTTGTGTAAGTTTGCCATCCTTGACTGTTAAGCTCCACAGCGGCACCGCTAAATGTTGGCGACTCGTACACGTGCGTCCGGACTCGAGCTCGTGATAAAACTTGTTTGCATTACTGTACTCACGAGTGCATAAACTGAAAAGTGCAAGCACTCGCAAACCTAGTATTCATGAGTATGGTAACATACTCATTAGTACTCAAACTCATGAGTACTCATACTCATGAATACTGTACTCATGAGTACTCATAATCATGAGTAGTGTACTCATGAGTATTGTACTCACGAGTAGTGGACTTACCTCTGTACTCACTCGTCATCATACTCACCTTTTTTATCTGGGTGTGTACTCAATCATCATCGTACTCACTCGTGAGTTTGAGTACAAATGAGTACAAATGAGTGTACTCACGAGTGAGTAGTGAGTACGCCGACCTATGCTCATTGGAGATCAGTTCGATCCTTACCGGCGAAGAGCGACCACAATGGCATCTCATCGCGAGTGTCTGACACTCGGATCATGGGTGATCATACCAAGGTCTGCACGATCTCACGTTCTGGCACTTCTGCAAGCTGGTCATCGAGCGGGATTGACCGCGTCGCTAGCGGGATTCACCGCGTCGCCACTGTAATATTAGACACATTTGCAATATTTAAGCCAATTGCACCCGAGTTTTGCTGAGTAGCAAAACACGAGTCGCGTATTAAACATGCGATAAAATGTTACACTCTGGTACTTTTTTCGGACTGCTTTAATTTTCGAACTGCGTTAGCGGGTCCAGTACGTTTGTAGTTAAACGTGTATGAGTGACAGATTTTCTAGTACTAAAAGAGCAAGACCAAACAGGCCTGCCGAACTAATAATTGTAGAGAACAGTATATACCGCAGTGAGCACTGTGTGCCGGTCCGGTAGCAGGGCCTGTCGCCGTCGTGCCTTTTGAGCAAAAAGAATGTGCAGATTGGAACGAGGTGAAATGGCCTATTTATAACGTGCATACAAGTCAGCGAGACGATGAAGTTGCGAACACACTGGGCGAGGCGCAGCGCACCCTTTCTATGTAGCCGTCATTTCGTGGTTGCCTACGTCCACTCAAGTTAAAATAAGAAGTGACCCAGGGATCAGTCGTCTCATGCGGGAGAGATGATCAGATAAAGTGATGGCTGTCAAAGGCACATAGCGAACGTTGAGCTGCTCGAAGCAGTGTGCAGTACGTACCATCTATTTACACAAAGTATTTACAACTCTCAACGTCACGATCGCAAAAACGAGAATGGGCAAGTGCTGCATCAAGCGGGAGACCCCTCTCTCCAAAAAAAACGTCAAACTCCTCAGTTGTATTGCCAACCCCGCCCACAAAGGAAGGTCACAATTTGAGAGAGAGGATGGCCTGTCAATTTTCCCACAGAAGGTCACTGATTAGCCGCAGTGGCCAACCGACTTAGGTTAGTACAAAGCAGTCATGTGACCCACCTGTCTCACTTTCATACGGATACTCTAAGGTGTTCTGCAAAACACAAATATAACATTCACAAAAACCAGCTCGAACGCCTGCCTTCGCTCTCAACGCGGCTCTCGGGCGGCCCATCCTAAAGTATTGTCCACAACGAGCACGCTAAGAATACAGCTCCGCGCCACTAGAAAATTACACCATATTCCCACGTGGGAACCCTGAGGGGATGCAAAGCCGTGCAAACTCGTGCAAACTAAGATGCTTTGCATCCCCTCAGGGTTCCACGTGGGAAGATTGTGTAATTTAGTTGTTTGTGAGTAGTAGCGTGTTAATTGCTTGTTAGAGTGAAGACACGTGTAGTAGCATATTAAATGTTTTCTTTATTTATCGAGTAGTGGGGAACGTCTTGCTTTTATTTTAATGGTTTATGGTCGGTGAAGTGCAGTGTCAATGGCTGTCTTAGCAACGGTGCGCGCATGCGCGTGATTGGACAGCAGGTGTGACGAGGAGCAGCTTGCGCTAGCGCACAGGTGGTGTGGAGAGGAGGAGGGGAGAGATTGGTGTTATGTCGCCGGTGTCTTCCTGGGCCGGCACGAGACGAGCACGCTTCCCCTTTAAGGGCTCCTGGAGGGATAGTGTTGCCGGTGTCTTCCTGAGCCGGCCCGACACGCCGAACGGCGAAGAGGAGAGCGGCGTTATCACAGCTGGTTAGGGCTCCTGGAGCGACGAGTGTCGTCGGTGTCTTGCTGAGCCGGCACAAGATCAGCCGAGCGGCGAGGAGGAGCGTGGAGGAGGAGAGCGGCGTTATCACAGCTGCTTAGGGTCCTGGAGCGACAGTTGTTGCGTGTTTCCGAGCCCGAGCGCCGAGGAGAGAGCGGCGTTATCATAGCGTTAGGGGTCCTGGAGCGACAGTGTCCCAGCTTGCGTAGCCGGCACAAGAGAGCCAGCGGCAGAGAGGAAGCGCCGTTTTCACACCTGTTACGGCCCCTGGACGACGTTCCGGGCTTCCCCACCGCGGAAGACGAGGGCAAGGAAAGCGGCGTTTCACACGGAAACCGATGCGCGCTGCTCGACTAAAAGATGCTTTGCATCTAAAATTGCTTGCGTTGTCGACATGTCGCCCGCATTACTAAGCCTTGGCGCCGACCCCTTGACGTATCCCAGTCATTGCGTAGCCAGGGTTTTTGAGCAGTATAACCGCGGTAGACAGGATGCCCAGTGTCCCCTTCATGCACCGGCCCCTCGAACGACCTCACAGCTTCCGTCCACCGCGGGAATTTACATGGAAGTAATCACGGTTGTTCAAAACTCGTGTCCCTCTCCGCCAGCATCCCTAAAGAGGACGAAAGGTACTTCACAAGCTAGCACCGCTTCTGACGACTTTGGAGCGTCCAACGCGTTAATGTAAGTCCTCTCCTGACCTGCTCACCGAGTAAAGCGCAAAAGTGTGGGCAATGAAAAAGGGCACGCGTGAATTTTTTCGTGCCCCTCGCGCCCCAGCCGGCCCGTCTGGCGCGAAAACAAACACAATACAGGGAAACACGCCAAATCCAATGAACGAAAAGTATTTGGCGGGCGGTTTTAATTAGTTCAGTAAGGTGCCCGAGCTTACCAACATAAAATGCTGTCCGTTCGGAAAAGCGAATTTCCCCTCTCTGCAGCACCACTCTGACAAGGGGGAGATGTTTTGGGAGCTCGAGAAGACTCCATGCTCACAACACACGCACGCCCACAGACACACACACACATACAGACACACACACACTCATGCGCACACGCACGCACATACACACACATACACACACGCACACATACACGCACATAAACACACGCACACGCGCACACACATGCACACACTTACACACGTACGCACGCACACACATACACACGCACGCACGCACAGACACACGCACGCACGCACATACACACACACGCACACAGTCACACCCATACTCACACACGCACATACACACGCGCACACACATACACACAGAAATACGCACACACATACCCACACGCGCGGACGCGTGCACGCAAGCACACGGACGCACGCACACGCACACTCACATGCACGCCCTCACGCACGTACGCACCACGTACGCACGAACGCACACACGCACATGGGCACACGCGCACGCAGGCACACACCCGCACGCACACGGACGCACGCACGCACACACGCGCGTACGCACACGGACGCACGCATGCAGGCAAACACACACGCATACACACGCACACGGACGCCCACACCACACATTTACGCACACACGCGCACGTACACACGCGCGCATACACACTCACGCACGCACATGGACGCACTCACGCACGCACATGAACACACGTACGCTCACACACGCGTGCGCACACACACGCACACACACACACGCACGCACGCAGACACGCCCACACGCACACACGCGCACAGACGCTCGCACGCCCACACACGCACGCACGCAACACACGCACACACACAGATGCACGCACGCACAAACACGTACACACGCAGCACGCGCACACACCCGTGCGCAAACACACACATACACAGACACATGCACGCACGCACTCACAAACATGCACGCACACACGCGCGCACACACACGCACGCACACACGCCCACACACACGCGCGCACACACGCGCACACGCGCACACGCACACACACGGACACACGCACGCACGCCCGCACTCACGCACAAACACGCACACGCGCGCACGCACACACACTCACGCACGCGCGCACATGGACGCACGCACGCACACATGCACGCACACACGCTCGCACGAGCGCGCGCGCGCGCTCACACACATACACGCATGCACACACGCACGCACGTAACCGGACGCACGAACGCACGCACACGCACGCACGCACATGGACACACATACGCACGCACACACGCCCGGACGCCCGCAGGCACATACCCACGCACACACACCCGCCAGGACGCACACCCAAACTCACTCACACGCACAAACACGCCTACACACAAACACTTACACACACACAAACATGAAAGCACGCCCTCACACACGCGCACATAAACACTAAAAACATTAACAAACACAACAAACAAAAACATTAAAAAATAAACATAAAAAAACGGGCGCCGCGGGTGCGGTACCATACCACACCTTTCATCGTCAAAATGAACTTAAAAAGAACCGCTACCCAGTATTTTATACGCTGTCTACGTAGATGATATCCGAATCAGCTATCAATCCTGTAATCTCTGTATAGGTGAGCGGAAGGTCTAACTGGGTGTGAACGAGCGGGCCAAGTGAGCTGATGAGAATGGCTTTAAGGTGGAACCCGGAAGGAGCACCTGGGTTCTGTTCTCCAGGCTTCGTGTCATGAGGCAGAATCCTATTTTTCTGCGTGGTGTGACCTTTCGGGTAAAAAGCAGCATAACTTTATTCGTGTTGTCCTAGACGATAAGCTTACGTTCATTCCGTATATAAAAAAACTGAAAAATAAATAAATCAAGCCAATAGACATACAGAAACTCCACACCCAACAGTTATACGTAGTACATAAAACGTGTTTTCTGCGTCTCTTCAACAGCTTGGTGAGTTCGCTCTGAAAGTATAGAAGTGTTGTATATAGATTCTCCACTAAACAGCCTTAAAATAGATCCAGTTGTGCTGTTTGGGCAGCGCCTTGCGTCCGCAGACTTTCGAACAAACCCCATCTAAAGGTTCAGTTGAGTGTAATCAGCGGTGCTTAGAGCACGAGTGCTCATATACAGCAATAATGTATGCCCTCAAGATAGCATCATTCAGTAATCATCCATCTTATTCTATCAAGGCGGACGCATCGTCCGGGAATCTCTTTAGGCATTCTATCCATCACCATGCCATTCACCCTTGTGAATGAGCGTACAGGCACAGAAACTCGGGGTCTCAGAGAACGGCTAATATAGAACTGCCCCCTCCGACCTCCTTGCTCCTCGGGACCTGTTTTCAGTGTCTCGTGATGTATCTTCTAGATAAATCGACAAACGAAATGCACTGGGAGAACTTCATTTACAGCACTTTCTAAACTTAAAACACACGTATTCCCACAGCCGTTTACAGAGACGCCTCAAAGTCTTCTTTTGTTAGCTCACCCGCCACACATGGTTTCAACGAAGGAATGTTTGACATCCACCTCAATGCAGCCGTACGGCTACAAAGGAAACCGCAACAGCTTTCTCAGAAGCTTCGCTGTTGAAGACAAATTCGTCCTGGTCCAGGATTCGAACCCCTGACCACCGCTTGTCGATTAACACCTGCCCATCACGCCGAGTTGTTGATCAATTCGCTTTCGCGGAACAAACTGCTAGACTCCTGGTTAGCTCACTCGGTAGACCGACTACTCCGGTTAATCTGTGGTCGCGGGTTCGAATCCTGGTCCAGCACGAACTTTTCTACGCCTGCAAAGTCTCTGGGAAAGCTGTACAGGTTTCCATAGTAGCGGTACGGCTTCATTGAGGTGGATTTCAAACCTTCATTCGTAAGAAACTTACTCCATTTTGGGGATCCCCAAATCTGGTTGATTAAAACATGGTTTCAACTTCACTGGTACAAACACACCGAACGCAAAAACTAGAACGTCTGCAGGAGAAACGTATGTAATTTTAGTTCCAGGAGAGCACACCACAGGAAGGAAAATACGAGACTCTTAGTGTTGTGGTGGTATTACACTTGGGAAAACCAAGTAAACGCTGTCTTAAATGGACTCATCTGGAAGATAATGTCAGCCGATGCTTTAAATATGCCGGTAATAAATATGCCGGTAAATATGCCGCTGTGTGCCAGGGTAGAGCAGCATATGGGGAAACGAAGTCGCCGACCAGTATGCTGGGGCGCCTGCTATGTGCACTGGTGCGTATGAACCTCTAGTCTCACATCTGGACATAAAACGTACAATGGATGCTCTGCAAACTATTGCAGTAAGAATGAAACAAAGTATCATACTACAAAATACACTAATAAAACCATACATAGGTAAATAACTCACTGGAAAACAAGAAAGATTCCCACAGTACCCATTCACAGACTACGAATAGACCGCACTCACGGCACGAACGGGTATACTTTGAACGGCACACTTTCACCACTTTGCGACAAGTATCGGGAGAATGGTCTTCGTTTTCCACGTGTTATTTCATTGTACATTATTGAATAATGCCAGAAAAAGACACGTCCCTAAAATCTGTGCATACAACATTCGACTGCACCTTTCACTGTTCTGATGAGAAGCAATGTTAACAAACTAATGTCTTAACTAATAATTTATACTAATATTTCCGACATAACTAATATTCCAGAAATAAAATTCTTAAAAAGCATTTCGTAGTTGGCGTGAACTCCGACGCCCTGAGCCAGGGAGGTTTTTATGGATGTTTTGTGCACACAGGGAGCACGGCCAGCGCCGCACGCTCTGAGGTTCCAGGCGTCGCCACATCTTAACCGTAGTCCCCTTCATCCGCCAACACGAGAATCTTCATGTTCTAGACTACGGGGACTCCACACCCATATATACAGCATTTACCAAACTCATCCCATTAAAGTTTTAAGTACAAACCTAGCATATCCAAGGACCACCTAATATTGTCTTGTCCGTTTTTTGCTCATAGGTGCCCTTGTGTCAATCAATATTAACACACTACTATTATTACCCAGTTAATTGTTGTGGTGCAACGCAGAATGGTGGTGAGAATACCGGCCGTGTTTTTGTCGAAATTCGCTGATCTATAAGCCTGAGCGTGGTCACCTGGTCTACCGCCACTTCCAATGAAGGTAAAACTCTGAATAACAAAGACAGCCTAAGCACAGCAAGCGCTCAACAGCACTTTTATCGGAAAGACCATGCGGCTTAGCGGGAAAATGTCGGTGTAGTATGCAAACACGCAGGAACGAATTGTGCCTCACAGCTTGCAACAGCAAATGCGGACCAGAAACAAAAAAAAAATAAATGTTGTTTGAATAAAATAAAGAAGCCAGCGCGACGTAGCGTTTGCCCTTGCGCCTTTTATGCATGGCTAACCCTGGAATAACCCAGCACAAGAGCACTTGTTTTTCTACTGTGGCGTGGGACACATGTGAGGCCAGTTTTCCCGCTAGGAGCCCCAATAACAGGCGTCTGGAGAGCCGTGTTCTCCGCTCTATTTCGGAAAACGTGAGTGCAGTGTCTTCTTGAGTGGAACGTGACTATCGTTAAAAGGTCTTTAATGCACGTGAAGGCCTTTGCATTCGGTATTTACATACCGGCCGGTAAATGCAAGGTTCGGAGGCAAACGTCAGAATGAAAGCACGAGTGAAGTAGGCTGCACTCATTTCTTGAAAAAGGTCTGATGTCTGTATGGCAGTTTCAAAAGGGCATAGCAGCTTATACCTATATTCCGTAAGGATGTCGGATTTTACAGGTGGCCAGTGGACTCGGGTCTCCTTTATGGCAGGCTGTATAGCATCGGAAGAAACTTACGGCATTTTCAGTAAAGCTGTTCTCGGCACGAACATTCAACAATTTTGGTGCGATGATGCGCACTAGCCTTTGCGCGTTGTTTTCTTTGCCGGATGTGTAGTTGCTCACCGGCACGGCTGTCACAAGGGCAGATAAGCTGGCAGAAAACGAGTGATAAAAGTGTTTTTCGTTTTTCGCACATGGGTGATTGTTTGATTGATTGTAGGGTTTAACGCGCCGACGCAACGCAGGCGATGAGGCGCGCCGTAGTAGAGGGCTCCGGATTAATTTTGACCACCTAGGGATCTTTAACGTGCACCGAAATCTCGTACACACGGGCGTTTTTGCTTTTCGCCTTCATCAGAAAAGCGGCCGCCGTGGCCGGGAATCGAACCCGCGACCTTGTGCTCATGAGCTCAACGCCTTAGCCACTTAGCCACCGCGGCGGGTAGCACATGGCTGAACTCCGTTTTAAGATATTTCTACAGTTGGTTATTTATTTCAAGGGCCAGTATTTTTAGTCGTTTGGAATTGGACACCGGGTATGCCTGGATCAAGCTCCACTATTCCGTAACGCGCTTCGCAACTTGCGTACGAACGGTATGTAAGTACTAGTAACATAGAATGTTATTACCGGCAGTATGCACTGGTTGTAGATTTTCCTTCTGAGTGACAGAGGTGGCTAAACAACAATAATGCAAACGTAGGTGTGCTCAACGGGCATTCGAACGAATAATGTTAGGAATGGTACTCAGGGGCAAGAAACGAAGGTATCTGGATCAGAGAAGAAACTAGAGTTGACGATGCCATATTTGAAATAAAGAAAAAAAATGGACTTGGCCTGGCCATGTAGTGAGACTGACCGACAGCAGGTGGACAATTAGGGTGACAGAGTCGATACCAAGAAATGGGTCTAGAAGAAGGGGAAGGCCGACTGCACGATGGAGGGATTATTTCATCCCGGAATTTCGGGGGTCAGCTAGATCAGCTCAGGACCGGAGCGGTTGGAGGTCAATGGGAGAGGCCTTTGTCCTGCAGTGAACCTGAGCAGGCTGGTGATGATGATGAACATAGAATGTTGTTGGCGGTTGCAAATGAATCACTCGCCCTTATTCCTGTATTCAATAGGTCAGCTGGTTGTCAGGCGTCCCTTCGAATATGTCCTTTTTAGAAAAAAAAAAAAAAAACGGAAGCGCGAGCGAAACAGCACCCAGGAATAGAAACACGCAGAACACGAACGGGTGCTGTTTGCCTTCTACGTGTATCTATTCCTCGATGGTGTTTTTTTCGCGCTGTTCAGGTTTTTTTTTTCATGAACATAAACCAACAAACTAGCACCAGAGTCATGATAAGTATATTTTACAGTTTTTGGGTGAATAGTGTTCGTTAAGAAATACTATATCAGGAACATGTGACGTTTTTTTTTCTCGTACGCATCGGTCCTTGATTACCTGCTGCATGTTACAATGTATCTACAATCTGCCTCTTATATCATGAACTGGATTAGAAGCGGTCTTGGAGGTTTATTGCGGGGGAGATCACGACTGCGGATATTTGAACATAAATTCGACGACGTATTAAGGGCACTTTTTAAAGGGACACTGAAGTGATTTCTAAACATTGCGGGGTTACTATACTCGGTTACAACTTAAGAACGGCAACGGAAGTTGCCGCTGTGCCTCGTCACCGCAGCCGGAGGTTACTCCGTCCGGCGCAAGTAGGTCGTTACTTGGAATATTTTAAACATGGCACGTACTGTTTTAGTGATTTTTTGGACTTTATATACTTATAAACTACTGCAGCGACGACAAACGAACTACATGAAAAAGGGCAGACGATATCACGCATTCATAGCGGTCTCCTATCAAAACGCGCGCGCCCGTTGACATCCGGGTGCATCGCTTAGGCGGAGTGATACCGTGCATGAGCTATTGCCGTTCTTAAATTGTTGCCGAGTGTTCCGGAGTCCAAAGGCCATGTTTTGACCACTCTGATTGCGTTTACGCGAATTTATTTAGTATAAAAATCAACTCGGAAATGCTCTCCTCCTCTCTGCATCCTCGGCCAATTTCTGTGGTGTTTTCTTGTGACGTCAGGAGGAGATTACTTAGCTTGACTGCGCTCTTGCTCCGGTCGCCGATCTTCCCGCAGAGTCAGTCGGGCCAGCGTTTATTCTGCCGGCCGCCGACGGGTCGTCGCAGTTCGTTCGCTCAGTTGAAACTAAGCCACGACAAGTTTGTAAATTGAAGAATTCGCGTTTCTTTAGTTCATTAGTTTGTAGACTGTATCAAGCTCCAAATCCAGGTCGCTCCACACAAGCGCAGCGCAAGCTCACATGCAACGCTTTGCTGACTGGTACGCTAGTAGGAAAATCAAGTCCACTTGAGGGCGGGAGAAGTCAGCGAATTCAATATAGTTATTAAGGAAATAAAATTAACTGAAACGTTTATTGTATAGCGTAAAACTAGGGAGCAGGAAGCACATTTTTTGCGCTGGGTGAAATAGTACAGCGGTCAGCAGCACGACCACGCATCTGCGAACGCTTTTCATCTAAGAAATAAAATTGCTAGACCTGAGATATTAGATGCAGAGCATCTCATTCAGTCGCCTTGTCCCTCCGGCGCCGTCGTCGGCGTTGTCCGCCCCTCCCCCATTCTCCTCGCCGCACCAGCTGCGCTGTCCGCCGCTCACCCCCTCTCCTCTCCGATAGCGAACACTCTCTCGCGAGGGGCATTGGATTGGATTGGATTGGCTTGGATTGGATTGGCCTGGCTTGGATTGGCTTGGCTTGAATTGTCTTGGATTGGATTTGGATTGGATTGGATTAAAGTGGATTGTGTTGGATTGTGTTGCGTCAGACGCGCTCATAGCCGCGTCTGACGCGCTGGAGCCGGCGCATGTGCAGTACTCTCTTCCGCGGTTTCCTCTCCTTCGGGCGGACTGCGCATATAACCGGTGTGCCGTTCTCCGGCGAAGCAACATCCACGCTTGGCTCAAACACCCTGAGTCCACGCCGCTTTACAAGTACGCCAACGTCGCCATCGACTGGGACCGGTTTACGCAGCCCCCTCAACGTTATGCGCGCTATAAAACGCGGTCCCTTCGCCGCTCCGCCTATGCGTCGCATCTACACAGGTGTTCCCGGGAGGGGAGGTGGGAGTTTTTGCGGAAATTTGGGGGACGCTTGCTACACGAGCTATATACAAGAAATAGTCACCTAATCTGCTTCAAATGCTAAATATAAATAAAAGTTTAAGCTGATTATACATTATATACCTCATATTCCCGTTGCAGGCAGCGCTGTGCCGTGGCCAAGTGGTCTAGAGCGCTAGGCATATTGTTTTGCAACTTGAAAGTTTAATCCCCGAGGATACATTCTTTTTTTTGTAAGTTGACTTCTTCGTTTTCGGCCGATGTTTTCTATACTGAGTCCACCATTTCTGGGCCGTAACGTTCACTGCTCCACGAACGAGTTCGCCGAACGCCCGCAGACTGACATTACGCGCAAGCGGGTTCCCGTTGGCGTTCTGTTGCCATGAGTACCGACTGTTTGCTGGCAGTGGGCACAGCCCAGAATCAGGAGACCCTTGGCCTGGTGCGAACACGCTTTTTACGATACAGGCACGAGTGAGGCAATCTCCAAATATAGGGAGAAAGCGCATGGCGTTTGAGCGTCTGCGGTGACGCGGAGGGCGTTCATCCACTGCGTAGGCCTCGGCTGGTGATTGCTACGATTCCAAGCCGTCCTGGGAGGCTTATCTTAGACATTTTACAGCCGACAAGGTGGCGGAAGCGTGGTATGACGATTATTCAGATATCGAGAATACCCATCCAACGGTAAAGTCAGATGTCGAGCATGTTGTTTTACAGAAACCGGAACCGAAACTTGTTTGAATGCTAATCTTGGACATCGTCCAATCACGGTGCATCTCCTCCCGACGTCGCAGCGTTTAGTTGGTGCGGCCGCCTCATATCGCGCATGGTAGTTTTTCTTCTTTCGGGCTTTATAAAATAATTACCGACTTATGAACCACACAAAAGATGAAAAGTGTGTTAAGAGCTGTAACTAGTTGTTGTGATAAATGGAAAATGTCATTGAATATAAAGAAGTGCTACCATATAAAATATACAAATGAGATAAATAATTTAGTAACTTCATACCGCATAAATGAAACCGCCTTGCAAATGTGCGATGAAGTTAGATATCTGGGGGTCCCATTTTCTTCGACTATGAATCGGTCTGCGCACGTTGACACAGTTGCGGCGAAAGCGTCCCGGTTGTTGTATGTTTTTTCAGAGGAACTTTAAGCACGCCCCTACAGGTTCGAAGGAAACGTTGTACGTCACTAACGTTAGGCCTGTGCTAGAATACGCTTGCCAATGATGGGATCCATTTACTAATAAGAATATTGATAAGTTAGAGCGCGTCCAAAAACGAGCAGCACGATTTGTCACAGCCAATTACGATTTCGCTGTCAGAAGCTCGAGTAATGTTGATGAACTTAGTTGGAAAACTTTAGCAGCACGTAGGAAATTATTGAGGTTAAAATTTTTTATTTAACATTCTAAGCGATAGGACAGAAATTAACAAAACATTTATATAAAAGAACCTCATTACATTATTACTAGACGAGATAACCCAAGAAAAATTAGACCGTATCAGCGCCGCATTGATATCTTTAAATACTCATTTTTTCCTAAAACGATTGAAGATTGGAATGCTCTACTCAGTGAAGTCGTTACCGCATCTGCTTTTCACACTGCCATCGATGATTTTGCGATGTAATATGTAACAGTTGTGTATTATGCTCCGCCATTGTATTTCTAAGTGATGTTGCCCTTTTGTGTATTGCCCTTTCCTGTGATTGCTGTATGCATCAAGATTGTAACCCCCCTACAATAATGCCATATCGGCACTTTAGGTATATGTAATAAATAAATAAATAAATAAATAAATAAATAAATTGAGCCAGTCTACGCAGTGCAAGCGAACACGGGAGCTTGACAAAGTCACTTCACTGTTCCTTTAAAAGTCAACAAAGTAATAAACGATGCGAGGATCGGTTTACTGACATTCTTCCTTTTCGCTCCACAACTCCTATAATTTCCTGCTTCTATTAAAGATTCTATTTTTCTTTTGTGGCTAAAATTACAACTAGACATTCCCCGAAAAAGGGAACATTCCCCGCAACGAACATTACTAAGTCACGGCAGTATCACTGGAATGGGGAGAAATATTCAATTCACGCTCGTCATGTAGGTGAGAAAACGTTATGGCAAATGCATCCGATCCAATAAGGTGAGCGTGATCGTGCTGTCGTCCCCACACCTGCGGTGTTCCTTATTGTGTGATATGGCTGCGCAGGCCAAAATACTCTTGTGACGTGGAGGTGAGGTAGAGACAAACCCGGGCCACGATTTCACGTCTCTTTCGAAGAAGTTTGAGCCAATTGGTTTTGACGCGAAAGAGATAAGGCACTACGAACAACTTATAAAGTGAGCTTAAAGGACATCACACCTTGCTAGGCTACAAGGAAATGAAACGGCACGGACTGCTGCCCTCAAATTCACTACCCAGAGACTCCTAGAAAGCAGAAAAGAATCACCAGATTCCTTCACCGACCTGTAAGTCCAAAGCCATTAAAGCCATTCTACAGATGCCTACAAACCCACAGATGCTACAACATAACACTTCATATTACGCAACAGGAGACCCTTCGAATGTCCAGCCTGTAAAGAAAGGAAGAAGATCGTTCACGGAAGAAAGGGAGCTTAACCATCCAATCAGCTCCATCCAATCAACAAGTGATTTTAAATAAATGCGTCAAACCTACATAATGAACACCTTAAAAGGCATTTTTAACTGGAAGTATTTGTATGAATTTATTAGACACTTAAACTGAAGTGACCAGGCAGTATATTTGAAGGTGTGTGACATTCGCAACTTCCAATACCTTACAAGTAGTTTTTGGTATTCGGATTGCAGTGCTGTTGCAAATATTTGAATTTCACAAATAGCAGAGCAACAAATGTTTGCTCTCCCGCAAGACTTGTAAACTTTCAAGCTTCGCTGCATGGTAAGACCTTACAGGATGGTTTTTTCGCATGAAACCAAGAGCGTGCCAAAAGATTTATTAGCAGACGCCTTGCCCCAAATAAGTGTTTGCTAACTGTGGTGTATGTAGGTCAAGTGTAACGCTGCGAGAGTAAAATTTATTACCTAAAAATAGGTGTCCTGTAAATTTTATGGAACCAGTGAGAAATCAGGCGCCATTATTGGTTTGTTGGTAACGTGTTACCAGCAACTAGTATGCCCAGCCTCCTTTCAATGATGGGGTGACTGGTGCCCGTCATATTAAACGTACCTTAACATACTTTCTGTGTACACAGTATTCTGAGGACACCCATTTCTCTATGACAACATATGGAAAATTCTTGTTTAACTTCTTTGACATGTCTTTTTTTATTTTATGTGTTACATTAAATATTTTGCATATCAAGCACTAGCACCTGAACAGAGATGTTTCTACTACAGACTGCCTAAGCTGTCTTTTTTATGCAGTTATGTTTTATGCTCTTTATAAACACGAAAACAAAGACAGTCTGATTTGAAAATATTTCATTCGCAGCCAGTTTTCATTATTCGGTTTCAAAAATATTTTATTCAATTCACAGCAAAGTTTAATTTTCACAGACACAAAGTTGATAATCGAACACTTCTAAATCTATATATACAAAAGGTAAGTAGCCCTCGTACCGACATAAAACACTCAGCTGCCAATGTCATCACTGCTGGAGAGCGAACACTGAAAGGCGAAACCTCATCCCTGACTAATTTGAGTTTTATGTTGTAGTGGTACACGTGAGCTGTTTGACAAGCAATAACGTATTTGCTGTAAGATTGCTGCAAACAAGACCTCAATCACGCTAAGCACAGAAGAAATGTACTTGAAAGCATTGCACAATATCTGATTTGTTTCTAAAAGGGACAGCTGGAGTACAATATTGTTCTGTGGCGTGTGACAGCACGCGTCAAGGACATATTAGGTGAACTGTTCAGCATCTGTTAAGTGCATACCATTATACCAGCTTGAAAGTGCCCCAAGAAGGGATAATAATTTTAAAAACGGGAACTTACTGTTAACTTTTATTCTTACTTTTTCGGCTGCCTTTATGACTGTGTGTTTTCTTTTGTCGCGATGCTGGTGTTGAGCAAAAAGGGGGCTGCGGCCTCGTCAAGCTGTCTGTGACAGCGTTTTTTCCGCGGTTCCTTTTTCTGTATCTGTGTTTCTGTACCTGTATCTGTGATTATGGAACAGAAATAAAGTTTCATTATTAAAAAAACTAGAGAGGACCCATATACAAACAGATGCTTGTCACCAGGGCTAAGCGCAAATAGTTGGCATTTTCTTATTCACTACTTCACGCCCGGATTCGAATGGTTAGGCTTGGTTCCTACAGCTGGTAAGAACAACAACAAAAAAACCTTTGTCCTGTGTGCAGTCTTCCCTCCCACCGGGCTGCGTGTCCTATTATCAGCAGGCTTAAGGTTACGGACCAACAAAGTGATTAGCAGAGAGAATTTTCAAACCTGGTAGTTACTAAATTGATTGCTTGATTGTAGTGTTTAACGCGCCGACGCAACGCGGGCGATCTGGGGCGCCGCAGTGGAGTGCTCCGGGGGAGGCGTTGTTTCTACCGCCCTGCCGGCGGAGCTGGTGTCCAACCTTGACCTCGAAGGTTCGAAAGCACATCGTCTAGGTATGCAGGCAGTCAACAGAAAATCTTTCCAGATGGCGCCGAGTATAAACGTTGGTAGACGAGCTTGATCGACATTTCAACCATCGCGAAGACTATTCGTTGTGTTGATTGCCGACACCATGGCGGCAAAGCTGGCGTGTTTGTTTAGGGGGCATGTGAGGCGCTTTTATTTCATGTTTGCGGCAAATGCTGATGCCAGAACATTTGGATTGGGCCTCAAAAACGGAAAACCTGTTTAATGTGGTTGAATCACGAATGGAATGCTAGCAGGTCCAGACCTATATCTTGCTAGAAATGCAACCCGATTGATTACTTCAGATGCACCAACACCCCAAGCTGCCCCATGTTTTAGTTGCTCAACGGCGGTCTTCTTTATGGCTGACTAGTCTTTTACGTCTAGTAAGGCAGTAACTTCTGATAGCTTAGTCGCTGCACGGCGGTTTCGCCGCTTCGCCACGTAGTGCGACTGTGCATGACTTGTTCTACGAAGTTCATCCGAATCATCACCATCCTTACTTCGTTATAAACCCATAGCGTAGAGCATTCTGTGCGGAATAACATTGCGAAAGATTTAATAACTAGAAGATCAGCCATCGATGAGAGAATTCGACCCTGTTACGCGACCTTACTCTCCCTTTGTCAATGGTGGGGCACTGCATAGGGGGTGTGCGTCGTTGTATTAGCATGATTGCTTTCTGAGCAGAAATATGTGCCGTTACGAAACATACTTTGTCTATGAGGAAGGCGCCGCTTTAACCTGCCCAATATTATGCTGCGAGTCACTAGGCGATTAAAGCGTGGCTGGCGGCGCTGGCCTTTCTTTCTTAATGTCTGCCACAATTGACGCAGAGAAAGCGCTACTTTCGTGCAGAATTCGGCCTCTGTTGTTCACACCGTTAATTTACCCTCAGCTTGTTGGCGTTTGTACAATTAAGCAAGCGCATGGAGCACAGCACTATAAGCCCTCCCATACAAAAATATTGTATGGTCGGCAATAGAAAATCCTTTTTATGGTCGGCTTTAGCTATTTGGCCCAATATTCTTTAGACGTTTTTATGGGTGTCTTTAGCGAATCGTATCGTCATTCCTATGGGTGTCTTTAGCTTCTTCTATAGCCAGTTCTGTGGTTGTCTTTAGATATTCGTATCGACATTCCTATGGGCGTCTTTAGGTTCTTCTATAGCCGGTTCTATGGTTGTCTTTAGCGAATTCGTATCGCCATTCCTATGGGTGTCTTTAGGTTCTTCTATAGCCGGTTCTATGGTTGTCTTTAGCTATTCGTATCGACATTTCTATGGGTGTCTTAGCTTCTTCTATAGCCGGTTCTATGGCTTTCTTTAGGTCTTCTTTCGATATCGCTATGGCTATAGAAGAAGCTAAAGACACCCATAGAATATCCATAGAAATGGCTAAAGACAGCCATAGAAATGTCTAAAGATAATTGGGCCAAATAGCTTAAGACAACCATAAGAAGGATTTTCAATAGCCGACCATACGATATTTTTGCATGGGCTGCAGCCAGAAGAGAATCGCCACTACTTGAAACACAGCGACAGCAGCAGCCTCTGGGAAATTATTAACACGCTGCCATGCTGGCATATAGCCTTGCGGATCTCTCGAACTTCTCCTGTGGCACTTAAAGGGACACTGAAGTGATATGTAAACATTGCGGGATTACTAGCGCAAATTGTAGTCCGGAGTCCCCAGGCCATGTTTCGACCACTCTAGGCGAGTTTACGCGATTTTATTTAGTAGAAAAACTAATTTGAAAATGCTGTCCTCCTCTCTTTACGCTCGCCCATTTTCTGTGGCGTTTTCGTGTGACGTCAGGAGGGGATGAGCTGGCAATTGGCTGCGCCACGGCTGCGCTACTGCACGGCTCCCCGGCCGACAGAGTCAGTCGGCCCAGCCACCTGTTCTGTGGCCCAGCGTTTCGTCCGCCGGCCGCCGGCGGGTCGTCGCAATCAAGGAGGTTAAAAAAAATTGCTTGGTCGCAATTCGTTCGCTTAGTTGAAACGAAGCCAGGACACGTTTGTGAATGGAAGAATGTGCCTTTCTTTACTTGGTTTGTTTGTACACTGTATCTAGCTCCAAGTCAAGGCCGCTTCACACAAGCGCGCATGCGACGCTTCGCTGACTGCTACGCCAGTAGGAAAATATAAGGCCTCTTGAAGGCGGGAGAAGAGTCAGCGAAGTCAATATAGGTACTAAGGAAATAAAATCAACTGATATTTTTACCGTACAGCGTAAAACTAGGGCGCGGGAAGCACTTTTTTGCGCTGGGCGAACAAGCACAGCGGTCAGCAGCCCGACTACGCATCTGCGAACGCTTTTCCGTCTACGAAATGCAATTGCTAGACGTGAGCTACTGTGGAAACTCGGGCGACGCTTACTGCACGATCGCAGTACAACAAATAGCCACCTAAGCTGCTTGAAATGCCAAAACATAAAGTGTGAACCGGTTATACAATATATACCGTATATTAGCAAGGCATCCGCGTTCCGCTCCGTGGCTCAGTTGTCTGAGGCGTTAGGTATGTCACCGCAAATGTTTTGCAAGTCACGAGTTCGAATCCCCGCGGGTACGTGCTTTTTTTTTTTTTTTTAAGTTAACTTTGATGTTTTGCGCCGATGTTTTCTATATTGAGTTCACCTTTTTTTGGGCCGCAACGTTCATGGCTACACGAACTAGTTCACAAAACGCGCGCAGGCTGGCTCTGGCGCGCTAGCGAGTTCTCGTTGGCGTGCTGTTGCCATAAGCACCGACTGCTTGCAGGCAGTGGGCACAGGCCAGAATGAACAGACCCTTGGCCTGGTGCGAACACGCTTTTTACGATACAGGCATGAGGGAGGCAAGCTCCAAATATGGGGGAAAAGCGCATGACATTTGGGCGTCTGCGGGTACGCGGAGGGCGTTCATGCACTGCGTAGGTCTCGGCTAGTGAATGTTACGACTACAAGCCGTCCTGGGAGGCTTATCTTGTGCATTTTACAGCCGACAACATGGCAGAAGCGCGGTACGATGATTACTGAGGTATTGAGAATGCCCATCCAACAACGCCATTGGTTATGTTTTACAGAACCGAAACCGAAACCGAAACTTGTGTGATTGCTAACTTTGGGCATCGTCCAATCACGGCGCCCCTCCTCCCAACGTCACAGCCTTAGTTGGTGCGGCCGCCGCAAACCGCGCATGGTAGTTTTTCTTCTTTCGCGCTTTGTAAAATAATTACCGATTTGTCAACCGGATAAACGATGAAAAGTGTGCTAATTTGAGCCAGTCTACCCAGTGCAAGCAAAAACGGGAGCTTGACAAATTCACTTCAGTGTCCCTTTAAGTTGTGTGGCTATCTGCATTCTGTAATATATGCTCCATGAACACTTCAGCGATATAGGGGGACTGCAAGGTTGCGACTGCAAACACGTCGCCAGTTTTCATTCACAAAAGGCTTAACCAAAGGCAAACAAGAAAAGCAAAACCAAGGGGTTTATTCATCCTATTCATTACATAAAGGGCTACTATCTACGCTACTTCGCCGCCAGTAAACAGTGTTCACATACGCCGATCGAAACACACAGCACACGCATTCCAACACTCTGGCTCACGCTTACGTCATTCGCTCGACAGCCACACTACGCGGCGCATTTTCCACGAACGCCCACCGAGACACATATACCTACAGGTGCTGGGTAGTCCACAGAAAATTGAACACTCAGAAGTCGTTCATTTCACTCAGTACTCAATGCACGAAGTTGCAAGTATGGTGGCTAAAATGGAAATGCACTCTTAATTAAAAATGAAGACGGTCGCACATAATGCAATAATAAAAAACGTTTTCCAAATCCGTTCAATTAGTTCCTTGTACGTTTTCTCAGTTCGCGAAAAAATAATTATATTTGTCTCATCACCGCTGCGAAATCTTCACTTCTCTGTACATTGCAATGCCCATGTGGCGCAGGGTGGCTTGGAAACGTATTCTCGAACACCAAAAGAAGTCCTGCATTTCTCGCACAATACAGCCTCTTCAGTTCGTAAGATCACTCACCCTGGTGTTTTGCGTACGATGAAATTCCTGTCGCGGTATCGCAGGTATCCGTTTTCGCATGACTTCGAGTTGATGTTGAATTAATCGTAACACTGTCACCGTAAACACCGAAATTTCCGACAGCGAAAAGCGGCACATTTGCTTGGCGTCACACCATCAACACGAACACATTGCAGTCGAGTCGTAAATTTCCAACATTAGGCAACACGTGTCATGCCCGCGCACATGAGCAAGGAGACGAGATGTGGCTGACTGAGTACATCCTGGTATAAGCAGGTCCATCGCGCTAGCAAATAGTGCGGAGATACGTGCCCATCTTTCGACCTTTTTCTAACTTGTTTTCTGGTAATGATTTTATTTGGCAAATACAACATCGCTTAACGTTTTGTTTTCTTCATCCGAAAAAAAACTATATCTGTTATCAGTACTCAGGGAAAATGTTCTGCCACTATTATTGCTGCGCGCACGAATACTAACACAGCACGGAACGCCTGACCCTCTTTTCCACGAAAACGTCCCCTCGCACGACCGGGCTACAGCGTCCACGCGCGCGGCACTCACGCCGCACCTCCCCCGCCGGTCGTGGTCCCCTCTACCTTTTCAACGCTAGCCAGAACTTCCTTTCCCTGCCTCCTTCGGTCCAGCTTGGGTCGCTCTCCCCCTTTCTCAATTACTAACTTCAAAGTGAGCTCCGCGGGAAAAGGAATGCGGTTGTTCGCAGATGCCACCATAATTGTGACTGCGCCCGCAGGAACGGGGGCCGCGAAAATTCTTTCCAATTTGCTTCGACGCTGAGGAGGCCGTTTTCAGAGAAGCCCGCTTTTTCACTTGACCGCGGCAGCCAAGGGCCGCAGAGGAAGAATTCTCCGAACTTATACCTCTTTCGGTCGACGTTCATTCGCAAGCTTTGCCGACGCACAGTATCCAAAGTTGCAACCTGAATTTGAGCGTTAATCTGTCTGTAGCTGCCTTTAATCGTACTTTTCCCGTATCGTTGGTATATTAGGTACCTAACGTTATTGAACAAGAACGTTCATATAACTGGCCGATGAACCTCATCATCGTTATTCAGTCTGTGTTGTAGATGTAGCTAGGTAAATCATGAGGTATAAATTACGCGTCATAAGTCATATTGGAACCAGCGGAATAGAATTTAATGGTGCGCTCCAATTATACCTTTATAGGCTAACACTTTTTTATTAGCGGCTGGAGACTTAGAGGCTATGTAGTTAGCTCACTATGTAGTTAGCTAAGGAAGCTTTTATGATGCAAGCCTCTAAATTCTGCGCCAAACGCTTTTCCTCATTCCGGCCTAAATGTTGCCTAATTGTCACACGTCTAAAGGTTTACAGTTATATATTGCGCTGTAGCCAGCCGCAGGAAACTTTTATGGGTGTCTCTCTTTAGCTTTAGGGCAGATTCTCTAATAGCTGGCAGAAGACAGCTGAATGGTTCCCAATTATGTAGACTTAGAGCTAGACAACGGCCTATATCCAGCCAAATAAGCTTTATGGCTTTCTCTTTTAGCTTTAAGGACGAATTCTTTTCAATAGCTGGCAAAAAACAGCTCAATGGTTTTGCAGTCTGTAGAGTTAGAGCTAAAAAAAATGCCTATAGCCAGCCAAATGAGCTTTTATGCTTTCTCTCTTTAGCTTTAGGACGAATCCTTTTCAATAGCTGGCAAAAGACAGCTCAATGGTTTTGAGTCTGTAGAGTTACGAGCTAAACAACGGCCTATAACCAGCCCAGTGAGCTTTTATGGCTGTCTCTCTTAGCTTTAGCACGAACTCTTTTCAATAGCTGGTAAAAGACAGCTCAATGGTTTCAAGTCTGTAGACTTAAATCTAAACAATGGTCTATAGCCAGCCAAAAGAGCTTTGTCGCGGCTGGCCTATAGAACTAAAGTCATAGATTTTTCTTTATCTGGCTACAGTAGCCTGAGTAGCTGTGACTCTATAGACTAAACACACTAGGATGTTCTATAGTCGTCTAAAGAGAATTGTATGGTTTACATTCTTCAGTGCAGGATGCATAAAAACCTTCAATAGCTGGCTAATAGCCTAATTATGCACTTTTATGGGTGAACATAGGGACCCATAGGCGGCCATAGCTCACCATACATTTTTCTATAGACGCCCATAAGGCATTTTTGTATGGGCTGTGGTTTAAGAAAGTAATAATGTATTCAACCCCGCAGCGCCACCTTGGCATTCTCAATTTACACTCACTCACACGTTGTTGTCGCCGTCCACATCAGTTCAACGTTTGTGGCATTTCCACTGCCAACGTGTTCTATATTATTTTATGGTATTCCAATCTGGTTCTATGACACCTTTTTTTCAGTACCTATTTATTTTTGAAACGTATTTTGAGCACTCGACGAGCGGAAGCGGGCCTACAAGGGGGTTACAAAACGCGCATTTTAATTTGCTTTTTTTATCACTTCAGGTAAACTACCCAGAGCCCGAGTTTGTGCTTCTGCGGCCACATTCGAAGCGAACCCAGGATGGTGTTTCCAGACCGAATAGATGGACGCTGGGATATTGCGATCGCGGCGAGCCTGGCCGCCTTCTTTGGAAATGCCACTAGCCGCTGCTCAGGCTGGTTCTACGTGGCCTTCATGGAATACTATGGCGTGGACCGACAGGCTGCTTCCTGGCCAAACAGCGTGCTCACCATCATGTTTCGCTCCTCAGGTAAGCCACTATGGCCAACAAATTACGATGAAGAATATGCATTTGGACGCAATGGTCGGAGCCATCTGTTATTAATTTTAGGGACAGCTCGTCTCCCAGGAATGCTACGAACTCTAGCATGCTACGAACTCTAATTGGCGGGAAAGCTCTTGCCTCCAACCGTTGTTATTTGTTCTCTCGACCCTTGTTTCAGGCTCCGCGTGATCGTTTTGTCTTCGCGTTGTCCTCTTGCGACGTAATACACACGAAAAGGCACGAAAAGATAACAACGACTGCCTACAAAGAAAAGCTCCCCGTTTAATTTAGAATGCAATTATACGCCTACAAGGAAGCATCACGCTTATCATTATGACAGCCTCACGTTTGCACAGAAGCGCGCAAGATTTGCTTATCTCTATTGTGAACGGCTTGGCGTGGCTTGCCTTTGCGTCGCGAAAACAAAAGCCTAAGAAACTTTCCGTCTAATTATACAGCTTTTTACATATGTGGAGATTTTAACGTAATGAAGAATGATATTTTAAAAGTAGAACATGGTGTATGAATTCGTTTTAAACACATGCATTTTCCATACGGATGAATTAGCCTAAGGCGTAAAATTTAGGCGTTGACGTCATAATGACCAATTTCCTTAAAACAGATGTGCCGAGTGCCCTCTCTCAAAAGTTTTGCTTTCTTTAAGGTAGCAAGGACAGGGGTGCCTCTGTTGAATGGGGGCAATCATATCGCAACACACCGCTGTATTACTGTGGAAATCGTTTCGCAGCTGTGAGTTGAGTGCAGACTCCAAGTATGAACCTTCCCTCAAAAAATATTTAATTACGTTGAGGGCCACGCACGCAGCTTTTATTGTTTTTGAATATGAAAGCCTTGTTAGCCGATTGAGCGCTGCAGATTCCTTAATCGAGTGATGTTGATGCCAGAGCCAATAAGATTCGGAAACTCGGCTGTGAGCCTCACAATGTACATGCATGGCTCTCATCGTTACATGCAGGCCAATCGCACTCATTCGGCATGTGGTATATTTGGTTAGTTTCCAGACATCGCAGCTAAATAAGAATTGGTGAATTAGGTGCTGGCTTCTGATGTTAGCTGACGTCGTCATTGAGCATTTTTTTCAAGTTTGTGTGATACTTGTGGTTAATATATCGACGTCAGAGCAAGTAGAAATCGGAAACCTAGCCGCCACCTAAAGCTGGCAGCTCTAGTAAGTAAGTAAGTATTGTTGAATGATTCGGACCTAGCCTTGCATAGTTGCCGGCAATTGCTCCACCTAATCGTCCCCAATACGATATCAGAGGAACCAAAGAAAGTGGACCACGGCGGCGCCTAAGACGTAAAAAAATAAACCGGCCCCACACAAGGGGTCACCAAGCCCGGGGCCCCGCATTCCTGGGGACCCGCAAGAAGGCGGGAGTCCCCAAGTGTGAGGCACCGGCTCGTGCGACTCCAGTGGGTCCCCTCGGGGAAAAAAAATTAGTCCCTCCGAGTACGCCCACCCCATGGGGCCCCCCTCCTAACTTCCCCCCCTGGAGTTTTTTTCCCCCGAAAAAAGTTCGTTCGGTTTTCGCGATTGGTTTTTCCGCGGTTTTTCTTTTAATAACTTCTTCTCTCCCATTTTCACCGTCACACTGCACGAGGGGCCACAAAGGGGGAAATTTGAAACCCCCAATGTTGTTAGTTGTGTAGGACAAGGGCTGGGGTTGGTAACCTGGGTAAAATTTGGGTTCTTACTGGTTAAAAGAAGGACAGGGCGTGCCAGCTCGGGAAGACCCCAGGGCCGAATCGCAACGCACTCGCTTAAAAAGGGGGTTTAATCCTTTCGCCACAGCTCCCCCTAAAGTGGCCTCGCAGCACGGCCCCTGGGTACTAATCACAGTTGATCCCGTTCTAAAACCTAAAGCGTTAATGGTTTCAAAGGTCCTAGAGAAATTCCCAAAATTTTTAAACCCGTTTACGGGTAACGGGCGTCCCAGGGAATGGGGGAAATCAAGTGCATCAAGCCGCGCGTACCGGTTGTGGGACCATTTTCCAAACCAGTGAACCATACACCCAATTCGTGGTCCTTGTTTTTTTGAAACTGGCGGGAAAATGGAAGCCAAAAACCTGGTCTGAAAAATTTGGGAAGTTTTTAGCAAGCATGATGTCCTTTCCCCCTTAAGGAAGGGCTGTCAAAGGGCCAGACCCGGAAAAGGAAACTAAAACAAAAAAGAACCCAGGGAGAAGAGTCGGAAACCGCCACCCCGAGCTTGCCCCGGGATTCGAGGGGCCAACTGTTTCCCTTTGTAAAAGCAACCCACCACTGTTCAAGCCCGGGGCTTATAGAAAAAATTTTTTTTAGCCCAAGAAACAAACGGAAACTTAACGTAGATCGCGAAAAACCATGTTGTTTGCCCTGGAAAAACCCCCTTTAGCAAAAAAATTGGCCCGTAGCAAAATTTAATGTATCGGATGCCTGCAATTTAAGAAACAAAATGTTAACTCCTGTAACTTAAATTCTGCATTTTTTGGGTTTCCCACAATTACAAAGGGCATTTTCGAATGCTCTTTCCCAAAATGTATTTGAAATGCCCTTTTTCACAGACCACGTAAGCACTGCAGGGAAAAATATTTTGGGAAATGTCGCTTTTGATAGCCCCATTAAAAAATTGCTCTCGAAAATGAATTTTCAAATAACGTGCAAAACGACATTAGTAAATCCCAATTTGAAATGAAAGGGAAAATACTGCTTAAAAGTGACTCGAAACGTGTGGCCCCTAGTGTTATCCCCCTAAATAAGACCTAAATCGCTTTGAGAAAAAATGCCCATTGGCTTATGTTGGTCTTAGGGGGAAAAATTGTTCGTTAAACTAGAATTTTTTCCCCATGTGGCCCCTCGAAAAAGATGAAAAATAGTCGCCTAGGGCTAAAAAAGGGCCCATGAGTTTGGCAAATGTAAACCGGCCATGGGTCGGGAAATTTTTGGCCAGGCCACCCAAATGCGTTTTGTAAAAAATCTGTGATGTGTCCCGGCCCCAAAATTGGGGGGCGCGTTTGGAAAGTTGCCAGTATTGAGACCCCTCAGCGAGTAGCCAATTTGGGCCTCTTAACCTAAAGCAGCAGGAAGGGAATTTTGCCCTTTCCCAGCCACCTCGGTAGAGCGAGAGGGGAAGCGTTGTGGAAATCTTTCCCGTCTTGGTTTTCCCACGGGGGAAATTTAGCGACCGCGGGAAAAAGTCAAATGGCCGATGAAATTAGTGAGCACTCCTTTTTAGAGGCCCACGAAATGTCACCCATCCAAGGGGCCCTTTTCTCAGCCTTTCCCAAGGGTCCCGCAAAGAAAATTTTTGTTCCCCTTCCGGGAGAGCCCTAAAAAATAAAACCCGCCGAAAACTTTTGCCCCGAAGGACGTAAGCCAGCTTGGGTTTCTACTCTTTATTGTCAGGGCCGGCATCGGGGTCTTAAATGGCCATTTTTAAAAAAGGAGTTATGGACAGGAGAGGGAGGGGCGACTTATTGTTTGGAAATTGTCTAAGGGTTTAAAAATTAGCGAAAATTTGGAAAGCAAGAAAAAAAAACCCGGGGAGCCTAAGTTTTTTAACAACGCTCACCAAAACGGTGCAAATAAAAGGTTCCCTTAGGCGTTCCGCGGGGCTATTTCCCCTCTTTCTTAGGCGCTTGAGTTAACTTGGAAACTTTTGGCATTTCCCTTTTTTCAAAATTGGGGCGATTACCCTGGTCCTGTGTCCTCACGGGGAGGGCAATAAAATGACGGGGGCCCAGTAATCTTTATTTAAACGCCCCAATTTATTTGTTTTTGGGGGTTTCCCTAATTTCGGCGGTCACCTTTTCCCCCTGGTCGTTAGGGGGGGGTTTTCTAAAAAACCTAGTGCGCAGCGAAACAATTTAAAAATGCCCTGGGGCAGGTTTGGGCAGTTAAGAAAGGTTACTTTAAATGTCCTTATTTTGGCCCGGTGTGCACCTCAAAATCCCTTTTCAAAGGAACGGCAAAGGGGTAAGGTTATTTTTCGTGGCAATAAAGGGGAAAATTTTTTCTCGCTGTCCCCTTAAAAAACCCAAGTTTTGGGTTTTCTGGGTAGGGGATCAAAGCCGAAGATTCGGCAACAGGCAACGCCAGAAAATGTATTTGTCACTTGACCGATGAAAATTTTTTTTTGCTTCTCCGCCTCACCCTCCCCCGGCAGGTCGTCGGTATACTTTTTGGCTGCGCACAAAACAATTCGCCCATCAGTTCAAAGGGAGAACGCGGAAAATAATTGTAAGGCCCCTTCGCGTCTTTAAATAAAAAAAAGATAAACCCCTGTTAGCTTGGAGCAAACCATTTCCAATAAACATGTTGCTATAAATACCCCCGGACACCTAAAAGAAATTTCGTCGAAAGGGGTAACAAACCCCTTTTTAGACCAAAGAAATTAATTGCGGCTTCGCAAAAAACAAACAAGTCCCCCCAAGCGCCAAATGCTTTTTCGATGTCCTTTGGGCCCCATTTCCCTGCAAGTTCTCCACGTGGCCCCGTGGTCCCACCCCCCGTTAGGCGGTCGGGTGCAGCGTGTCCTGGTTCATCGACCTTGGGAGCGCCTTAAGGCCCCCTTTTGGGGGGAAAAAGGGGCAAAAACGTGTTTCCTTTAAAAATTTGCCCGCTATGAAATGAATACAAAAGGGAGTTGACATGATGTTGCAAAACACAAATGGGGAACCAATTCTGAAGTTTCGCAAAAGTTTTGGGGTGCCTATGGAAGGAGTCAAAAAAGACAAGCCCGCCCTGGCCTGACCAATTTCGGTTCACCGTTGGCTTGCGGGAAACCTGGTATTCACACCTAATCAAAACAGTCCCCCCCCAAAACCCCATTCCTTTTACCTTCCGACAGAAACTTTGCTTCTTGGTTTTTGGGGTGGCGGGGAAACCAGAAACGATTGAAAACTTAGCGGGTACCCCTCGGTAAAAGTTCCTTGGTAAACATAATTGTAGGTCCCTTGGGCCCCATGAAGACCTTGATTACTCCCACAACGCCCAAAGAACGAAGGGTCGCTTTTCCTTTGGCCTTTAAAACTGGGTATAAAGATTTTCATGGCTTTATATGCCGAATGGCACCTTGGGGAGCTTACAAAAATCGCAAAGGCTGCCGGTTTCAATCGCCTGGTGGCCCGGCCACGGGGCATTAATCCCGAAGCAATGCCAAGGCCCACCAAACTCCTGATTCCTTCCCCTTCCCCCGGCCGACGCTTGACTCGCCAGCTTGGCGGCTGCTGCAGAAGCATAAATTGCGCACCCTGGGATACCACTTCCTACCTCTGAGGCCCCGTACTACATAGAAAGGAAGGACTTTCTGTGGGCCCTGTGAAGAAGTTCCGTCTTTTTATTTGGGTTAATGAAAAGTGACAAACCCCCCCTCAATAAACTCGGCAAAGCACATAAACCCTCGTGTTTTACGGGGAAAGCCTTTTTAGGAAAACAGTCCCCCGTCCATCAAGGGCCGGGAGAAAAATTGGCCGAAAAGCGACTGCCCCCTAACCTTTTTTTCCCGTTTCCCTTGCTGTCGTTTTTGTGAAGTAATTTTCCTTTTTTGCTAGAGTAGTTGGTTTGGGAAAATTTTCTTCCCTTCGCAAAGGTGGGGTAACCCCCTTAATTAACCACCGTGCGGTGTTTCGGCTGTCAACACATTAAATTGCAAAGGCCCAACAACACCCCAAACCCTAATTGTTTGTGCGAAAAACCTCTTGAAGTGGGGGGTATTGTGGGGTTGGCCATAACTTGGAAAACGGGCCAAACGCCGGCGAAACGAAGCCGTCCAAGCAGAAAAACTGGGGGTGGAACGCGGTCCCGGGCGCGTTGAGACCAAAAAGCGACGGACGGGCAAGGACCGGGGCGGCCCGGCAGTTCCTGTGACCCCGTTAAAGGGGTAGGGGTGTGCCCGCCAACTCGGGGGCCCGCAGACGCCGGGGCGCAGTGGAGGGAGGTGGGTGACCCGGCATAGGGCGCCCAGCGCTGCCCCGCCACGTAGCCAGGGTGCCATCTAACTTTTTCGGGCAAAAAGAAAAGCGTTTCAAACCTTCCCCCGGGCGACGCCCCGTCGACGTAAAAACCCCCGCGAGGCGATGTGCAAGTTTTTTCCCTCTATTAACTCGGTTGGGGTTGGGATGTTTTTTGCTTTGGGCCGGGATTGCGTTTTTGGAACACCGTCGCTTATATATTTGTTTCCCCCCCGAGTTTTTTCCTCTAACCACGGCCAAGAGAGTCCTTTAGACAGCGAGTAAGTGAAAGTACCCCTCATTTCTTTTAAAAAAAACCGAGGACCCAATGTCCCCAGTACCCCCCTATTCCTGTGAGATGTATTTACCCGGGCACTCAGAAAAGGGCCCCGTGATTTTTACAATTCGGGGCAATTTGAAAAGTGTAGTGTCCCCAAAATGTAGCATGGGCAAACTTTAGGGAATACATTAAAAGTTTTTCGGCTCGGGTTGGTTTTTGAGCGGTTGAAAAAGTCATAATGTCACCAGTCACACTGCACGAGGGACACAAAGGGGATGAAAGAATGTTGAAGTTGTGTAGCCAAGCTAGTGTACTGGCTGAGTCTGTTCTTACTCGGTGGAGAAGACAGGCTTCTGCTCTTTTCAGGCCTTTCGTCATGACTGGTTGATGTAATGGTCGCCACAGCTGCCTAAAGTGCTCGCAAACGGTCTGTTTCTAATCACGTTGGCCCGTCTGACTGAGCGTATGTTGCGAGTCCTGTAATCAAACTAAACGTTTACTGTAACGGCGATCCAGGGAATGTGAAACTCAATGTGCATCAAGCCGCGCGTACCGGTTGTGGACTTTTTCCAAACCAGTGTCCATACACATTCAGTACTCCTATTTTTTGGAAACTGAAGAGATGGAGCCAGACTGGTAGTATTTCGAAGTGTATTTCCACCATAATGTCTTTCCCTAACATTTTCAAACGCAGAGCGGAGGAAACTAAACACAAGCAGGAGGGACGACGGCACAGCGCTGAGATGGGCAACTGATTCTTTATCAGAAAGCAACCCACTACAACATACCGCATATATAATTATTAGCATATAAATATTAATATTCTTATATCTTAACGTACATATCGCGGAAAACCATGATTGTTTGTCTGGTAAACAAGCGGTAGCTCCGTATGGCCGACTGCAGCCACGAAGACTAGCAACCTTTTCTTCCTCTACCTCACGCACCCCCAGCTCAACTCGTGGGTCAATCCATAAGCCCGCTTTATCTTGCGGTCCGTAAGTATATAGATAGGGTAAAAATATATTGTTAATATAACTACTGCTACTACCTTGACATAAAATTGTGCGAATAACACCATAACTAGGCACGCAACCACCAGTGATGATGAATTTATCATGTCATCATTATCATCGTCATCAACAGGCGATTAGATCACTCCAGGACGATGGCCTCTCCCAACGAGTGCACAATTTACCCCCTAATTTCGTTATTTCATCCCTCCATGGAATTCATGGCCTTCCCCTTCTCCTATACCCATCTCTTTGAATACACTCTGTTACCTTAAAGCCCAGCGGTTGTCGGTTTGTCTCACTGCGGGCCCTGCCCAAGTCCATTTCTTTTCTGAAATTGAACTATGATATCTTCTACTCTTGTTTGTTCTCTGATCCGGGTAGCTCGCTTCTTGACCAGGACTCTTATTCCTATCATTATTCGTTCAATGGCCCGTTCAGACGGTCCAAGTTTTAAAGTTGTTTAGTAAGACGCCAAGTTTCCTCGCCATATGTCATCACCGGCAGTGTGCATTGGTTGTATATTCTTCTTTTCAGTGATAGAGGAAGGCTGTTCTTCATTATTCAAGAGTTATTTAAGCCAGATGTCCTTCTCGCGGTCGGGATCAGGACAGATGGCCTGCCGGAGGTAGTTAAATACTCGTAGTTGTTTTATCGTTTCCTTACATATGCCAGCCAGGGCAATTTCGGCATGTTTATTCGTCATTACTGTAAACTTATTTATATTTATTTTTAGTCCCACGAGCTTGCTTTCTGATTTTATTTCCTTAAGCACTGGTTGATGTGTTCTGCAGACTCGCTACGCAAGGCTGTGTCGTCTGCCCTCCTCAAATGGCACCAGTATTCGCGTTTATCCTCAATCCTGTGTTTTCCCAGTCAAGCTATCTAAATACCCCCACCAGACATGCTGCGAATAGTATTGGAGAAATGGTACCTCCCTGTCTCACTTCCTTTCAGATCGGGAATTCATTGCTTTTCTTTTGGAGGGTTATCCTGCCAGAGCTTCCTTATATATGTCTTATAGTAGCCTTATGTACGTCTCCTCCATTCCCAGGTATTTTAGTTCTTCTAGCATGGCTACGGTGAGTACGAAATCAAACGATTTCTCATAGTCTATATAGGTCATGTAAAGGGGTTTAGTATACTTTGCGGATTTTTCTATCACTTGAGTGACGATATGGATGTGATCCAGGGTTGAGTATTCTTTTCTAAACCAAGCCCGTTCTCCGGGCTTATTCTAATATCGACTTACTTATTCGGTTAACTCTTACCTTGGTGAATAGCTTGCCCATAGCTGAGAGCCGGAGGAGGGGTCTGTAGTTCTTAGGGTCTCTGGTGTGCCTCTTATTGTGAATCATAATCATGTTGGCGTTGTTTTCAGTCTAAGGGTCCTGTTAAAGTCCTGAAGCATTCCGATAATAGTGCAGCACACTTTTCCAATAGAATATATCCTCCCTACTATAGAAGATCCGCGGTTATGCCGTCGTGATCTGCAGCGATTGCTCTTTTCATGCGGTTTAGAGGTTTTCCTACTTCCTCTATAGTTTCTAGTAGGACATCGTAAACTGACCTTTTACCCTTAATTGTTTCCCCTGGGTAAACGTCGCTCGTATATAGCCGGGTGTAAAATCGTTCTGCCACTTTACTTATCTCCTCCATGTTGTGTGCAGTGTTACCCTGCTAGTTATTGAGTTGGTACATACTGTAGGCGCCCATAGCTAGCTTTTTACTTAGTTACTGCTACGAGTCTTCCTATTTCCAGGGCTTCTTCGATCGCTGCAATGTTTTACGCACAAATGTCGTTTGTTATGAAGGGCTACTTGAAAATCCTGCATACTGACCTTGCCTCCGTGCATGTTTTTTTTTACTTTTCATTGCCTCCGTTCATTCTCTTTTTAAGATTCAGACTTAGTTTTGCTTCTAATCATATTGAAATCGCTTCACCTATTTTTGCTCAGCGCCTCCACGTTCTGCATAATGCTTGGGTGGCCACTTTAAATGAAGTCATTTTTTATGTTAAAACCTTTTCATCTCCATTTCCTGTTTTCTTCGAGAAAAATGTGATCATTATTGTCAGGTTGTTTTTCCCCGCAAATCCGCCCTTCGAATCTCATCGACTGTTGCGACAGCCTATTCCAAAGTTTACCCAGTGACCTTTCTCCCATTTGTGTTTTACTGCTTTTGCGTTAAAGCACCCCATCACTATCGTGAACTGTGTTGTTCCCCTCTTCATTGCTGATTCGAGGTACTCGTAGAGACTGTGTACGTCGTCATCATTGCAACTAGCTGTTGGCGCGTGAGCTTGAACTATCCATAGCCTGAATCGCTTGGGTAACAGGATCACTACTACTGAGACTCGGCTCTTTCATTGATGCTTAATGATTCCTCTATGTTCCCTGCTCTTTTCCTGTGGATTAAGAATCCCACCCCGTGTTCTCCTTTTCCTGATGCCCTCGGTAGCACAGAATATGTCTGCTAGTCAGTTCAACGGCGCCTTCACTTGTTCTTCTGACTTTTCTTAAGCATAGAATATCCAACGTAATATCCGAGCACTCCTCTAACAGTATAGTTAGGCTTCCTTCGCTGTACATTCCGTGCGTTGAATGTCGCTAGGTCATGTACAATGGCGGCCTGTCTGGACCGAGAGATTGTTAGCCCGCACTGCTCTATTCTTTTCTTGATCGACCGCCACCATTGCGAGGTGCTCCAAACTACTGGGGACTGAGGGCCGAGATTTGTATTGGTCTGTCATGGAATGGAGGACGGGGTAAGATTCTGCTAACTGAAATTCAAAAACAGCGCAAAAAGACGGGACAAGAAACGACGACACACGATCGTCTCCGCCAGCATACAAACACACTAAAAAACAGGTAGTGGCAGCAACCTTGCCACACATTGTCACGACCACGGGTGCTCGCCCAGATTCCACGATACTCGTGTTGCACGAACGTATAAGAGTCAGCGCGAGCGTGAAATCTTTGAAGCTTACCTCATTCACAAGGCAGGCGGCGATTGTGTTAGTAAGCCGTCTGTTGAATTACTAGGTAAGTAAATCCGCTACCTGGATTCATATAAAAAACCAAGCTGCATTGTCCAGAATTACCTTTTCTTGCGTGGTGCCTTTGGCCACGTCTCATATCGCTGCACTGTATCAGCATTGCTAACTTTTTGGTCAATGAACGTGTATATATCTTGTGTTTTGTGTGTATTGTTGGATGCACATCATTTTTATCATGATTCCTTCTCGCCTTCCTTCCTTGGGTGCGTTTCGCAAGCCGCGAAATAAACCAACCAATTGCTAGTCTGTGCCGTGTGTCGTCGTTTCTTGCCCCGTCTTTTAGATGCGGAGCATCTCATGCTCGAGGCAGTGTCCCTCCCTCCTTTGTCTGCCGTCCGCAATATACTGCGCATGCTCGGCTCATCTCGTGCCGGCCCAGGAAGACACCGGCAACACTGTCGCTCCAGGAGCCCGGTCCGCGCTCCACTGCACATGCTCGGTTCGTCTCGTGCCGGCCCAGGAAGACACCAGCAACACTGTCGCTCCAGAAGCCCTTAAAGGGGAAGTGTGCTCGTCTCGTGCCGGCCCAGGAAGACACCGGCAACACTGTCGCTCCAGAAGCCCTTAAAGGGGAAGCGTGCTCGCCTCGTGCCGGCCCAGGAAGACACCGGCAACACTGCCGCTCCAGTAGCCATCTCATGGTCGGGACTATGTCCTTCCCTTGTTGTTGCGCCGTCCACACCCCCACTGCGCATGCGGGTCTCTCCTCCATTCTCCTCTCCTCCAGCTGTGTAAAAGCAGGTGCGCGCGCTGCGCGGCGTTCAGTCTGCTCCCAGACACCGCTTGCGCCGGTTCTACTCAAGTGTGGAAACTACACGGAACCCCCATGATGCTTCACATCCTCCTCATGGTTCCCCACGGGAAGATGGTGTAATTTTTTTGCGCTGTTTTTGAATTTCAGTTTGTATGCACCAACTAGCCCAGACCACTCTTCTAACTGCAGATTCTTCTCTGGTGAGGGAGTGTTGTTTGTGTCGCTAAGAGCCTTCCTAGCGTGGTCGCACATATCTAGTTCAGCATCTTAGGTAATTGGGACGTTTTTTACTTCTGAAGTAGGAAGCACTTCATATCTGCATGGATTTCGCTTGAGGAACATTGAGCCCTGATGTCCCGTGCGCGGTCCTGCAGACTTGTAGGCGCCTCCTCGTCTTTCGGAGGCCTTGCAAGGCCTGCCTTTGGTAGTATGTGCGTGCAGTGGAGAAATATAACCCGCATTGCCATTGAGCTTTCTGCGCGGCTGCGTCGATGGGAACGGAAAACTGTACGCTATCTGACGTGCATAATAGGCAAATAAATAAATGCACCAAGCACGGGCACACCTGAGGTAATCAGACGCCCCGATGTCCGTTGCGCAGAAATGCGGACTTGTGGGCTCCTTTTGGTCTTCCGGAGACTTTGCCTCCCCTGCTGACTAGTAAGACTCTCCGTGCAGTTAAAATAATTATAATATAAAACAGATTCTAAAAAGGGCCATCCGTGGCACGCCTTGTATATCCAGAAATGCATAATTTACGGTGTTACCACATTTACACGATATAACAGTGTGAGCACGGATAATTGGCTGAACGAAAACGCTTAAAACAAAAATAAAAGTTCGAACAAAACCCACAAACCAAACGTTATCTCTTGCACACCACCTTCACGTAATGAACTGGAAAATAGCGCTAGCCGGGAGAGAGAGAGAGAGAGGAGAGAAAACGTTTATTGAAACTGCAGGAACGGGGTAGCGGAGAAAAATGGTTGGGAGCTGTTGGCGGCCCTCCTATTCCGGTAGGCCGCGTGCCGCGGCTGCCATCCTCGCCCGAGAGGTCAGGGCCTCCTGGTATTTGAGCTGGCAGCTCTGCAACGCGCACTTCCACTGCTCAAGGGTAGGGGATCTGGGTGGTGGAGGGTTGGTGGGGCACGTCCAGACGAGGTGAGCTGTGGTGTTAGGCTCATCGCATTGGGGGCATTTAAGTGGGCAGTTAGTAGGGGATATGTGGTGGAGACTGAGGTTATTATAATAAGTGCTGGTTTGAAGTCGGCGCCAAATGCGGGCGTCAACAGCCAGAGTGTGCTAGAACGCAAACAAGAAATCGTATGAGTTTCGTACCTGAACATGGGGGTGCAGCAGTGTCTGTAAAAGGCCCAAATATTGTGAACTTTTATCCGATTTCAGCAAAATCACAAGCAATTATGAAATACTAACGCTGCTGTTTCGGGTGCACCATCCAGATCACGGTTCTAGTTACCGGTAAAGGTTAAACTTCTGGTTTATTACGCTACATTTTACTGACAAATTAACTACTGTTGCTTAGTGTACAGCAATAAACAAAGTCTTAAACAACAAAACTTTTCCGGCTCCAGAAAAGAATTCTTCGGCTAATATACAATATCTAACGACTCCATACAACAAAGGAAGCATTTAAAAAAACATTGTATAATTACAATATAGTACATTTATGAATTTCGCATAATAGAAACTTACTATTTTTCTTCACCCATTATCAGAAATTTCTAACCTCATCGGCAGACTTGCAATACCGCAGTTCAAGTATAAACACACGAGGTCATGACGTCTGGAAAACACCCTTACTTCCGTAACAATTACAAACGACAAATGCTGGCCCATAACCTTCCATCGGCTTCCAACAATTATCAAAGCATAGCCAAATTCTCACACACAAGTTCAACAATATTTTTGAGATTTGTAGTATGATTACTTTTGATTACTTCTGTTCACCTAATGTGAGATTTTTTGTATACATATTTTGGCAATTATGCTTCGAATGACCTCCATGAAATGGTATTCCCATCTTGTTTTCGGCGTGTTGTGTGCTTTTGTGAAGTACACAATTTTCATGCAATACAACTACTTTTTCTACATCATTTATCCCGTCAACGTCAACATACTGGAACCACCTTCCGCGGGACATTGCTGCAATCGTTCATTCCTTGTTATATAATGCTGCTGTTCATAATACTGTTGTCTAACGGTATTTTTAACAAAGCGGCGTGCTTTGGATAAACACCTTTTATGTTGTTATCGTATGTACGTGCAATTTGAGCCTCTGTATTATGTATATGGCTACACATTTTGTATTACCGTGCTACGTTTTGTTGATTTTGTATTTCCTACCGCCCTCCCCTCTGCAATGTATTCACAGTGATGGTATTCACAAATAAACAATAAAAAGGACGACGAAGGCTTGGAGCTTCTTGGAGTATTGACCGTAACACGAGTGCAAAGGCAGTAGAAGGTTGAGCAGTTCTAAGGTGAAACGGAATACTAGTACTGAATTACTGTGCTCAACGTTATTTTATCCGGGTCCGTAGTGAACGGGTGTTACCTTTAATTTGCATTTCATAAAAAAACGTTTCGTGGGATATACCAGTTTCGCCATAAATGGACATTTTTCTTTAAAACATTTTTCTCGCGTGTTGCTCAAATGCGCGGGTCACATATTTGAAGCAATAACCGAGGCTCTCTGCGGTGCAGGTTTCTTTATTGCAGCTCTTCAGCGGTGCACATCGCTGTTCTGGATAGGCATCCTGGGGAGTGTTCTCGTGTGGGGAGGACTCATAGCATCGGTATTTGCGAAGGACATCGCCTGGCTCACCGTTACTATGGGGTTATTGCACGGTAAGCTGCATTTACTGTTTGTAAGTTTGTGTTCCTTCGACGTGAAAATCGGCCTGTTATGTTTTACAGTTTTCGTTATGTTTTACAATCATGGTTTTGTTTCCTATGGTAGAGGTGAAAGTTTGCCGTGGTGACAGACCGTTTCCTAAATGATATCCCCCGTTTAAACGCCCAAAAGAAAGCACAGCACGAAAAGAATGCGCATAATCTAGCCAAGAGAACAGAAAGAACCACGGGTCCTTGAAAAACGTTTTGCAGTGCCGGTGCTCGAACGCATGTCTTTCTGTGGCAACACATGATTCTCATAATAATAATATAATAATAATTAACAATAATTAATAATAATAATAATAATAATAATAATAATAATAATAATCACCACCAACCTATCTACGCCCATTGCAGGGTAAAAGCCTCTACCGTTTATCTCCAATTATCCCGGTCCAGTGCTACCTGCGACCAATTTATCCCCACAAACTTCTTGATCTCATCCGCCCATCTGACCTTCTACCGCTCCCTGCCACGCTTGCCTTCTCTAGGGATCCACTCTGTTACCCTTAATGACCAACGGTTATCTTGCCTTCGCATTACATGCCCTGCCTACGTCCATTTCTTCCTATTGATTTCGATTATATGTTCTTGACACGCATTTGTTCCCGGACCCACCCGCTCTCTTCTTGTCCCTTAATGTTACAGCTATGATCTTCCGTTCCATTGCTCGCTGAGTAGTCCTCAATTTAAGTTGAACTCTCTTAGTGAGCGTCCAAGTTTCTGCCCCGTATGTGAGTGCCAGTAAGATGCAGCTCTCAAACACTTTCTTCTTCAGGGACAATGGTGGGCTGCCATTCATAATCTGAGAATACCTGTTCAATGAACTCCACCCCATTCTTATCCTTTCTAATTATCTCTGCCTCATGGTTGGCATCCGGGGTCACAACTTGGCCTAAGTAGATGTATTCGCTTACCAGTTCCACTGCCTCGCAACGTATCTCAAACCGCTGTGCTACCACGAGGCTATTCATCATTACTTTAGTTTTCTGCTTATAACTTATACAGGTTCACGGTTCCACTCTGTCTGTCCAGTGCGGTAAGCATGCTGTGCAATTCCTTCCCCGAGCTTCTTATCAAGGCAACATGATAAGCAAATCTGAGGTTATTGAGGTATTCTCCTATACTCTCCTTGTGAACCTATACTCCTACCTGTTCCCAATCCAATGTTCTGAATACTTCTTGTAAACGTACTGTGAATAAATTTGGAGCGATGGTGTCTCCTTGTCTGACGCGCTTCCTTTTAGGTATTTTGCCTTCTTATGGAAGGCGATGGTAGCTGTGGACCCATTGTAAATATCCTGTAGTATTTTTACATAATGCTCGTCTACAGCCTGGTACCGTAATGCCTGCATGGCTGCTGAGATTTCGACCAAGTCAAATGTTTTCTCATATTCTATGAAAGCCATGTGTAGGGGTTTAGTATGGTCCGCGCACTTCTATATCACCTGATTGATGGTGTGAATATGGTCCATTGTTGAATAGCCTTTACAGAACCTTGCTTGTTCTTAAGGTTGACTCAAATCTAATGCGGCAGAAATTGTGTTAGCGATTACCTTGGTAAGTGCCTTGTAGACGACTGACTGTAAGCTGATCGGCCTGTATTTTTTCAAATCCTTCATATTACGATTCTCTTGGATTAGGATGATATTCGCGTTCTTCCAAGATTACGGTACACTCGCGTTCATTAGCCATCGCGTTTACAGGTTTGCCTTTTAAATGCAGAGCATTTCAGTAACTCACGATATCACCCGCGTTGACGTCCGTAGTCCGCACCGTCCCCTCCCTACTATATAAAAAAAATACTATCCGGCGCCCGGTTTTGATCCCTCGACCCTGTGGCCGGAACGCAATGTACATGGTGCTCTACCCACTGCGCCACAAAGCCGACACAGAAAGGGACGCAACGAACGCGCTTTATATCATTGACTCATTCAAATTACTGCTGACGAGCGCTCTCTCGTCAGCAGTTGCCACAAGTGCAACAACATTAACGTAACGCTAACTACTTAACGTCGTGCGCCCCCGGAAATGCTCTGCATTTGATCGTGCCCCTCGCGAGGGGGATGTTTCACTGCGTGTTCTCTCGGTCGCGGGACCCGTGGCGCCATCTGGTGGAGGCACGGCACAACTCGTAGCACTTTGAAAAGATGCGGCGCCAGCCAGCTGTGTGTGTGCGTGCCGCACTTGTACAAATGGCGAGTGCATTGGCTGTCCACAGAGCAAAGCATTCCTGCAAGTAAGCCGTTGCAGTCAGTCAGTCATTTCGCGATCAGATTGATTAGAAGAGTGGCGACAAGTTTCATCGCGCGTAGTTTCGGTGATAGTGGACGGATTTTTTTTTCTTTTTTTTTCTGGACCAGACTTTGTGTGCGTGTGTGAGTGTGTGTTAACTTGTAAATATGCCCCCTCTCCCCTGTGTTCTGTAAATATGTCACCTCTATCATGTCTCTCCTCTCTCTGAATATGTCATCCTCTGCCCCAACTCCCACACCAGCAGGCGTTCCGGTGTCCACCCCTAGGTGTGACAATTTACGCCTGCTGGTGGTCTTTCCTTTCCTTTTTCTTGACAATAAATTCATTCATTCAACCTCAGCTCACGCTACGTATATCCTGGCATAGCCAAGCTAGGCCACTGCTAATTTTTTAAGAGTACGATTTGCCCACCATCCTTGAAAAGGTCTGCGGCTACCTGATCTTTGCCCCTTTTTATTTATTTCAAAGTCTTCCTTACTTCGGTCGTTACTTGTGGAATGTCTATCTCCTCTGAACTACTTTCTGGTTATGTATTATCCAGGATATCCGGCTACTGTACAGATCAATAAGAACTCCTCGGCTACTATGGCTATTTTATCCCTCTTTCGGATGACATTGCCTTGCTTGTCTTTAAGTGCATACATCTTATTTGTCCCCATGCCTAGACGTCTCTTCACGGCTTTCAGGCTGCCTCCGTTCTTTACAGCATATTCGATCCCCACCATATTATACTTCCGTATGTCAGCTGTCTTACGCCTATTTATTAACTTGAAAGCTCCGCTATTTCTATTGTCTCACCTGGGGTGGAGATTGTCATGGTTTGCTGTTTCCTAATCAAATCTTTCGTGTCCTGGGAAAGTTTACCAGTATCCTGTCATGCCGTCGTGCCCCCGAAGATTGTTGCTGGCTTCCTGTGTCGTAAACTCTGCTTTCTCGGTATGAGCTGAATATTGGTTCTGCAGCGCGTTCCTGAATCATTTGCTTTACGTCTGACTGAGCTCATTAATCGGCTTCTTTCGCACTAGCTTATTCCGGTCCCTCCTCAAATATAGGCGAATTCGAGATCTTACCATACGGTGGTCACTACACCTTACCCTTCCGAGCACTTCCACATCCTGCACGACGCCAGGGTTATCGCATAATATTAATCTATTTCATTTTTAAGCTCCCCCTTCGGACTCGTCCACGTCCACTCCCGGCTCTCCCGTTTGCGGAAGAAGGTATTCGTGATGCGCAGATTTTTCTGTTCTGCGAACTCGATTAGTAGGTACCCCTGCTATTTCTACAGCCCACACCATAGTTCCCAACTGCCTTGTCTCCAGCCTGATTCTTGCATACTTTAGCATTGAAGTCTTCCATAACTACGCTATACTTTGTCTTTACTTTAGCCATGCCGATTCTACGTCTTCAAAGAAGCGTTCAACTAGCTGGTCGTCGTGGCTGGATGGGGTCGCGTACCCCTGTACCACCATGAGTTTGTACCTCGTATTAAGCCTAATTACAAGACCGGCTACCCTTTCGCTAATGCTGTAGCATTCGTCTTTGTTACAAGCTATGCTTTTATTGACTAGAAATCCCACTTCCAGTTCTCTTCTGTTCACTGGACCACGGTTACAAAGAACGTGTCCATTTTGGAGCTCCGTAAGGGCTTCACCTGTCCTCCTATACCTCACTAATCTCTATTACATCATATCTATTGCCTTCTAACTCATCTAAGAACCCCTCTAAACTCGCCTCGCTAGATAAAGCCTCATTCTGAAATTCCATCTACACGCGTTTTTTTTAATCCGGTGGGAATTGCCCGGCACCGGGAATCGAGCCACGGTCCTTAGGCATGCGAGCTGGATGCTCTGCCTGTATGTTACCGCTGCACCTACATGATTCTACCTCTACGTTACTGAGACCAAACAGCGGAGCTGCCTTAGCAACTGTTCAAAAGAATTAGTTTTCCAAGCAAACCCGAAGATTGCGCTGGGTGCGTGCGGACTTGGACTGAGCTGGGCACGGAATGCCGGTTTCATGCAATGTTACACTACCGTATTCCATGCACCTTTTTGCACTTTCGGGAAGTGTTTTCTTTCCGAAAGGCCAATACGTAAATGCATATTGATTTAAGCCACTGTTACTACAGTTTCTGTGTATTTCATGTTACTAACAGCCCACTTGACTGCGTGTGCCGTTCGGTTGATTTGATATTCTAGCCTGCATCAATATGCTTAGTGCAGGTTTGCTTATATTAAGAAATTAATTTTGTGGGACACTTGTATGCACACATTTTTCGCACGCGTTCATTTCTTCGACATCGCTGGTAAAATTTCGAAGTCGTAAGATTTCAGCATGGTAAATACATCTGTATTACAGACTTGTGTTGCGTTATTCCTAATTGCTTGACGAACATGACAACGAATAGCAACGAACATGACAATCGCCGGGTCCTTTTGTCTCAGCAGCAACAGTAATAAATAACTCAGCACCCCCTGTCTTAATGCATATGCAAAGGAAAAAGCGCATCTTCAGTGGCAGTCGAATCCTTTTGAAAGCTGCGCAATACGTCTATTTTTAGGTCTTCGGCACAGGTAAATGTACGTCGCAATGTTTGGCGAATAAACCTCTCCAGCTGATGCCTAGCGCCAGTCCCGTCTCAGTGTTCTCCCTCGTGTTCTGATTCTTTCACACTTTCTACCATGCCGAAGACGTACAAGCCAACTCGCCAAAACGTCTGCGTTGAACGCAAATTTAAACGCACGAGAATCTTGATGCGGTAGCAAGTGATGGCTTCGCAAATTCAGACAAAGTACTCATTAGTTCAGTCATGCGGTGATACCATACTTCGTCCTCTCTGTCAATCGCTGTCCGTTTTTGAGAATCCGATTAGCTTTATCCAGCAACGTACCGACCACATACTCCTAGTCAAATAGTTCGAGTTGTGTCACCACGACCTGCTACGTTTCACACCCTAATGTCTAGGTTTCCGCCTTAGTGTGGCTTTTCGCCTATTTGATTGGGCGGTTGCAAAGGCTTTCACTTCTGGAGCAAAGGTTCTTGTTTTCATAACCCGCCTTCCCCCATTGCTTCCCGGTGGGTGGGAAATGAACAAATACTTGAGAATGTAGGTTGTGACTGTTCGCAGTAATGGGTGATATGCTAGTATAGGCATGGTGTAGAATAGTATTCTTGAGGTTCGGTGACGCTCGGGGAGTATCGAGGGACAGCCTATATTTTGGCAGGTTCTTGCTTCAGTTTAACACCGCTTTTGTAAGCTAGCGGAGGTAATCCGATAATAAACTCCACCTGAACACCCTTCACTGTGCTCAGAGGCTCCGGCGGATGTACTAATACGCAACCGACCGGTACGGGCCACACCCCCTACCACTTCAATGCACTTCGATTGAATTTGTTTGTTTCAGCCGCAGACAAATCTGCAAAAATCACATCTAAATAGTTTGATTGTCTATTAGTGCGTACATTTTCAGAAAGATGCCCATAAAACCCAGATAATAACCAGTGCAGCACAGGAGAATAGTTGCCGCTTACTATATAGACATGCTCCATAAACTAAAGACTGGTGTATAGTTATTGTGTACAAATGCGTTTCCTTTTGCAAACCTCTGCTGCAGCAATCCGCGCAAGTGAGGCCAGCGAAATGCATAGCCTTGTATAAAGTTTTTTGCCAAACCCCCCGGTTGTAAATTATTTCGGACGTGTACTGTATAGCTCGCGTTCGATGCCGAAAGTATTGTATATTTATTTTGAGCCTCCTTGTTCTGCGTGTTTTTTTTTCGGGTTAGCATCTTTAATTGTGCTTTTACTTACCACTGCCCTCCGTAATTTTTCGGTCCTGGGAGTACATCAGCATAAATAAATAAACAAATAAAAACCAGTGCACGCGAACGATAGTGTAAGTGATGGATATTTGGATAGAATTCGTTGTATATTGAATGCCTTCGAAAAAAATCTCCCAAGGCTTTTCACCTTTTGAAAGTGCGAGCTGTTGGAAAACGATTGGCCCGTTGTGTTGGCTGTTGGCATAAATTCACCACAAAAGACAGGATTGGAAGTAAAGTTTATACGGCTAATTATTTCGTTATCCATCTAGAGTAGATAATTTCTATTGGGGGCTATTTTCAAGGTCAAGACAAGAATTAGACTTGAAGCTTTGGCGCCTTCCCACTTGCATCCGCGTGTTAAGCAGGTCAGTTATTCAAAGGAACCTTTTTTCACGATGAGTAGACGGAATATAAAGGCGTCGCGTGTGTGTACGTGTTCCTTCTGAGGAATGGCCACCACCCTCAACATTCCAGAGAAATAATATTTGCTTACACCTTCAGCGTAAATTCTGTGTCACCTACGTTATCAGCCAAATACATTTGCTGATCATCCACTTTTACGCATTGCTAGTTTTTACGATGCCTATAGCGCAATTTTTTTATATTGTCGTCGTTATAACGCTGAATTCCCTATCGATTTCAGGACTGGGAAGTGGGCTGGTTCTGTTGAGCAATTTGGTGCTACTTATGCACTACTTTAAGAAGTACCGTGGCCTGGCTACGGGAATCAAGTTCTGCAGCGACCCCGTCAGCGCCATTATCTTCCCGCCAGTGCTCGTTTACCTGGAGACTACCTACGGCCTCAGTGGAGCACTGCTGGTGTTCGGTGCCCTAACCATGCATGTCACTGCCTTCTGCATTCCTCTGAAAGAAGCGCCGTGGCATAAACGCAGCACGGTGGAAGCGGAAGTTGCGACCGTCGCTCTTGGCCTGTCGCAGGCTCCACCAGCAGAAGCCAAACGCAGCTCTCACCTTAACAGAAGACAATTTCGAATCCCGGGATCGTTGCCCACCTTGCCGCCGGAACTACGTTTGCCCTCTTTTTACGTGGCCACGGTGGGTGCCGCGTTGATCGACTACATCAATGCCGTCCACCTCTCTACGATAGTCGACTACGCATTGGACATGGGGGTTCCCCGTTTGCACGCTGAGTTGACCGTTACATATGGCGCTGCACCCGAGATGGCAGGCCGCGTGCTACTGCCTCTTGCCGCCGATCTTGGCATTGTCAGTCGGCCTGTGCTCAGCGCCGTTATCCTCCTGGTCCTTGGTGCACTGTTCACCGCGACACCCATACGACATCCGGAGCGCACGTTGCGATCAGAGTGGCCTCATCGGTGGCCATGGGAACGTGCGCGACGATGAAGCAAGTGCACATAGCCGACTGCTTCGGACCAGAGGCAGTCAACCTGGTTGCCGGCTCATCAGCGCTTATCCTCCTTCCAATGCTTCTCTGCAATCCCATGATTATGGGCAAGTCAGTTTTGATTTCATTTACCGGACAAAACAAGTTACATCATAGTTCTAATGTTGGGGAATAAACGCTGTAATACTAACGCAAATTATACTAATTATACAAATTATATAAATTATACAAATTACACGCTGTAATACTAAGCAAGCGAAAGCAAACACACACATTCTGCCGCTCTCCGGGCAATCAAGCGTGTCCTTGCAGAGAAATATCACCCCTACTCTACATATTGCTTCTTTTAAAGTGGGAGAACGTTGCCAGGCTTGAGTGCAGAGCATTGTAAATTGACTTTGAGAGTTAAAAAGTAGCTTTAACGTGCCGTTGGCGGCTGTGCCCCAAGCAGGATTGTCATACATCGTCCTCGCTTTCGCATATCGTCTCATTGCGGTTCCACAAAAAAATACTGTAGGTTCCCCTACTCATCCAAATGCATCTACTGTTTTTGTCATTCGCCAAAACACCTACAAATTTATTTCAGCAAAGAGAGAATGTAAATAAAATACAACTTGGAAGTAAATGTTTCCGACAGTTCAACAAAATACATCGGCTTGAGTTGAAATGGTTTACGAATAAAAATAACTTCCGAAATGTCACTCAAGAAATCACAGCAGCGCTGGTGCAATGAAGGAAGATCAGCGTACATCACGTGAAATTTTAGTCTCTCTGTGTTTACTATAGTTCGGGAGCAACCAATGGCCAACAAATAATCCGAAAAAGCAGTGTTACTACAGCGCTTGCAATGTACTGAAAAAAGTGTATGCAAAGCAAATCCTTCAGCATATGGTTGCAGCAAAAATGTGAGGTTTCGCGTAAGATTTTGTTACGTGTATATTAAAAAATCCATCGTATTTTATTTGTAATTTTAAAGGTGGTGTTTGTACGGGTGCAGCGGGAAAATGTGAATTTATAAGGACATACTATTGAATTGAAATCTCAATTTGCTCGGAAACGCCGAGGTCGCATCGCTATAAAAACCCAATCTCGTACGATGTTCAGGCCTCACAAAATAGTCAGAACTGTTTGCATCCTTTCAACTAAAATTTGACCAATGGCAATTCAAATAACGGCAGTGCATGTGCGTGCCCATGGTTCCCCAAGGCGGCCCTATCACCAGCGATGTTCTTAGGCTACTGGCTCATCACTTCATGGTGGCCATGGCTCTCTGGACATCATAGGAGCAGGAAGTGTGAGAACCTCAACTCTTTTCCCGGTCGCTATGCAGCAGTTCACAGCTGCAAACACGTCATGTCATGTATGAATGAAAAATTGCTTAGGAATTGCCGACCCCTGTGTTTGTCCTCGCCACTTCGCAGCCGTCACGACAATTGCCCTAGTCAGGTCCAGTTGCGGACTTCTCCGTGGCATACCGTGGTTGTTTGTCGCCGCAACTGGGTAATTGTGATACCGCCTAGAGAAGACCCAAAGACGAAAAGCAGACGTGTAACGAGTGTTTGTGCGTCTCCTTCTGTGTGTCTCCACGACCACGACGGAAGCATAGCAGTGCATATTTTTTACCGCTTCCCGCGAAAAGCAGACAATGCGCCTCGCAAAGCATTGTGGACACCACCCGTGCGAAGTTGAAAAAATTGACGCCCACCATGCACGTTTGCCCAAACCACTGCGCTGAAGACGACAACTACCTTCCAGGTCAGAAGCCGCTTGATTTTTCATTATAATGAAGCCGCATTGTATGCTCGCTAAGTACTTTCTGTCGGTGCGCTCACCCCGTGTGGTCTGCTCGAACTTGTAACTGCCCTCTTCGGACCAATATTATGTGCAAAAAAGTATCTTTTATGCGGTACTTAGGTCAAGGTACACGTTTTAATGAAGCCTTGATATAGAGTTTTTTACTCCATTATTTTAGATCATTTTTTAATCCGTACTTGAAGCAGACCTCAAATGCGCATCTGAGCGGTCGGCCCACGCGCAGCGCAACCTACTTGACGCTCAAGTCGGTGAATGACAGGACACCCGCAGGTTTGACTGCTTCAAGCAGCGAGCGCGCGATGTTATTGTATTGCGCATGCTAAGTCGCCTCTTATTTTAGTTTTATCGCACGTGAGCTTCCAGTTTAGTCGCTTCCCGCAACTAAGCTGTGCGTGTTCGAAACGCCCGTAGTGATCCGCGCGATGGCTAACCAAGTAGTACCAAGTTGTACTTATTAATTAGCAAACGTCGCGGGCGCCTGCAAATCAAAACAGTCAAAGGTGGGTCTCATAGCAGACAAATACGAAATTGCGACAAAAAGCATGTACCGCAAATTAGCGTGCGCCCCGAATGTAGAGCAATAATTTAAAACAAAGCCCGATTGCATAAAACCTGACTGTACCCACGGCTACCGAGCGCCACAGTCATTACGCCACGGCATAATATGTTCGCCTAATAAGTTTATCTGGCACCTGTAAGCTGCGTGCTGTTATTGTTGACATAACAAGTCAGATATTTTGTGCAAAAACATTGGCAGCAATTCGATATAAACGAAGTCGTGTTTAACAGACCTTTTTTTGAGTGCTGAGCTGATATGTACAGTGGTTTGCATGTAAAATTGCGTGTTGCGGCTAATGATATCCTGAACTGGGTCTTCAGGCTACTAATAGAGGAGGAAGCTGCCAAAGAAAAGAGCTGTTCCAAGTCAGGACCTGCCAAAATCATCAACCTATGACGCAGGGAAAGCTTCCCGACATGAACAGCTGAGCGCCGAAAGGCAGCTGAGGATGCACCGGTCCACCATCGACCACTGTAAGTATAAGTTAAAAACCCTGCTCTAAAAATGTGCAGAGTGCCCATTCTTTTCTACCTTACTTGTAATCAGGGCAGGTGGGACGTCTGTATCCGCATGAGGCTGCCCAGATGTTCTTGACACGCCAATGATCACCACTGCTAACACTTGTGTGGTGCAGGTGACACAACATCGCTCATTTTTATGCCAATTTAACCAACATCATTATTCGTGCCAACCTGGGACACCATCATTTTCAAGGAGGAAGGAGTGTAGGAGCGCCAATTTCTAACAGCTTGTGTCCAAGTCAGCCACCACACCCAACAGCAACCGTTGGTAGTCATGGCACCAAAAGAGAGGGCGCTTCTTGCACACTAGGTATTCGACATCTTTGAGCCTACTTTTGCTTATTCCTGCCGAAAATTCCGTAAAACAAATTTAGGCAGTAATGCCATTGTGATTTGGCCAGCAATAACACCTGTTGACATACTGCTGTGGGATGATGATGTTTCTCCGGGGGCAAAATCTTATTCAGTAGACCATAATGTTGAGGCTTTAAAATGAGTAGAAGAATCCCGGCTACGGAAATGTGCTACTTCGAAATATGTGGGTATTGCTCCCGCCGCATGACTGCTCGGACGTCGTAGTAAGATACTGACATTCTTTTGTTCACTGTTGGGAGCATACACCACTGACACACACAACGTACACAATGAAGTTACCCTGGCTCGATTACGGATAGGCCAACACACGTGCAGCGCACTCCCACCTGCTCGCGGGACTTCCATGACCTATGTGCAGCGGGTGTGGAGAGGCCCCATCCATGATCCAAGTGCTACTTCAATGTGAGGCACTTGACACCACACGACGCAAACCCTTCCAACAACTACACAGACAATACATCCTGTTTTACCCATCATATTTTTAGGAGACGAGCCCATGTTTTTTTATCAAGCGTGTTTTTAAGTTTCTCACTAATGTCAATATTTTACACCTCATCTCTTATCATGCATCATGAAAACCTGGTCCTTTACACCAGTCATCTTTATTAGCTTGTGTTTTACTTCGTTTATTTTTACTGAAATGCTTCACTTTTACTTTCATGTCACCCAAATGAAGTAATCATTCTTTGGCGCTGTTTGCCCTCAGTCGACCTTGCGCCATAAAAATTCAAACATCATCATCATCCCCATTCTTTTTTTATGTGAGAGTTTGCCTTATGGCATGACAGTATATACACAACATCGCAATGCTTTCACGCAGAAACGCCAGCCGAGACCGGTAATGAGGGCCCCATATCCACCGATGTAGACCAGGGGGTCTCCCAGGATGTAGCCCTGTGCCCTGGAGGTGTTGCAGACGAGAGATTTGAAGGGCAGGGCAGGTCCATAGAAGGTGGCTCGTGTCGGCTTCGGACGCAGAGACCGTACGGATGCAGGGACCGCAGGTGCGTGATAGCAGACAGGCCAAGCGTGGTCACTGTTGGGGATAAGGCCATCCCAACTCGAAGCCTCCGCAGCAGGACCTCCTCCCAGGGAGCGAGCCCACTGGGGAGGTCAGTTCCACGCGGTGGAAGTAAAGCACGCGTGGCGCGGCGGAGGTGTCCACCCTAGAACTTTTCCACCAGCAGTTCTTCTAGGGTGGACACCGGAACAAGTGGTAGCGGCCGTGGAAGGTCTATACGGCGACAGGCGCGATCCGCCTCTATGTGGGCAGGAAGCATGTCCCGACTAACCTAGAACACACGCACAGGGCATGGGTAGGTGTCTAGGATTGCGTGAATACGTGCCGACATGCTAGTGCTACGCGCAACGCGACGTAGATCACGTATCGCTGTCGTTGAGTCCGTGTATATTTCCAGTTTCACGCCAGTTGTTGCTGTTGATGCAAGCGCTTGGAGCCCATCCCGAATTGCAGTAAGTTCTGCCAACAGGCTTTGTAGAGGGCGGAGGGTCTTGCAGGCGCAGCACTGGTTTAAGGTTGGGTGAGAGGGACAAGCCAATGCTGTGGTTACGAGACAGTCGTGTGCCCCGGCGTCCACGAAAGCCTGCATGACTCGTGTCCGCGTCGCAGGAGCCCAGTGACGGACATGAAGGAAGGCTGCATCCGGAGGTTGATGAAGGCCAGAGGTTCGGACAAGTAGCCTTGCAGAGGCTTGTTGTCCATCACCTGATGGTAGAGCCAGGGTGGTGTAGCCACAGAAAAGGCTGGCATCGTATCAGGAACGTGGCCCATATATGCAGCGAGAGCCGCTGCCTCCGGTACAACCCATTCTCTTGTTGTCTGTGTGGAAATACCGCGTGTGTGTCAGCATGGGGTTAAAGCAGCAACAGCATGTATTTCTTGGTTTCATTTGCTGTTTTGTATGCTGTTTCCATTTATAGTGAAATATACCAGACACAGTGAACGTTTATTCAGGCACGTATGCGCTGAAACCAGCCAGACATACACAGGCAATTCAAAGCTTTAATAGGTTATAATTAAAAGCTTGCGCGTGGGCGGCCACATTTCCTGCTGAGGAGCACAGGGATCTGGATTCAAAACGCAAAATTTTCTAAAAGCCAAAATTACTTTCTTATTTTAATTTTAATCTTCTGGGCCAAGTGTAACCTTGTGATACCCAAAGAGAAGCCGAGAAAAAGGCCCTCTTGTAATAAGCCACCGACGGTTGTCCCTAAAATGACTAAACTAGCACTTATGCACAGTTTGAAGAAACCAGCCGTTTGATAATATTGCTTTTATGTACTGCAAGAAGATCCTTTGCAGAAAATAGGTTGCTAGTGAACTACTGTCGGGTCATTTTAAGTGCGGAGAACATTACGGACCCGGCTTGCTTCACTGCTCGTATGTGATCACGGAGTAGCGCAGCGAAAGAAACTCCGAAAAATAAAACCGATTCCACTGGTTGGGACCAAAACTGGATAACTTGCTTTACGAAGCTAATGTGTGTTTCATTGCGCTACAGAAACCTGAAACAAATTTAGCAAATTTCACTGCTGTTTTCTGGAAAGCGTACTGGAAAGCCTCAAATAATCCAAACTCATCATCGATCGAACAAAGCGCATCACTACACAATTGCCCAGCAAAGCATAAAAAGATCTGCAGAGTTTTTTTAGGCCTGATCAGTGGCTCCAATCTGCCGGTTTTTTCATTACGGTATGTTGAGTCCCTGTTCTGAGTGCCAATATTTGGTTGCGCCCTCAAATAAGTCACAGAGCCCTTCCCATTTCATAGGTGCAGTATGCAGATCGTTTGAAAACCACTCCATTGAAACAATTACACTTTCATGATAGCTGCGAAGTTCCCATCCACCAAAATTGCGGCAAGATGTGGACTTCGGAGCATTTCGAATAAACCAAGCTGTATGTCATCTTCGCGGTCACATAAAGCGCAAAGCTTGCTCGTGCTAGTTACTTGAAAGAAGCACATTATTCATCACCTGGCACCAGAACTGCCTGTTTACTTTTTTTCTTTCCTTTTTTTGCAGGATGTGCATGGGAACCCATTTTCACTCCCGAAGAGCAAGGCAATGCTACTGCCGTTGCAGAACTGGCGGCTCCAGCTCATGTAACAATTGAGAAGGGCTCTTCAAGTTACATCTGGAGCACTTGGAGAAAAAGATGTCTACACCATAAATGGTCCAATTGTTCATTCCTTTATCGTATTAGCCTCACTGGAGTTGCTAGAGCATCTGTTTACAGCCCTCATCGGTGCAGTCCATTCCTGAAGAACAAAACAAACGTTGATTATTAAATACTAAATTGTACTTAGGTGTGCGTTACTTTTAGAGAAAATGCCGACATATTTTTCAATAGCTCTCCCCTTATCACGTAAAATCAACCCCTGCACACTTGCTAGACTGCAAGCTCTGGTCGACTAAACGAAGTTAACTCAAAAGTCGCTTAAAATAGCCCCCTTTGCTTTTTTGAAATTCAATCATGCATAACTCTCTCAGGAGGGGCACCAATTTGTAAACGCTGCTACAGCATCAGCCTATGACCAAATATCAAGAATAAGAAGTAAATTGATCGGCTTACCGCCAAACGCTGCAAGCTAAGCGGTTTCCATTCTTGCTCTGTCGTAACGCCTTCCAGACGATTACTCTTAGTTCTGCTGTACAACGTGCATCGGTCAGAGCATGATTGGCCTTCTCGTTAGCGGTAAGGTGTGGTTAAGCAAAAACAGTTTTTTGTATTGCAGATTGTGAATGCGCGCCGCGACCCTTGCGTATTGCTGAACTATGCAACATCAGGACGTTATGAAAGCGAGAATTAGGCTGACTACTTTTACATACTAGTGCAACACAACTACAAACTGACATTATTGTTTCAAGTTATTTAAACTGACTATAATGCGACATAAATTACAATGGTGGTATCAAACAAACCGAAGGCAGGCATCATAACAGTGAGCACAAAATAAAAATCAGGCGGCATTGTGGAACTACACACAGTGCCACAACATATACAAAACTTACTAAAGACAGTACTAATGCAATGTGGCATGAAAGGCTGTTTAAATTCTACGCCGATTGTTGCCTACAGAAATTGGCCAGCTGAACATCCATACCTCTAGTATACGGTGTTTCCGTTTTTCGCCACCATCTAAAATGCAGAGTCCACCAGGGCGACCGAGCCCACTGCGTAACAAACCCAGTTCGACAGCACACAATACAGCGCACAATCTAAAAATCTGCCGAGATTTAAAAGAACAGGCGTAGCGCATTTTTCTGTAGTTTGCGCGCTCACCAGATTCATAAGGTTACGTCGATGCCATATCACAGCCTGAACAGTAGTAGTTAATACTCCACGGCGTACCGGTAGCATTTAGTGACGGAGGCAGCAAGGTGCTTGCACTCTTTTTAAAGCCCTGGTGCTCACGAGCAGTGCCCTTCAACGATCTTTGGCTAGCTAGAGAGGCAGCTCATCTTGAGTGAAATGCGATGCGCTTCTCGGTCGCTCCCGACGTTTGCAGGCCCATAGATTCAATCTGGGCTGTTTTCATCGCTCCGATCTTTGACCCCGATCAAGATAAGCTCGACAGTTGAAATCTTGCGCTCTTGCTCGCCAAAGAGCACGCTAATTGACGCTGCAGCCTAAAGATCTCAGTACGATTGTGAGAGAATCTTCGACGGATTAACTACTTTGCGACGGCATTTTGGTTGTTGTGATTAATGTTGCCAGAATGCGTCGCGCACCCTGGAGTTGCGAATATTTTCACGCAGCAAAAGGAAATGCTCCAATCTTGAAAGCAAACCAAGTTTATTGGAGCGAACTTGTGCACCCCTACCAACTCAAAGAATGCGAAGAATACACAGGCGGCGAAGCAGCAGTCAAAAGATGACGTGCGCAGACGAGAGTCGGCGAATCGAATACCGCGGTGGCTGCGGGGGGAGTATTTATTTTTCAGCGAGATCGTTTACCGAAACGTCGAATAAGAACGAGAACACAGGAGATCAAAGATTATTCTACGCTAGAGACATCAGGGCCAAACACTTTCCGTATCAAAACGAGATAGCGCGAGCGGCATTCGAAAAAAAGGAAAAGATACATGCACGTTGCTTGAAACACTGATAACCCATCATAGAAAATATAGCTCTGAACTTTACACAATAACCACAGCGAAACAGAAAACGGACACACGACGCGGATTATCCGCATCATCCGTTTCTTGTGTCCTTTTTTCTTTTTGCTGTGGTCATCGTGTAAAGTACAGCGCAATTTGTTCTGTGATGTCTAGATACCAAGTAGCCCAACACCAAGCTTTATTGAATGATAACACAGCCCGTCACCCCCGAATGGTAAAAGAAAAACAGAAGTATAGAAGCAGAATGCATGGCTTGCAGCAATATTCATAATTATTCTGTTATTTTCGGTCAGCGGGAAGAAAGTGTGGCTGAGAATAATGCAGATGCCCCCGCAAAACACCTGTAAGTTCAACAAATGAACGACTTGACCCGGTCAGTTCACCACCGTTTTTCTGTTCACTTGAAATGATTTTGTTAAAAGTTGCAACCCTGCGCACGCGAACACGTGCGGCTTTGCGTACGCAGACATTACTGCCGTTCATTTTATGTGTAGGTTTTTCCCACCCTGTGCGGGGTGATGTGGCTACGAACTTGGAACGGGAAAATATTTGCAGGCACTCACCTCCACTTGCACGTGCCTCCAGTTTCTAAAAAGTTAACTACTCCGTATAAGGCCATCTAGTCCCCTTCCTGTCGGGAGGAGTTTTACCAACACACGATTGTTCTAAAGGTGCCACGGCTTTTTGGTGGGTCCAGGAAAGTAACGCCGCCTTCATTTGTCTTACCTAACACCATGTCGCCTCTCGTGTCAATTATTCTGCAAACAGTGAAGGAGAGGGACCAGCAGGCATTGGTCCCAAGAGCTGTATCTACTGTATTTATCAGCGTAGCGCAAACAAACTTCATCGATTGCTTTTAGAGAAAGATTCCGGGAAACCGCTTGTATTGTTCGTAGGGCTGGCTAATTTACTATTTTCCGAATCTGACTCCTTAAGGGACACTTCGTTGCTTTTGAAGACTTCTCTACTCATTGTCAATACAAAAATGTATTTTTACCAAAATACCTGTCGATGCAAATTTAAATTATCACTGCGGCATTTAGCATAAAATCCTTTGCACAGTGCAGATCCACGTTCAGTAGCATGTATTGTACATCGAGCATTTAAGGGCTCGAGCACAATCTCGTGGCAGCAAAATCGTGGTTTTTCCATAACTTGTATGGGAATATTTCCCTTATAGTTAGTTGGGGTCGGCCTGCTTTCGGTCCTATCAGGGCATTTAGTTAAGGAGACGAGATTCCGGGATGTAGCCCCAAAAGCATGGCGCAGGGTGGCGCTGGCGTTTTTCTTCTGGGGAGAGGATATGCACGCACGCTCGCTCTTTCCATACTGGAAAGAGCGGCTGCGGTGAGCAGTGAACAAGTTATGACAGGATTTTCCCGTTCTGTTCGAGGTGATGTGGCTGCGAACGTGGAGCGGGAAATGTTTGTAGGCACTCACCTCCCCTTGCGTCCGGTTTCTATGGTTTACAGTGTACATTTATTAGTGTATTGAGAAGCATGTATTGTACATCGACCGTTTAAGGACTCGAGTAAAATCACGTTGCCACAAACTCGTGGCCATCAAGTGACTTGTATGGCGATATTCCCTTAAAATGACGATTGTGCAACAAAGGAATTTCTTGGGACTTTGCTGCACCATCCGTTGTTTTCCCGCTGCGTGGTAGTGAGCTAGACGATGACGGCCGATTGCCCGTGGGGCGGGTGTACAGTACTGTGCTGCTTTTCTAACGTGGTTGTCCACGCAATCAGAGGTGAGCGCGCGGCGATAGGCGACCCTGCCCGGTGGCGTGGCTCGCTGGAATCCGTAGTGACCAATCTCTTCGCACTCAGTGCTGTACGGTAGCAGTAAGAGCATGAGCAACACCGCTATTCTATTCGCATGCTAGTACTCTCATTGCAGTGTAGCAGGTTAAAAGGTTGATGTAAACGTAGTTGGCAACTACGAAACTGCGCCGTGTTCGTTGGTGATTCCTGTAGCCCAAAATATTGATGTTTCCGCGAACCCCGGATTCTGAAATTCAGTACATATGCAGAAGCTTGAGTAGGCTCGATACCACGTTTCTTCTTAGTGTTCGATTTTTTGTAATACCGAATCCCCACTCTCCCACGCTTTAAGAGTTCTGGATGTTGCTGTTATGTATTTTTTGCAGGAAAAGTATCCTATGCTTTGTGTGTAAGCGCTTTGGGTTTTTGTTTAGTCATCTTTCCCTAGTAAAGGGTTGCACATGAGGCAGCCCAGCGCACCATGAAGACAGACTATAAGCATCTGCTTGAGAGCTGTGTAGGGGTAGTCCTGTTGTATTCATAAAATTGTTATTAAAATACGTTGTGTTGCTACATTTAATTTTTGCATTTCGTACATTCTTTCTTGCATTCCCTGAATTGCGGGGTTGCGTAGGCGACCGAGGTGGGAGGAAGCTGTAGACTCGGTATGCAAGGGCTTTCCATAGTTATTCTGAGTGGATAGTCCCGGTCAGCATTTGTGACCGCCGATGACAGCGCCCGCCCCCGCAGCGCAGTCGTGTTCCATCTCTGATGTCGCTTGGAAATGTGCTCCATGCCACGCACAGCAGATAATGATTGTAGGATGCCATTGGGGTGATGATAGTGGTGCTGTAACCCGATTAAAATGCCTGCGGGTGTGCCGGAACCTTGGAAGGACGCGACCATAATTCCAATCCACAAGAAAAGTTACATCAGGGACTTGAAAAAGTACATTCCGATCAGCTTACTGTCAGTCCTCTACAAGGTAATTACCAAGGCAATCGCTAACGTAATTTCTGCCACCTTACATTTCATTCAACCGAATGGTTGATTGTTGGCTTGTTTGTAGGGTTTAACGCGCCAACTCAACACAGGCGATGATGCCTGCCGTAGTGGAGGGCTCCGGATTAATTTTGACCACCTGGGAATCTTGAACTTACGCCGCGATTTCATACACACGGCCGTTTTTACTTTTCGCCCACATCAGATAAGCGGCCACCGCGGCCGCGAATCGAACCCGAGTCCTCATGCTCAGCAGCACAACGCCTTAGCCACTCAGCCGCCGCGGCTGGTGGACAAACTAATGAACAAGCAGGGTTTAGTGAACGCTAATCAACAACGTACCATATTCGAACAATTATTCAGGTGATAGAGAAATGCACAAAGTATACTCAAGCCTGTACATAGCCTTCATAGATTATGAGAAAGCATTTGACTCGCTTGAAACCTCAGCAGTCATTCAGGCATTGCGGTATCAGGGTGGAGACGAGCATACCGTAAGAATACTTGAGGATATCTACAATGAGTTCGCCCCTACCATCGTCCTCCATAAGTAGAACAGTAAAATATCTATAAAGAAGGGCGTCAGACAAAGACGAATCTTTCCAATGTTATTCACAGCATGTGTGCAAAAGGTATTTAAAACATTGCATTGGAAACAGGGGGACGTGAAGGTTAAGGCGAATACCTCAGTAACTAATTGCAAAGCATGCTTACCCCACTGGACAACCACAGTAGGACCGACGGCCTGAAAATTAATACGCATAAATCTAAAGAAATGCTCAATAACCTAGGGGGAGCACAGCGGTTTGAGATGGGTGGCGAGGCAGTGGAAGTGGTAAGCGAATATATCTACTTAGGCAACCTACTTAAGCAATCCCGTATCCCAGCCATTAGGCAGAGATAATAGACGGAATGGGATTGAGTGCATGTAACAGGCATTCTCAGAAAATGAATAACAGCCTATCATCGTCCCTGCAGAAAAAAAGTATAGGACAGCTGCATCTTACCGGTGCTCACCTACGGGGCAGAAACTTGGAGGCTCACTAAAAAGGTTCAATTTGAATTGAGGACGACTCAGCAAGCAATGAAACGGAAGATGATAGGCGCAACATTAAGGGACAAGAAGAGAGCGGAGTGGGTCAGGGAACAAACGCGTGTTAAGGACATACTAGTCAAAGTTAAGAAAACGAAATATGTGTGGGCAGGGCATGTAATGAAAAGATAAGATAACCGTTGTCTTTAAGGGGAACCGAGTGGATCTCTAGGGAAGGAGAGCGTGGCACGGGGCGGCAGAAGGTTAGAAGGGCAGACGAGATCAAGAAGTTTGCGTGGATAAAGTGGTCGCAGTTAGGACAGGACCGGGATAATTGGATATATATGGGAGAGACCTTATGCCCTGCAGTCGGCGTACATAAGGTGATGATGATGGTGACGCGAGGCGCTGACAGCGAATGATGCTGCCGCCTTTACACGTTGACAGCATGTAACGACAATCCTGACTGCAAGTTTACAGGCACAAAATAAGGCAGTGCCGGTGCGACATTCAACGTCTATCCCCAATGCGACGCCGTAAGATCCGTCGCGTTGGGCGGCTGTGACACCTATATCGGCACGCTGTTGCAGTAGTTTGGCACTGGTATTTGCCACCCATCAGCATCACTATGAAACTTGCACCTCATAGACGCAAGTTGGACGCTATCTTTACACGCCATACATTTGACCATCCAGGACGGAAGAACGACGCTTTCATATCTTTAGTGACTACAAATTCCAAATGTACAGGATAACCTCTTATGGTCCCCCCGAAATCAGGCCGCTCGCCTTCATTGAGAATCCATCCGCATCGTTCGTCACGTCAGCGCAAATTCATTGCAGTTAAAGCTGTTTCTCGCGCCGTAATCCATGCTACAGAACAAGGCCGAAGTGTCGTCGACTTCGCCACCATGAGCGCCGCTCGAAGTTCCGACAACTATAATTCTAGCTGCATCGCGCGCGCAATACCATCCTGGTGTTTGAAAGTGTTGGCTCAGTGATTGGGACTTGCCCTCCCGGTCCTACGTCGACCGGCCGTCCTCGTCGCCATGTGCCTTGCCGGAATAACGGGACCGTCTTTGACGTCCTTCATTCTTTGTCCAGTTGTGGAAGTGCTGCGCCAATCTGCTTTTTCTGCGCCATCCCGCTCGAAAAACCAATAGTACACCAAAACTGCTCGCAAGCAGTGCCGGAATATTTGAGCCATTTGTGAAATGACGTTAAATGCCAGTCCCATTGCTTAGGGAGCAGCAGGGATTCATTCTTTCATCCGCAATTCCGGACGTTGCGCGCTCCGGCGGTTTAGCCGGACATTGGAGTAAAGTTGGGGGGCCGGTCAACGCGCAAACTTTGCCCGGACATGCATCTTCACCGCACAACACGTCGCGACATGAGCCATGCGGAGTGACCAGCAGTCGTGGTAAACTTCCCGCTTAGTGTCAAACACAAAGAATAAAATAACTGTGCGCTTCAGTCAGAGCTCTCAAATTTATCTTCTCAACTTTATCAAAAATTATCAACATATAGTTTCCTCGCTGTAGCCGCACTCGTCTCAGCTGTGAGCAATCTAAGGTGCCCCGCCATACTGCGTCTTCGCTTCACACACGCCGACCCCGTTTTCCCGCTTCAGCCACCACTGTTGATATTGTCACTCCCCTTCGTCCTTGCGAGGACCATTGCTACCTCTTAACCTGAAATGGAGCCTTATTTACTTTACCTGAAGCGATGCCCTCCGCACGGCTATTGTTCGAGTTCTCATCTCACTCTTGGTCAGCCGCTATGTCCCCTTCACAATTACTAGTGACCGTGGTCGTCGGTTCAATGCCACGTTTTCCGCTAACTTATCTCCACTCCGTGGCGTCAATCGCATAAGCACGACCACATCTTTCCACCAAATATCAAACGATGTCATAGAACGTTTCCATCACGGTCTCAATGCTTCTCTCATGCATTTTGATTTTTCTCCACGATGGATATAGCGCCTTATTCTTGACATCCGCGAAGCGTTCACTGTGTTTCTTCAGGCCGTGGTGTAGAGCACGGGTTTTCAACACTCTCCGAGTCTCTGTCGAATTATTCGAGCGCTCGCGAAGTACCCATCCGGACGTTCCCGTCAACGCCTCCCATATGACGAGTGCTAGGCGTGATGTTCGCCCCCCGCCAACGACAGTCTTCTCGTCGTTCCTACATCCACGCACGACGTTGAGAGCTGCCCGCACGTCTTTGCCGCGACGCTGTGCGCACTCATCCACTACCCGAGTACGACAATTAGTTTCCGGTGCTCAAACGTACACCGAAATTGTGCCTGTCCTGCCGCTCATTAACGGCGGCCTCCGTTGTTCACCTGAAGCGTCCGCACTTTGGCTATGACTCTATCGGCACCAGAGCTATTGCATGTCCTCACCATCTCCTATACAGCCCTTCGTCTCTTGGTTCTCTCTTGGGCACACGCATTTGTCTTGATGTGACGTGTGCCGGAAGTGACGTGTTTGGGACGTCCTTCGCTTAATTTGTGCTTCGCTTCACGGTCGCCTGCGATACAGCGAGCACGAACTAGCTCGTTCCAATGTCTTCTTAAGCCTTAAGTAGGGATAGTCTGAGTCCTATGCCTGTGTCGGTAATACAGCTTCTGCCTCAGTTTTGTTTAATTTCCTCCAAGCAAAGTGATGTTGCAGACGGGTTTTTGGAACGTTTAAAGTTTACAAGGTCCGGGAAGCGCTCGCGGTAGCGGGGCTAGCGGAACCGTTGGCGGCAGGGTGAAAAGAGACAATATAAAACTCCTTGGGAGGTGTACTTGGAGGTGCGTCAATGTACGGCTGATGGAGCACCGTGCTTCACTCAAGAATAATCATTTTGCGTATATCACTCGGCACTGTAAGGCCCACGAGGAAAACAGACAAGAAACATGCAACCCATTGTATTAGGACACGTGTATTCTTTTGCGCCACAATGATGAGTTGTCAAGAGAGTTGGGGCAAGCGTTTCATATAAGAAAAAGTGAAGGGAAGTGCATTAGCCATGCTTCTGTGACACTGTACGATATGTAATTTGCCTTGCTGTCAAAGACGATGCCTTAGGTTGTGTTTTTTGGGGGGGAGTGGGCTACGATAAGATTGTTGGCGCACTGCTGTATAGTGATGACGTTTAGTGACACGTGTGTTGTATGATTCTATATATGTGTGTTTTCTTTCGATTAAAGATTTAGTTGAGAGTCAGCGCCGTATTGTGACCCCTCTTCTTTGTCGTTGTGTTGTTAAGCGCTGTTTAGGATGGATGAAAGTCCTGCGCTGGTCGAAATGAAAGGAAGCAGTCACATGACCGGGTTTTGCAAACGGTGAGGACACGTAAGTACTGATACCCGGATGTCAGCAATATGTAAACTCCTTCTTGAGGAGTTAAATAAACCTCATAACGGCGTATTGCTCCTCCCACATCCGGGACATCTGTTTTTCCAAAAACGTCGCAGTAACAGGTGCAGCCGAATTAATTTATTTTGTTGGATAATATTCCTTTATTGCTCCATGGCTGAGTAATACTGCGTTTAGCCCAACACAAAAAGTTGGCTGCAGTTCATTGCCGTACCCTTCGTGCAATAAAGCAGGAGAAATTATCTGCTCTTCAAAGCCCCAAGCAGAAGTTGATATGCACCGATCAAAAGCTTTCCTCTAGTGATACCGTTTACATCAAGAAACACACACGCACAAGCGCACGCACACAAACACACAACACACACCACACACACACACCACACACACACACACACACACACACACACACACACACACACACACACACACACACCAGAACAAGAAAGCGGCAAAGGCAAAAAGAGAAAAAGGTCAGCTGAAAGTTTGTGTGGATATCGAACGTAAGGTCACCCTCTAGGAGAAATGAAACCTCGAGAATTATTTGCACTGCTTCCCAGGATGAATTAACCGAAATAGCCTCCCTTCAGCAAGCAGGTAATGGCGTGGGAATTACTAGCTGAGAATCTGAGATTCCTTTTAAACAGGAAGGCCTAGATCACAACGTGCTGGTTAATATTACATCAATATTTTTAACATAGAACTGGAGAAGGGTGCCTCGTTTTGAGGAGGCACATTAATATAATAAATCTAAGAAAGAAGGTACACAAATTTGATATGTTATTTTATTAAATTACATGTGAATTCGACCCCTCTTTTCTTACTGAAGCTTGGTTGTCTAAGAGTCGATTCAATGCCACTGTTCCACGGGCACCTGAGGAGAGAACGGAATAGAGGAGAGGGTGCTAGTGTATATATAAAAGACACGCTAGACGTAACGCGTACTGACAATTTTTTAGAAATTACCAATAATTGTGAATATCTGGATTTCCCTATGCAATAATGACGATGTGTTTAACTCCTACTGGCAACAAAAGGACGACGAACACATTATGAGAGCGACTGTTGACAAATCTTGTTTGTGCAATGAATCATACCTAATTAATGGTGATTTGCACATGGATATGAAAAACGATGCACAGTCACGTGGGGAATATACAGATTTTTTAACGATTACTGATATCTCGTTTTCGCAATGAATCATGCGTCATTAGTGGTGATTTCAACAAATATGAAAATTTAGACGACGCACTCACTTCAGCTAAAAACATAATTGTAATCTTGTCGTGATTTTTGAATCGCGTGAATCTACCAACTAAAATTGGCACAAATAGCGCCACACTTTTGAATGACTGTAGAACAAATTTTTGTGACTAGGCTATAGGCAGGCGTCCTCACGGCGGATATCTGTGGTCGTCTTCGTGTTTTCTGTATCGCCGATTGTGATACAGTTGAACTTTTGCCTACTCATCCGCGCTTTTCTACAAGTTCCACAATCACACTATCGAACATTTCCGACTAGTTCATCCGTTAAGGTAGGTCGACACCTACAAAAACGCATTTTTTGAAAAAAAAATGGCTTTTTTTTTAAATTTCACATTGTCAACATCCCTGTCTATTGAAGAATATTTAGAAAAAAAATTGTGCTGTTATCTTAATCGGTTAAAAAGTTATGATCATTTTTCAACCCTGCCGAGAGGCATCCGAAACCGAAACTGAAGGTTTCCGATTCCGCAGTATCTGCCATATCGTCCTAAATGTTTCTTCGAATATACGTTACGTACTGCTAATTTATTTAGCTACATTCTAAGCTTTTGGACACATTTCGGGATATTCTACATTTGATTTATTTCAAAATTTTCACTAAAGGGCAATGGGTTGCACACTCGTGTTCACGTTGCGCGCATTTGCATTGCCTTGCGTTCGTGTCTGGTTGTCCGTGTTTTTTCGTATGCCGTTTTAAGCTCATGGATTTAGTTCTAGCCTCGCAAGGAGACAGTTATAGTACTTTATAGTCTGCAGTTACAGGTATAGTACGAGGACGTCATGCCTGACCACTGACTGTCACCGTATGACGAAGGCTGCATGTGAGTCAACTGTAAGACTCGAAACAGGCAAAAAAAACATGTGCGCCTCAGCTCGGTCAAACGGAGTTCGTGCCGGTTACAAAGAGGGTGCAAGCTATAAGCCTGGCGGATTTTAGGCGCATTGACTGTTTCTTATATTACGTACAATAGGTCTAAACCTTCAAAGCCATTTTTCTCAAAACTTGATTTTTTGCAACCATTAGTTACGCGAACAGTGATAACTTTTTTTCTAGAAATTATTTCCTTGCGAAACTTTGTGTGCTGTTTATTTATATATAGAGCTATGCAATCAAGCAGAATTACTGGAAAATATTGGTAACTTTTTATATTATGGCCAGTTGTAGGAAACCCAAACGTGCCAGATTGCAAATTTTTGAGTCTTTTTATGATTACGCAACCTAGCTTAAAGATGTGATATTCATGGAGGTTAGTTGCACAGGCTATTGTCTTCATTATGTTCCTGCCAAGTCGTGTTTGAATCGCACCTACCATTTTGAACTTATGACTGTTCGCGCAACATGCATATTTTGGCGCATTTTAATTTATATAAATTTTTTGTTAGACATTTTTAGCAATTTTATCTATTTAAAGTTTCTAACTGTATAAGCTTTACAAGCCAAAAATATAATTGTAGCGTTTGGGCTACACCTGTAAATTTTTTTTTCGGAGGTGGTGACCTACCTTAATTTACGGCGTCATTTATCGAGTAAAGAATTTAAATACCGTTTTTAACGCTTTTGTCGAGTTCATAAGACAATGCCTGGTGGATGTAAATTTGTATGAATGCGTAAAAAAGGAAAATTATCTATATTCCACAATTTGAACAAAATAAATCACCCTTAAATACCTAAGGCGTAGATAATGATCAGAAACACGCCAAGTACCGATAAAAAAATAATCAAGAAGAGAGTACTACACACACCCATTTTTTACAAACATAGCCAGCCTGAGAAGACATGGGATACTGCTAACAAAATACCAAGGAGACAATAAGCAGTACAGCGCCAATTCATGCATTTACATAGACTGCGTCATTGTCCAAAAAACAATTTTGCGGTTATATTTCGATGGTCATGGCTGCGACGCAAACTGGAGGACAAGTGCTTTGTTCGGTAAAGATTCGATACTTTGGTCTAACCAAATTGAAGGTTCTGCACACTATGTATGAACACAAGACTAACAATCAAGTTAACTATAATTATTCCAACTACAAACTCAGGCATACGACATCTTCCCAGCTTTAGAACGATTTACTGTAAGCACGACGACCAGCACCTGTGCAAAACCAAGGAGGTGCATCGTGAAACGCAGGCCGTGGCTCAGCTGGACTATGTTCCCCAAACATTACTCATTTCGACCACAAAGAGAACGGTCATCTGCCACCTGTCCAAGGACGGCACTTCCGTAGTCCAGCTTGGCAGCCATGAAAGGAAGTCGTGAGTGACTACCGTGTGACCTTTTTTTTTTACTATAGAACGTCAGTACTAGGCGCAGTAGCAGTTATTTAAAAGGGTGGGTAAGGCGGCCCAGTTCAAAGCAGAGATTTATCTTTACGTACTTGCATCTTGGCCTTCAGTTGATAAGCTTCGTGACGCTCGGTGAACCCGGAAACTTGTAGGGGCGGTGGAAGGTAGTACAGTAAAACCTCATTACAGGAGACAGTATTACAAGAGACACTTGGTTATAGGGTGTATTTGAACGAAGACGGTTTGGTTAGTTTTATTATGTTCCCCATGTTAGCAACTTCGCATAGAACCCTTGGTTACAAGAGAATTGTTTCCCGGCACCCTCGAGTGTCTCTTGTAATGAGGTTCTACTTAATTAAGTTCTGCAGTAACTGGTGCTGTGTATTCAAAGAATCTGTGGCGTTTGAAAATGGTCAAAATGGCTTAAGCTTTAAGCTCAATACCTGTCGTGGGTGGCCCTAAATTAGTCCACTTCCAAAGGATGGAGTTGTATCAGAGATTTGCTCTTGGGGTAATTTTCCGAACGGGAATTATATTTGCTTAGTGTGTAAGCAGAAGATCAATAAAAAGTTGCAACGTGTGCTGTGCACCACCCTTGAAGATGCTATGACAGGTCCTTGAAAGTTCTTGTTTTTTTTTCATTTCTTGTCTCTGAATTCTGTATGAACCCTGTTTATGTTGCTAGCTGGTTCTTCAGAATAAGAATCAACCCCGAGTACTTGGCACCTAATTGTGGATTGCCCGATACAGTAGAGCACGTCCTTCTAGAGTGTCCGGCATACATCCAAGAAAGAAATCACCTCGCAGAAAAGATTGAGTGCCTCAACAACGCATCTATATCTTTTAGGCTTGTGCGAATAGTGATATTTTAGTTCGAAGTGAATTCGAAGCGAATAGTCCTAGGGGTCGAATACTTTCGAAGCGAATTCGAATAGCTGTCAGGTGTCACTGAGACATTCCGGTAAAAAAGTTCTACAGTAAAATCTCGATGATACGAATATCGCGGGACCGCGAAAAATATTCGTATCATCCGAAATTCGTATGAACCAACACAGACCAAGAAATTGAGCACTGAAAAAAGTTTTCGTTTAATTCTTTTCTTACTTTCGCATGGAGAAATCCGTGACGTTTTTCTGCTTGTTCTTAACCTCCATATCGCCGAGCGGTAATTTGTGGACTTTCGTCTATTCACTCGCGGTGCCCAAGCTCACTACAGGACGTAGGAGCGTTTTTGCACGCGATTCATGCGCATCGGCGTTGCGCGCGCGATTTTAATGCCCGAATCGGCGATTCCGCGCTCGCGGTCGCCTGTGCCTCTGTCAGAAAATGACGCGCGTGGCAGTGGGAGGAGCCTGGCGCCAATGGGAAGGCGTGCACCTCAGGGCGACAGTTTCAAAGCGCTCGAGACAGCTGGCTGGCTCCACAGGAGATGTTTTGGCTTAGCACCCCGGCAGATATTTCATAGGCACTTTCACTCGCGGCGCGGATGATTTTTTATAGTACCATTTTCGCCCACATTGTTAGCTCGTTCACCGCACAAGAAACTTCGTGTGTGCTTTGAGCGGTATCTTAAGTAGCGGTTAGAAGCGGTGGCTCGAGCGCCCCGCACCACTTCGCTACCGAAGGTGCCGCCTGGTTGCCGCGGCCGGCCGGCAGCGTGCGGGTGGTTTCGCGGCGGCGTCAGCGCGCCTGTGGAGTCCGCGGCGCGTTTTCGCAAACAGAAAACAACAGCCCGGCCGTTCCTGGAGAAAGAGCCCGTACGTCACCGTCTCTCACTCGTTCGTCAGTCGGGCGCCTCGCCGGCTCGTTTGTATCATCCGCCGGGCCGCGCAGGCCCGTTCGCGAGAGCCGAAATTTTTCCCATTGTTGCAGTGGGAACAATTTCATTGTTTGAAACAAGGAAACAGGAGTCTCGACTACCCTGCCGAACATGCGCGAAGGCTGCGACGAAGCGACAACGCTTTGAATGTGGCTTGGCTTGTCTTAGCTCCACGGAGTGTCCCGAGCGGCGGCGCCGAGCCACTCCGGTTGGCGTCGACACCGCGAGGTGGCGCGACTGCGCCCTTTCGCAGCTGGTCTGGCGCAGTCAGACCTGTGGTGAGACTACGAGTCTGGCCTTGCACTGTCATGTTCTCGCGTTCTCTTTCGGCTTTCAAAGGCATTCAGAAGCTGATTATAAACGGCCAAACGTGATTTTTGTTTTACTTACTGCTGCTCCAGGTCGAGCACAAGAACTGTGGCCTCGATGTGGTGAGCCGTTCTGGTTGCAGGCACCTTAGTTCCGCTATCCGCGGTTTTGATTCATCTCGAGCTTTATATCTCGCGCGGGCGCTTCTGAATGTCAATGAACTGTCACCTGTGTTCTCCGCAACACGCCGAATATTGCCTGACGAACGATAATTACTTACTTTTCGCGAACTGGCAGGTGTTCAGCAAGGAATGTTAGTTCCTGCACAGGACAGAGCATCACGGTTCTAAAAACACGTCATTGCTCGTATAGCAGCATTTAAGGGCGACAAATTTTAAGTGCGAATGCACTTTATAAGCGACCCCAAACCATCCACCGCCGGCGTCGGCGGCGTCGGCGTCCGCAGTGCTCCTCTATAAAGAAACAGCATCCGGCGCCAGGTTTCGATCCGCGGACTTTGCGGCCGCAGCGCGACGCTCTACCGACCAAGCCACGGACGCGACGTGATATCAGCGTTAGTGACGCGCCTTATATCTTTAACGCATTCAAACTACCTCGTCAGCGGCGTGCGTTGGCGACTCAGCGGCGTTATAGCGGCTTGATAACTGCGTGGTGTACACGTGATACTACAAACCCGATGGAAGAGATGGAAGAGAAGGCGGCGAGGCGGTGGGCTGCGGGGGCCGAGCGCAAGCGCCGCAAGCGGGCCGACAACCGTGCATTCGCACTTTCACATTCTCCCCCTCGGGGAAATGCGGGGGAATTTTTTTTAGCCGAGATGTTGCAGTCAACTCTGATGTATTATTCGGCGCATGTGCGCAAATAAGCACGTTGACACCCCCCCCCCTCACCCCCAATCCCCTAAAAGAAAGTTTAGACCCGCCGCATAGCACAAAAACGAAACTAACTGCTGCTTGCTTGCCAATATGGTATGGAGTCTTTACTATTTTTCAGAGATCAGAGGTGCTATCATGGCGAAAGACAAATTATTTTGTAGTTATTTCTTGTTATAATTACTATAAAAAAGAACAGTAACATTAATGTTCACTCTTACATGCAATGCTACATGTTAAGCAAAGTTGTGTACAGCTAATGGCCCAGCTTCACCTTTTTCAAACCCGATTGAAATTTTAATAATATACATACAGTGAACGAGATAGAACAGATTACCTTTCAGTGTGCTGTCACAGTTTATTTCGCAATTTGGTCCAGTACTACGGGCATTTACCTAGTTTAGCATACTTTGCAGATTTCCGTCTTTTTGCATTGCTCTGATTCTGATTGTAGGGTTTTACGCGCCGACGCAACGCAGGCGATGAGGCGCGCCGTAGTGTAGGTCTCTGGATTAATTTTGGCCACCTGGGGATCTTTAACGTGCGCCGAAATCTCGTACACACGGGCGTTTTTGCTTTTCGCCTCCATCCGAAAAGCGGCCGCCGCAGCCGGGAATCGAACCCGCGACCTCGTGCTCAGCTTTTTTTTTTTTTTTTGCATTGCTTCTGTTGATGTTTTTGTTGTAAAGTGAATGCGGGTCGTGAGGTAGAATGCACCTCTGCCGCAACAGCCTTACAATGATCACTGCACCCAAGTTCACACTGCTGCTTAGCCTTCACCACACTCAAAATGTCAAGGATGCTATCAAAATGAAGCCCAAGAAGACTGACGCATTCAGTGAACACGTTATCCATGTTTAGCACAAACCTGGCAGAACGGCCTGTACACAAAGTGGAGCTCGCACACTGCAGCCGACGATTCTGCGAGGGGCTTGTCCTAATAGTGACTAATACGTTTCCCCATCCAGTCAGGATGCATCTGTTATTTCCCACACAATTCGACGCACAATGAAATTCTGTACTCAACCAGGCACTCTATGGCACATAACATGGGAGTGCGTCAAGAACCCAGACCTCCCACCTCCTTTTCCTTCCCCTACTCCTGAGCAGCGATGCAGCGATGGCGTAGAGGTAGAACACCCGTCTCGCGTGCAGAAGGACCGTGGTTCGAATCCCGGTGCCGGACAATTCCCACCGGATTTAAAAAAAAAAAAATCCGCGTATTGATGGAATTGCACAAAGGGGCTTGGGGTGCGGCCTGACCCCGGCGACCATTGCCGGTAATGCACCCCCTCACCAGAGCAGGATTGGCCACCCTGGTGTAGTAATGGCCACAACCTCCCATGAATACGCCAACTAACTCTCGGCCCTCAGTCCCCAGCGGCTGCGAAGCAACTGACCACGGCGGCGGTCAGACCTGTGACGCAGCAGAGGGTGCTAAGAATCACTGGATCCGGACAGGCCGCCAATGGAATCTGAACCTGGCAACGTTTAACGCGCGAACCTTATCTAGCGAAGCAAGTCTCGAGGTGTTGTTCGAGGAATTAAAGGGCATTAAATGTGATGTAATAGGTCTTAGCGAGGTTAGGAGGGCAGGCGAAGCCTTCACGGTGCTGAAAAATGGACACGTCCTATGTTACCGTGGTCTAGAGGACAGAAGAGAACTGGGAGTGGGATTGCTAGTCAATAAAAGCATAGCTGGCAACATAGACGAATACTATAGCATTAACGAAAGGGCAGCAGGTCTTGTAATTAGGCTAAATAAGAGGTACAAGCTCAAGGTGGTGCAGGGCTACTCGCCCACATCCAGCCACGACGACCAAGTAGTGGAACGCTTCTATGAAGATGTGGAATCGGCAATGGCTAAAGTAAAAACACAGTATACCGTAGTTATGGGGGACTTCAATGCTAAAGTAGGCAAGAATCAGGCTGGAGACAAGGCAGTTGGGAACTATGGTCTGGGCTGTAGAAATAGCAGGGGGGACCTACTAGTTGAGTTTGCAGAACGGAATAACCTGCGCATAATGAATACCTTCTTTTGTAAACGGGAGAGTCGGAAGTGGACCTGGAGGAGCCCGAATGGGGAGCACAAAAATGAAATAGACTTCATATTATGCGATAACCCTGGCGTCGTGCAGGATGTGGAAGTGCTCGGAAGGGTAAGGTGTAGTGACCACCGTATGGTAAGATCTCGAATTAGGCTAGATTTGAGGAGGGACCGCAACAAGCTAGTACGAAAGAAGCCGATAAATGAGCTAACAGTAAGACGTAAAGTAGAAGAATTCAGGATCGCGCTGCAGAACCGATATTCCGCTCTTAACGAGGATGCCGAGTTTACGACGCAGGAAGCCAGCGACAACCTTACACGCATAATTACGGAGTGTGCAGTAGAAGTCGGGGGCACTATAGCTAGACAGGATACTGGTAAACTTTCACAGGAGACGAAAGATCTAATCAGGAAACGGCAAACCATGAGAATCTCCACCGCAGCTGACAGAATAGAACTAGCGGAGCTCTCCAAGCTAATCAATAAGCGTAAGACAGCTGACATACGGAAGTATAATATGGAGAGGATCGAATACGCTGTAAAGAACGGAGGTAGCCTGAAAGCAGTGAAGAGACGTCTTGGCGTGGGGAAAAATCAGATGTATGCACTTAAGGATAAGCAAGGCAATGTCCTCACAAATAGGGATAAAATAGTCACAGTGGCCGAGGAGTTCTATAGGGATCTGTACAGTAGCCAGGACATACAGGATAATGCCGAACGAGACAGTAGTTCACAGGAGATAGACATCCCACCAGTAACGACCGAAGAAGTAAGGAAGGCTTTGAAAGAAATGAAAGGGGGCAAAGCACCTGGTCAGGATCAGATAACAGCAGACCTCTTGAAGGATGGCGGAGAAATTGTCCTTGAAAAACTGGCAAACCTGTATACGCAATGCCTAATGACCGCAATGGTACCGGAATCTTGGAAGAACGCGAACATCATCCTAATTCATAAGAAAGGCGACATGAAGGACTTGAAAAATTACCGGCCGATCAGCTTACTGTCAGTCGTCTACAAGGTATTTACCAAGGTAATCGCTAACCGAATTTCTGCAACCTTAGATTTCAGTCAACCTAAAGAACAAGCAGGGTTCCGTAAAGGTTATTCAACAATGGACCATATTCACACGATCAATCAGGTGATAGAGAAGTGCGCTGAGTATACTGAACCCCTATATATAGCCTTCATAGATTATGAGAAAGCATTTGACTCGGTCGAAACCCTAGCAGTCATTCAGGCATTACGGAACCAGGGGGTAGATGAGCATTATGTAACAATACTAGAGGATATCTACAATGGGTCTACAGCTACGATCATCCTCCATAAGGAGAGCAGTAAAATACCTATAAGAAAGGGTGTCAGACAAGGAGACACAATCTCTCCAATGCTATTCACAGCATGTTTACAAGAAGTATTCAGAACGTTGGATTGGGAACAGGTGGGTGTAAGGGTTAATGGAGAATACCTCAGTAACCTCAGATTTGCTGATGACGTTGCCTTGCTAAGTAACTCGGGGGACGAATTGCAAAGCATGCTTTCCGCACTGGGCGAACAGAGTAGAACCGTGGGACTGAAAATTAATATGCAGAAAACTAAAGTAATGATCAATAACCTCGGGACAGCACAGCGGTTTGACATAGGTGGCGAGGCAGTGGAAGTGGTAAGCGAATATATCTACTTAGGCCAAGTTGTGACCCCAGATCCAAACCATGAGGCAGAGATAATTAGAAGGATCAGAATGGGGTGGGGTGCATATGGCAGACATTCTCAGATAATGAATAGCAGCCTACCATTGTCGCTGAAGAAGAAAGTGTATGACAGCTGCATCTTACCGGTACTCACCTACGGGGCAGAAACTTGGAGGCTCACTAAGAGGGTTCAACTTAAATTGAGAACAACTCAGCGGGCAATGGAGCGGAAAATGATAGGTGTAACATTAAGGGACAGGAAGAGAGCGGAGTGGGTCAGGGAGCAAACTGGTGTTAAAGACATATTAGTAGAAATTAAGAAGAAGAAATGGACGTGGGCAGGACATGTAATGCGAAGGCAAGATAACCGCTGGTCATTAAGGGTAACAGAATGGATCCCTAGAGAAGGCAAGCGTTGCAGGGGGCGGCAGAAAGTTAGATGGGCAGATGAGATAAAGAAGTTTGCGGGGATAAATTGGTCACAGTTGGCACAGAAACCGAGGCAATTGGAGAATAATGGGAGAGGCCTTTGCCCTGCAGTGGGCGTAGATAGGCTGGTGATGATGATGATGATGATGACTGTAAGCAATATTTCTCGCACAAGTAACTTGCCTTATTAGGTTTTGAAGTATGTTTAGATATATTCCTCGCAATAAACAAGTTCAAAATATTAAGAAAATAACACGTCATCACATAATTATGGTGTTCAAAATTCATCGCTTTGGTTAATTACTGTGTTGGTGTGTGCACTTTGACTCTTTTGTTGATTTGTAATCCAATGCTTTGCATGATACGTGCGAAATATCACACGACAGTGCTGTTTAAGTATGTTCAAATTTATGAACACTACTTCTGTTGCTCACACTGCTGAGGCCTCGGTCAGACCGTGTGCGCCTCCAGTCTGAGTCTACCCTTGGTCCACCAAGAAAATGTAAAGTTCAGAATGGCTGCATATCTGCGGCGAAAATATCATGAATAAACGTTTGTGCCACTGCTTTGACGATTAGAGATAAGTATATAGACAGACTTTTATTCAATGGCAAATGCCGTGCAAAAATAACCTTGCCTTTATTTCAAGGCATTTGGCGGAAAGCCAGAGCGTAAGTCCACAATGTTGGTTTCTTTAAGTAAACGTAGGACTCCCCATAAAAGGGCCCGTTGGTAGGCAACCCTACGATGGTCTGTCTCTAGCAAGCAACGTAGTCGCAAGCGTTCGAAGTCCGTTCTCTTCTACCGTCCTTAACCCAGCGCTGCCGCCTTTGCTCGAGCGTTACCAATAGCATTCACATTAGACAAAGGGCGTAAAACGACCGGTCTGGAAAGGTAGATGCGTCAGGACAGTGTCGGGTGTTAACATACCCAGTTGTCCCGTGGACTAGTTAGGTTATGTGTGTCCACGTTAAACCGCCAAAAGATGACGTGGCCATTGAGGTGACGCCATGATTTGTTGCGCTGCCGTTGTTTATTTGCGAAAAGTGCTACGAAGTGGCAGGATTAGCTTTCGTGGCTGTGCAGGACGGGAAGAAAGTGTTCGCGTAGTTCTCTTTAGGACATTTTCCTGTTTTGCTCATGGAAGCCTCATTTGGGATATGAAAGGCGTTGTAATTGGTAGCTGCTTCCTAATTTACTTCACGCGAGCCGAGATGAGGTTTGGTCGCACTTGCTTGTGCTCACAGAAGAAAACTGAGTGCTCATGAGGTAGACAGCATTTGTTACTCTGAGGGTTCGTGGCGTTTATTACAAACAAACGTTAATTTGAATGTCCTGCGGCAATCAGCAGCTGCGAAACTCTACGCACGACAAATATATTGAAAATCGTGTAGACATTTTACATTTACGCTTGACCGCATCCGCACACATGTACCTCTGATTGGTCAAGCACAGCATATTGAGTAAAGTGTAAGCCTAAGCATTTGACTTGCCTTTGCATTCCTCTCAGCTTCGGACCTGCGCACGTACGAGTTTATATATTTTTCACTTTCACTTACTATGTTTACGTTGTTTCGATCTGCAGGGCAATTCCGCGACGTCATGGGGTCCTACGACAACCTCTACAGGATTATGGCTGGCCTGGTTTTCGCCATGGCTGTCACATTTATATTCCTCATTCACCGTCAGAAAAAATGCGATATAGTTGCGTCACACGTAAGCCGAAGAGGCATAATTGCGACAGATATATTTTCTTCTACTAATGAAGATATGCTCGACAGTTGCAAAAGCACGGTATTTTTTATGTTTGCTTCCCCGCAACTGCGGAAGCCCGAAAATCAGACGTAAGCTAACAAATTTAACGCGCTATTTAACGCTAGAGGCATAGTTAGAACTCGTTCACTACGTCGATCATCACGGAGTCGCATAATGAAGAAATCATTGCACAATAGGGGCTTATCCACTACATTGCAATTACTGTAAGCATTCACCAGTAGCACAGAAGTTATAACAGCCAAACCGCAAGACGGTTCATGTGCACCGCCTACTGGCGTGGCTGAAGTTTCCGTGTGTCCCTCATCATAAACAAATTACATTGACACAAGTGTTTCTTGTGGAAAGACTTAATTGTGCGCTCTTTTTTCTCCCTAACACAATTTCTTTTTGCAAATAACATTTCCTGACACATTTCGTTTGTAATACAAAGGTGTATTCCATAAATTACAAATGTGCATGTTTTAACCACTTTAATTTGACAAACGTAGCGTAGCATACATTGAATTGACGGCGCTACTATCTGCAGTGTACATAAATCATTGCGGGAATAAAGTTCTGTTTGCTGCGTATCTGTTAATCGCAAATGACCAAGTATATCACCTACTCGCGGGTGGAAAACTAGGCAACGCTGGATGCACATTTTAGTAAAAGACAAGGTAGTAACCATGCGAGCAGCAGAAGCTAGGTTAGCGTTAAAATCAGCCCCAGGACTGTGGGCTGTGATGCGGCCGTGGTTTCTCTGCCTCTGTTTGTGAGCCCATTACTGCAGCACGCGGGGCGTCCTTTGGAAGTAACGGGAGTTTTAGAGGCATGACGTCGGAGAATAAAAAGACTACTCAATGCATTCACGTCTGGTCTGGTAGCATCATGGTCCGACCAGGAAGGAATAGCAAAAACTAATCTTCGATAAAGCGCCCTATTAGGGCGAAGCCTGAGTATTGTTTAGCTCTTTGGAACCACCACCATTTATCTCTTTCTTACATAATGTAATCGTTCTAGAACCACTGAGCTGGTTTTTTGCCTCTAACTATTCGTGCACAGCAAGCGTAACAACTATTATATGTAACCTTGGTTTCATAACTTATACATCACAAGAAAATCTCTCTTATCTGTCGGTTTCGCAAATTTTTCTTCACCAATTCTGACATCAAACACGAACTTCTCTCACCACCGGGTTACATTTCAGCCGCATTTACCAAAGAGTTTAGGTTAACGTGCACTTTGTCGTAGGCACGTGCATTTCACTTCGTTTCTACGCAGGAAAGCCACAAACTTCCACCACCTTCCCTCCTCCATCGCTAGTAACCTCGACTCATCACCGTTGAATATGGTCATAATTATATTATATAACTTTGCGTACTCTTCCTTATAACGGCCTTGGAGGAATTGAGAGTATTGTGATAAAAAACTGATTAAAATAACTATATACAAATAACAAAAAAACAAAATAAATAAATAAATGGTGTTGAAATGGGGCTGTTTGCCGATGATTGCCTTCTGTTTCATTCAGTCAGATTCACAGATGACCAAGTATTATTGGACCAAAGTATTGATGCAGTTATTACCTGGTGTGAGTGCTGGGACATGCACATTAACCCAGAGAAAACTATCTATGCGCATACTAGCAAAAAACCACCGCTACTATACTCGTACAGTATTAAAGGAACTCCCATTGCACTTACACAAAGATATAAATATCTTGGTGGTCACAATCACCAACAATTAACCTTGGTCCTGCCACATTGAAAATATTTGCTCATCTGCCCGTTGAAAATTAGGGCTACTGAGGCACACCCTCAAAAGCTCTCCCCCTAGAACTAAACTCCTCGCATTTAGCACACTAGTCCGGCCTTGTTTACAGTACGCGTCTGAAGTCTGGGATCCGCGCACTAAAAAAGATATTAAAAATCTTGAGAGAGTCCAAAGATTAGCTGTTCGGTTTATTTACAATCGCTTCCGCCAGTCTGACTCCCCGACAGAACTAATAATTAATATCAAAATTCCAACATTGTAATCCCGAAGGAAACTCGCGAGACAAATTTCATTTTTTACCTATCAAGGAAAAACAGTACAATAGACCTTTCGCATGTCCTCACTCCATTATCTTCGCATCCTACTAATTCACACCTACCTTTGCACGCACTAACACCTTTAAGTACTCCTTTTTCCATCGCGCAATAACAGACTGGAACGAACCGCCGCACCATATTTTTAAGTCTGGAAATGTACTAAAATCTCTGGGAAATTACTTTGAAGTGTGATTTGTTACTTGTGAATATTTTGTATACCTGTCTGTTTTTTTTTTCTTTCCCTACACGTGTACGACTATGGAATTGGTCATATCATTATCGTTGTACCACCTCCCACTCCTGCTTGGGCCATTTTTTTATGGCCTGCGGAATTTAATAAATAAACAAACAAACAAATAAATAAATAAATAAATAATAAACGGCTCGACATAGCCAATCGCTGTTGCTTTCGTGGAACGGAATTACGGTAACACGTTTTAAACCAGGTTCACGGCAATTATGCGCTTGATGCAGTTTTTTACTGACGCAAACGCTCGTTTTTTTTTTTCAGAAACTCTTTGCGTGGCCACCGCCATAACTACCGTGGGTGTAGGGGTGTCAAAGAGGTGCTTGGAAGGTAGGCGTTTCAGGCAACCTTTGAGCTTTATTGTGCCTTGCGAGGGGTCGCTCTAGGCTTCTGTCGTTACAACTCAAAGGTAGCCATGTTTCTTCTTGTGCTTCGTTACAGCAAGCGCGCGATTACTTCTGGGCGATTTATTACGAAGGTGTCATTCAAAGCGCACCAGTAATTCTACCACTCAAATGACGTTATTTCGCAGCATAGATCCCTAAGGTCGAAATGCGGTGGCAGTTAGGCGTGATGTGTTGGCAGATTGTACCAAAGAGGTCCCCTTTAGGCCATGAACGAGGATTCAGTCCGTGCACCGAGCTAATTTTCGCTTGAGGAGTGCGCACCATTTCGAAAGCAGGGGCTTCCAGCAGTTATAGTGAGCGATGAAAGCAGCTTATTAAGAATCCCGACTGGTTGCATCGATTTATCCATTGGACGCAATAAAAATGGCGTACCTTTCTCTACACCGAAATGATCATCACGCAGCTTTTAATAAAATTGAAAATTTTCGAAAAATCGCGGCCATTGATTTTCAAGACGTAGGCGGTAAATTCTCGGTAACCGTACCTTTTTGTCGCCAGGACTTGTACGATAAACCCAAAGAAAAAAAAGTCGAGGCTATTTGGGGTTGAATGTTCGCCGAACCTCGGCGATTCCTATCTATTAGTAAAAAAATGTTACCAAAAAAAAGTACTACCCAACTAATAAATTTTGCCCGAACTAAAACTCTCTCAATTGTTTACAAGGAATATACAATACTGGTTGTCGGCCATTTCGACACACTAAACGCGCGGTCACACTAGGCCAACGACGGCGACGACGACGCTACGGCGAGGCGACGCCGACGAGTGGCCGAACCACTGGAGGAAAGAATACTCAGGAGAGACCCCTAGCACCCCAATGCATTGCGAAAAGTGTGGAGGAAGTCACATGATTTTTCTTGAGCCCACGGACAATGTTGCTTACTTGTTTACAACTGCGGTGGCCAAATTTGGGCGAATAGAACGGACAAATTTTTAAGGCGCTTGGTATGTGGCTGCTTTGCTACGCTTGCAAACAGCGCAGTCGCTACGACAAACGTTTTTAGATTAGGCCAGTTGAAAACTCTGCCGTCGGAGGCGTCTGCGTTCGCCATCGCGTGAGCCTGTTGCTATGACGACGACAAACGCTACTTTCCCAGGCTTAAGAGCTGAAAAATCGTCCTTCTATCTCAAAAACGAAGGCTGTTTTTCGATTGAAACTTTGGGTGAGGGTTAGAATGGGCAAATTGAAGGCGAAATCAACAGCTTAGAAATGACATCGCACCGAGGAATTAGCGACGAAGCTGTTTTCGCTTCGAAGCGGAAGGGCAGGGCGACGCCATGTTAGTCAAATCAAACCGGAGACAGCAAAGGATGATGGGATAGAGTGCTGGGCTCCGTGGGCTCAAGTCATGGTGGGACTCGGCTTCACAAATGTGACGTCAGGGCCACTCCTAACCTTTTCTTTCCTCCATGGGCCCGAACCATCAGCCAACTGCCGAGTTGCCAGACCGCGTTGTCATACTACGCCGACGGCGACACAAACACGTCGGTCGATTGAAAGTCCGCGTAGTGTGACTGGCTGGCCGACCGAAGACGCCAACGAAACTGGTCGCCCGACCCGTCGCCCGACGCGTCGTCGGGAATCGATCGAGAAGCGAAACTTGCGACCCGACAACATTCGTGCCGCAATGAATGCGGCTCTATGTTGACGGATTCTAGAGTGTAATAAACTCAGTCAGGTGAATGAAGCCCATACAACACAACACTAGCCCTACTGTGATCATATTTTGGCTTTCGACACTTCGGCCGCGCTCTTCGGTGACGCCGCTACCCCGGAGCTGCAAACTGCACATGCGTGTGCGATGGGCTCGTCTGTAGAAAATATACGGTCAGTTACGTGCAGAAAGAAGAGTTACGTAGTAAGGGATCAATAGAGAGTTTTAGAATAACGTACGCAGACGTACGCAAACAGTTAGCGAACGCTATTTTCTGCGTCATTCGCATTGCGCATGCGCCGTACATTAAACCGCTTCTGCGTTTAGTGTACGGGAGAATAGCGGGCGGTATTTCAGCGAAATAGCGTGCGTACGTGAGGCCCCTGGCGCATCCAACATGGCGGCAAGTAGCACGACAACCATCTGCGGTTCCGCTATTCTGTGGACAGTAATTTGCTTCCAATGGGCCACGTTCTTCCCTCCTGTGTTTTTCAATACGTCGAGTGGTCAGCACGTCGCCCTCGCGCAGCTCTGTATCGTCGTAACACCGCTGACTGTCCGAATGAAGCCTGCCGCCAAGCCAGCAACCGAAGCTGTGTGTGTGTGTGTGTTGTAAGAGCCATCGCTTCGCGATGAAATGCGACGTTTTGCTTCTGCGGGTGGATAGTGCTTCCCATGCTCTGAATTATCTTTCTGGAGCGATGTACGACTCAACCTTGCATCGGGTATGTGCAGTGCGCGTGGCTAAAAGCCTTCTCGGCTTGCGCGCCAGAGTTAAGGGACTTGCTGTTCGTCCCCGCAAACCGTGCGCGAGGTGAGTGCCGAATTTACGACGGTCAGGAGGAGGCAACCGATCGCCTGACAATCGCGGTTCAGACTTGCAACACGCATATTGTGACGTTGTGCTCGTTGGAAACGCATCTCTGGATTGTTTTGAAGTTGAATCAACTGTATGCGTCAAACCCGGGCATTTCGTTCAGGGCGTTGTCTGCGATTGGACGAAAGAGGTGCCACGGGGCTTCAACTGTTTCTTTATAGAACGTACTCAGGTAAGAGAATATTCATGTCGTGTTATGGCCGTGTTGCATTCAATACAACAAAAAGCGTTTGTTTACAATTCTTTGGATTGCCGTAAAATGTCCAACCACTCCGAAACTTCGCTGGCAGTTGAGCCGGCGATTCATTTCGCGAAACATTTGACAGATGGCACGGTAAGCATTAGCGTGCCGCTACGCAAAACTGATGAGACGCTCTACTAAAACTCCTCTCGAGGTGTTTATCGCCAAGCTCCCTATTATCGGCCAAGGTTTTCAACGTAACACGTAAAACCAAAGTACGGCAAACACTATCCGGGCAGTGCGAAATCACAGTCGCAGCCGGGCACACATATTTTTGCGAGCGCTTTCGCGAAACAGCGGAGTTGATGTCTATATGCTATTGTGGGAGCTTCAGGGAACCTTGCTGTGCAAGCGCTATTTAAGAAAGTTCAGTTTACCACCCAGGAATTCTGTAACCCAGCTAGTACAGACCGACGTATGACACGAAAGATGGGCCTCCATCTAGTACACAGGCTATTTTGTAGGGTGGTAGCATTTGTGCGGTGGCGCAATAGTCTTGCGCGTCGCGCCTGACCCCCCAACGTTGCGGGTTCAATTTCCGGCGGCGTGAGTTGGTTTTTTTAGAGTTCTTTTAAGGGGCATGGTTAGCGTATCCAATTTGCGAATCATTTTCTGCGTGATTTTGAGAAGCAACTACCTTTGTTATGGGAAATTTCCTTCGAAACAGCAAGTGGCGTGTGGAGCCACAACAATCAATTTTACTTTTTATAACGCACGTTTCTCGAAAATGCGGTACCATGGCGCACTGTGGCCTTCTCTATTAGAGGAGGTAAAATTTCCGTGACGTAGGCACTCATTTATATGCATATTCTACGTGCTACGGAGGTCTTTTCGCCGGGGGTTCATTCATAACATCCGCATTGTTACTGCCGCGGCAGCAGCGACGCAGCTCTTTTTTCTTCGTTGTCCGTGATCTAACAAGAGGTTCAGGAGTACATGCAGCACAAGCAGCGCACACGCCAGTACACACGAACGGCATCAGTCGCGGCAGCGGCGACACGATACTCGAAGTTTGACAAGGAAAGAAAGCGATCCTCGGCGGAGAGGCAATGCCGCGGAGTGGGTCGTCGCGCGGCGGTCGTCGGCGTGGTGTGACAAGCGCGTCGGCCGACATCGTGCAGACACCGCGCCCCGCCGATTTCTCGCCGACGCAGACGGTTGGCCAACGGTCGGCGTCGGCGCGGTATGACATGGCCGCCGACAGCTCGCCGACACGGTGTTGGCCGACGAAATCGGGCGATCATCAGGCTAGTGTTACCCCGCCTTAACTGGCGCGGTCCTGGGAAAAGCAGCGCGGAAATGGAAAGAACATGTCGCGCGAGCGAGCAGGTCGCGCCTGCTCGCACCGGATGTCCTAAGGGCCACAACATGGGGACGGACCCCGATGAAGAGCACTCGCTTTTTCCCCTTCCCCGGCCGTCAGCGGCAAGAGGAGGGGAAGATGAAGACAGACTCACAAGGTCTGGGCGCCGGAGCTCTCGGGCCGTCGTCTTAGGGCTCTGAATAAACTACAGTAACGGAAGCTGAGTTTCTCGGTTGGAAACCCTTGGGGTCAGATCTTCCGCACTGCTGTGGCTTGGAGGAGAAGCTCCGGGGGAAAGAACCTCGCGAAGATAACCGGCGCAGTCGGCAAGATCTCCAACAGCGACTACTCAGCCAGCCGGCGCGCGAGACGGGCCCCTCGACGGACGGAGCGCGCGGAGAAATCGCGGTCTGCTCAACGAGATCGGCGGGAGCAGTCCGCTCGCCAGCCAGGTGGGGAAGCGGCTCGACCGGCTCTCAACGGACTTTTCAATAGAGACCGGGCAATTTCTGAGGCCTGCTGAGCGGCAGAAATGCAGATTGACCAGCGGTCAGCGGATGCATCAGCAGCTTGGTGAACGTGAACGGCTGGAAAAGTGAGCGAGCTGGCCACGCCAGAAGGCGGTGACCTCTACTGCTGTGGGCGTACACCTCGGCGGAAGGGGCCGCGCATAAATGGATACCTCATCTGCACCGGTGCGGCATCTCTCCAGGCACCGAGCTATGCAGGTCAGTGTCTCGCTTGATGCTGGGTCCGCGTTTCACCATGACATTTAGCGGGTACCTAGGTGTAGCCGCGAGATAAGGAGGAACATTATAAAGCGTTGGATATGAACAGTGCAGAAACAGCAAGTATTGTAATGTCGTTCGCTGAGCAGATGGCGTGTTTGAAGGCGAAATTGAGAATCGCTGAGACAGAGTTAGCGGCGGAACGTTCGAGGAGCTAACACCTTAAGAGAGCTAACAGTATTTCTGCCTCTCCGATTGCTCAACGAGTAATGTTCAGCACTGAGGAAGATACTGGACTGGGACGCGCCAGTACGCCGAAAGATGTGCGGGGAAGACCTATTCACTGGGCGTTCGCAAGCCTCCTGTTTCGCGGGATCCGGCTCGATCAAAGTCAACCCGGGAAACGCGAAGAGAGGATAGTGGCGCACGTCTCTGCGTTGGCGTTCAGAATTCCGGCACCCGTGGAGCAGGATAGTGAATTATCCCGCGTAGAAAACTTCACCGAAATGAAGATGGAGGTGAACGAAGGTGTTACGAGCGAGGTTGCATTGGGAAATGACAAGCAGTCAAAGGTGAATGAGAGTGTGCGCATGCCCGTGAAAAAGCTGATAGCCAGAGAAACAGCCTCAGCTGCGTCGCATGTTCGCATTCATGTGACCGATGAGCCTCTCTCTACTCCTTGCGCCTCACAAAACGGTGTGTGGCAGAGAATGGCGCTTTGTCCGCGCACGGTGGTTCAGTAGCGGCCCAACACGAGGGTTCGCACAGAAACGAGTGGAAGAACTATGAAGTTCTTAAATCAGCCGTTCTGATGGGGCTGGGTCTTGCTTCAGTTGAGCGTGAGCCTGTTGTCGAATCGTGCGAAGACGGATAACATTCTGGGAGCATGGGTGAGCGGCCAGTTGCTTTGCACGATGCAGCAGGACGGGAATCACGCGAGAAATCGGATGCAGTTGGTGTCGCGCACCCTGCATCTTGTGTTTCTGGAGATTCCGAAATGTCATGTCGCTAAAATGTGATTGCCATGGGAAGCTTCAGAGAATTGAGAGTAAAGTGCAAATCAGGGTACGGCGTGTCATGTAATGCAGCCCAAGGCAGCCCAAGGAATGCGCTGTCGTCATCGGAATGTTGTGGTGGTGGGTCGACGGGGGCGCGAGACAGCAGTCGGCGTCAGAGTATTTCCTCCCGGATTTATAGACTACCAGGCGCAAGCTCCACCTACCAAGACGGCCAGAGGGGTCCTTCAAGTTGGTGAGCCAACACAGCTTATGGTGGTCTGTCACAACCTTAAAGGGTCTTCCATACACGTACGGGCAGAATTTCCAAATGGCCCATATAATCGCGAGGCATTCTTCCTCAGAGGCTGAGTAATTTTTTCTTCCTTGGAAAGACCACGGCTGGCATAGGCGATTACTTTTTCGTACCCGCTTTCCTTTTGGACGAGGACGGCACCCAAGCCTATATCACTGGCGTCCGTGTGCATTTCCGTTTCGGCGTTTTCGTCGAAATGGGCCAGCAAGGGCGGGTTTTGCCGGCATTGCTGCAGCTCGAAGAATGCTTTTTCTTGGGCGTTTTCCAAGCTGAAAGGGGTGCTATCTTTCGTCAAGCGCGTGAGTGGCTCTGCAATGCTTGCGAAGTTTGCGACGAAGCGCCGGTAGTATGCGCACAGTCTGTGAAATCTTCGCACGCCCTTCTTATCTTTCGGTCTTGGGAAGTTCGCTATGGCTGAAGTTTTCGCCGTGTCAGGCAGGACTCCCGCGGCGTTGACGACATGGCCCAAAATCTTGAGTTCCTCGTACGCGAAGCGGCACTTTTCAGGCTTCAGAGTTAACCCCGACGTACGGATGGCCTCGATTACAGACTGCAACCTTGCAAGGTGTTCGTCGAAAGTCTGGGAGAATACCACAACGTCTTCGAGGTATACGAGGCAGGTGTGCCACTTCAGGCCAGCTAGCACAGTGTCCATGATTCTCTGAAACATTACTGGCGCCGTGGATAGCCCACACGGCATCACCTTGAACTCGTATAGGCCGTCCGTGGTTATGAATGTAGTCTTCTCTCGATCTCTCTCGTCGACTTCAATTTGCCAGTAGCCTGTCTTCAGATCCATCGATGAGAAGTACTTCACGTGGGAGAGGTGGTCGAGGGCGTCATCGATTCGTGGCAGGGGGTACACGTTCTTTTTGGTGATCTTGTTCAATCGCTGGTAGTCAACGCAAAACCTCAGTGTGCCGTTTTTTTTTCTTCACGAGTACGACCGGAGCAGCCCAGGAGTTTTCGATGGCTGTATAATGTCGTCGCTGAGCATGTCTTCGACTTGTGTCCGGATGGCTTCCCTCTCGTGTGAAGACACGCGGTACGGTGACTGTCGGGTAGGACGGGCTCCATCTTCGGTTATAATTCGCTGCTTCGCTAGGGGTGTCTTACGCAAATTTGAGTTATACGAAAAACAGTCGCTGCAGCAACGCAGAAAATCCAATAATTTGTCCCGGTGTTCCTGCGGCAGCGTTGGGTTCACGTCGAAAGGATGCGGAAACTTGATGGTATCTTCGGGTGCGCGTTCAAAGTCGGCGACTCCGATCACTTCACTTGCTTGTTGCGTTTCTTCGAGGAACGGAAATTCAGCGCCCTTGCTGGTACTCCTTGCTGGTACTCCTCGGTGAAACTGATGACCAAAACGTGGGAATTGTATTGCTTAAAGCGCGCAATGCCTCTTGCGACAAGGACTCCGCAGTCGAGAAGCAACCTTTCGTCACTCTCCACGATAGCGTCGACGTGGGGAGCAGCACCTTCACAGTACACGGTGATCATCAAACATGCACGGGTTGGCAGGGTGACATGATCATCGGCGATTCTTACAGCTGCACGTTGCTCGGGGTTCTGTTACGGCGCCGTGGAGTGATCGGAGGAAAAAGTTATCGACTTGGTCTGCGAGCGAGCGAAGCAACTTTATTGAAAATGCCTGCAGAACGATTAGCCCTCCTATGTAAGGAAGGCGTCACCGTGCAGATCAATTATTGCGCCGTTGTCCTTCAAAAAGTCCATTCCGAGAATTACGTCGCGGGAGCAGTTAGGGAAGATAACGAAAGCGGCAGGGTACGTTGTGCAGTCTATGGTGACGCGGGATGTGCACGTTCCACTTGGCGTCACGATGTGGCCTCCTGCTGTGCGTATGTGCGGACCGTCCCATCTGGTCATAACTTTTTTCAGCTTAGACGCAAATGGTCCGCTCATTACTGAGTAGTCGGCTCTCGTGTCTACGAGGGCGACTACATCAAGGCCGTCGATGGACAACTGGACGTCGGACGCCGCTTTCCTCGAGTTCCGGGTGCGTTAGGGCGTCGTATCTCAGCTTCTGCGTGTTGACGGTCGGGCACTATGCGTCGTCATTGTCGTCGTCTTCTCAGCGGCAGGCTCTGTCATTTCGGGTATGCGTCGGTTCGTATCGTCGTCGTGTTCGGGAGTCACGTTTGGGTTAGATAGGGTCGTCGGGCTGAGGGCATGTCGTGAATGATTGTCTTCGGCGAGTCGTAGTGTCGTTGGAGGGTTTTCATTTTTCCGCCGTCGTGCAACTTTACCTCCAGAAGTTGCTGCTTTTAGTTTCCCCTACGTGGGCTTGGAGAACTCCCACGCGTGAAGTATGCATAACTTCGACGGATTGGCGATCGGTATGGGTAGGGTGACGGCGAACGGTTGAAGCGCGCTGGACCTCGGTTGGTGTTGGACAGGTAATCTTCGATTTCAGTAGGGCGCCGGCCGGGTCGGGGGCGTGGTGCGTCGACGGAGAACCCTCGCAAACCGAGCCTCTTGTAGGGGCAGCGACGGTAGATGTGGTCGGCCTCTCGGACAGCGGACGATTATCTGGCGTTTGCCACACGTCGGTCTTCGTTGGGGCGGGGGGTTGCACCGCAGGTGGTCGGGCCGGCGACAGGGGACGACGGTTTGGAGCCTCGGGACGATTGGGGGCAGGCGGGCGGGGTGGACGGACAGCAGCCGCGCAGGTCATGGCTTGCGGCTCGCCGGTTGCTTCTGGCGTCGTTGAAGTTCCCGGCGCTTGCTGCGCTTCTTCCCTAATGACGTCGGTAAGGGAAGCGACTTGGGGCTGCGGCGGCGTTGGGAGAAGTTTCCGCAGCTCCTCTCTCACTATTGCGCGGGTAGTCTCGCGTAGGCCGTCGGCCGGGATCCGCGTACTGTCGAAATCGTTCGCATTGCCCGCGCCAACAAACTTGCGGTCATACTTCTTAGCACGCATTTCGAGAGCCTTCTCAATTATGCTGGCTTCGGTCACAAATTACTGCGACGGTTTTGGGTACGTTGCGGACAAGTCCAGCAAACAGTTCCTCCTTCACACCGTGGATCAAGAAGCGTAATCTCTTTTCTCCCACCATGCAAGGGTCAGCACGCCTGAAAAGCCTCTTCAGCTCCCCGACGGACACAACAATTCTTTCTTTAGGTTGTTGTGTCCGCGTCTGCAGCAACACGTCCGCCCGCTCTTTCTGCACAACCGTGGTGAACGTCGTTAAAAATTGTGTTCTGAAATCGTCCCAAGACTCAAGGGAGCTGTCATTGTTTTCGAACCAGATCCGTGCTGAGTCCTCAAGGTAGAAGAACACTTTCCTCAGTGTCTCGGCGTCGTCCCATCGGTTAAACAGCCTGACCCGTTCCATCTGCTCCAATCAGTCTTCGGGGTCCTCCGCAGGCGACCCATGCAATGATGGGGGCTCCCTGGGTTGCTGAAGAACGAAGGCAGGGTTGAAACCGCTGGTCATGGTGCCTTCGTTGAACATGGTGCTGGTTGCGACGTCTCCTTCTTCGCTTTCTCCGGTAGTAGACCAAGCAGGGGTGGTCAACCTTGCAGGCGGAGGCTGGCTTTTCTTGGACTCGCTTGGCGGCTTCCAGAGGTTGTAGGGAGCATGAAGTGTGCGTACCCCCCGTACCTCCACCAGAAGTCACGGAGCCAAAGATGAGGCAGTCGTCTTGAAGGAAAGAACGTTTATTGGAGCGAACTTGTGTTCCCCTAACAACTCAAAGAATACACAAGTGGCGCAGCGGCAGTCAGCAAAGTGACTTGCGTAGGCGAGCGTCGTGAAATCGAATACCCCGGCGTCTGCTCTGCAGGCTTTTTATCTTTCGGTGCGCGTGGTTCTTAACAGTCCATTCACATCTAGAACATTGTAGATCCAATAAAATTATTCTGGGCTGTTCACGTTAGATCGGAATGCACTCCCTATCAGAACAGAACATGCGGCACGGAAAGAAAGAATGGACACGCGCTTCCCTTGGAACAGATATGACACAGACCGGCGCAGCCGGGCGGTAAAAGCAAAACACAAATAAACAAACCCGAATGCATGGCTCGCGGCAATATATCGTGAATTTCCTTGTGCTCTGTTGTTGTTGTTCTCTATTTTCCTTTCTCTTGAATAACTGTTAATGAGCGCATGTTTCCGCACATTTCTTGTGTAGTATTCTGCAAACTTTGTGTAGTTTACTTTGTAGCCGGCCGGCTACAGGACCGCCAAGAACAACCACTAGCGTATCTTCTTGTGTACTTATGTGCCTGTACTACCAGCATATGTAGTCTATGGTACTTTCTTGCCACCTTGTGAGTTGTTACTTATATTTACACTCTCTCTTTAGTGCTTGCGGAGTTAAGGGTACTTGAAATAAATAAATAATAAATAATAAATAAATAAATAAACAAATAAATACATAAACATAATTGCGCTCTATCATACCCTCCCTCGAGCGCGCATTAGTCTCGACACGCACTCGGGATGAAACGGACGACGACATGGCCCAGAGCATAGATGGTCGCTAGTCGTAGCGCCACTATCTAGAGGAACTTCGGCGGCGCCTACACCTAATATGCGATATACGCCGAGAGCGCACACAACAGTCACTGTCATATTTACAAGCATTCCTAAACACTGACTCACGCCCAGTTCTTCACAGCACTGTAACCTAAAGCTGCACTTCTACCAAGCGAAAAGTAAAGAATGCTCACTTTTGTCGCCAATTCAGGCGAAGGATGAGGGTGGAGTTCTTTTAGGTAGTGGGTGCAGTTCTTGAAGAAATGGTACGCGGCCCGGCATCTTCGATGCCGAGAATACAGCTGGAGGTAAAGTCATTGGAATCGCAAGACTGTAGTGCAGTGTGCTACGACTTTAAAATTTGGCCGTTATAGCATTATGCCGCGGGAAGTAAAACGGGAACGTGCCCAAAGCACAAGAATCGCGCAGAACTATGATGTCCTTACGACGCTTGCTCTGCCATCAAATTGATTTCTGTCTACTCCCCAGCACTGTTGAAAACTGCTTTCCTGCGAGTCCGATGAAGCTTTTTTTTTGCCAGCAGGTTTTAAGATATGCCAAGAGCGAGACTAATCCCTCCAAAACTACTTTAATGAAGTTAGTTGGAACAAATACAGGAACGAACGGGAAAGGGGGGGGGGAGTAAAATTGGTTTCGATGTTATGTGCAATTAATCTAAAGTGCACGCAGAAAATACATGCGGTGTGGATGACACTAAACAAAGTCTAAAGAAGGATTTGCAAGCCCAAGAAAACAATGCCTAAGTGACGCAAGAAACACCAACAATATAGAATCACGAGAGCACACTTTACTGCTCAGCATTATTTGCCGTGTACTCGCACATCCTGGACCACGTAAGGCTCTGCATTTCCACAAAACTGCATAACTGCCGAAAGTAAGATTTATAATTGCTATAACGCGTCAATTAAATATTCGGTGCAACAGAAGCTCGAACAACCGGAAACTAAAAAGAAATTAAATTAGAAAATTGCAAAAAGAAACAGACGATATCAAGTATAAGCTTCTTATACTTCACATACAAAGAACGAATGTAAAAGAAAAACGACCAGAGAAGAATGTGGAAATACGAAAAAAATAGCAAGAATGGGCGAACCATGTACGCACTGCATTTACATAAAAGTCCAAAATTGGCGGAAGTAAAACATTTAATCGTTATAATTTTGTGAACAGAGATATCTGGTCAAACAGAATGTTGAAGAACATTACAAGAAAGATAGGAAAAACAAAAATTTCAACAAATGTACTGAAAAAATCAAGTATATGCATGTGATAGATCACCGAATGGAAAAAATTTAGAAGAACTATAATGAGCTCTCGAAATAAAAAAAATGTCCCGTATGCTTCTCCTCTAAAACAACGACATTAAACTAAAAAAATCCCGGGAAAAAACGTGTGAAAGACGAATAAAAAATAGGGAAAATGGGCAAGCCGTTAATTCCCGCAAACATGCAGTACAGGCGGAAGTAACCCATTGAAGCGTTAAAATTATGTTAACGGAGGTAATTGGTCGAATGGAATTTTGAAAAACAACAAAGAGAAATAACTCGAAAAAAAATAAACATTTTACAAAAATGTACTGAAGAAATCAAAAACATACATGTTATTATAGATCTCTTGCAAAAAACGAAAATTCAAATAAAAACGCCAAGAAACGGGCGTCGCAAATAAGAACAAAACATAGCGAATACATAACTAGTGGATGTAACAAATTTAATAGTTTTAATAGCGGAAATAGAGATGACTGGCCGAACAGAATTGCAAAATGCCGAAATATAAATTGAAGAAAACAAAAAGCTTCGCCAAAATCACGACCAGTTCTTCACGTGGGCAGTAATGAGTGGGAATGGTGATGGCTATGGCGTCCCACGCCGTATAAACGTTCCATGAATGCTCCTGGTAACAACCGGCTTGCCGGATTTCGAAGGTCGACTTTCAAATCTCCGAAGAAGCAAAGAGGGTTGTCTATAGTCGTAACCCCAAAACGCAACCCCTCCTGCGAACTCAGCAATGAGCAGGCCGAAGAAGTCTTTATTGGTGTGTGCGTCGCCGCCGCGTATATATGAAGGTTGCCGAACTGACACCCTCGTCCCCACACCTGACTCGCGCAACGCACACGTTGCCTACACTGTCAGCGATAATGATCTTGGACTTTTTCTGGCTGGCAGCGACTACTTAACCGGAATCAATGCGCGAAATGCGGAAGCCTGATCGATGAGCTGCTGTGGCGGCGAAAGAAAACAATATTCGGAGGCTAGCGTCATCTGGGGCTGTTAAAAAACATGCGGCGCGTGCGATCGAGATCACAGCAGCAGCAGCAGCTGGAAGGTTCGTGGAAGAGGCCAAGGCAGCTTGCTTCGCTTTAAAAATCTTGCAGATGTGATGCAGTGACGTCAAGTCAGTGACAGCAACAACTTCTTGTTTGAGCTTGCCTGGTTTGCAGGTCCAAGTGATCGAACATTTTCTGGTGACTCCTTAGGATTGCCTCAGTGCAATCTTTATCTGCTGACATGCTCTAAGTGCCACTCCGAGGCTTCCGCTGCGCGCGATGAGAGCCGAAATGCGTCCGAATACATTGGTAAATCTCCAAAAGGACATGCGCAGCACTTTCTGCCAATTTAAAATTCACGCGCAAGAAAACGCCGCTGTCATTCACATATAGCATAAACAACCATCTGGTCTCGGCAGTTAAAAGCTATAAATACTTGGGTATCATGATAACGTCGGATCTCAAATCGAATCAACACATTACTTACATTCAGAAAAAGGCAATGCAGAAGCTAGGTTATTTAAGAAGAACTATAGGAAAATCCACTTATGATATAAAACTTCTAGCTTTTAAAACTTACATCAGGCCTCTACTTGAGTACGCCTCGGTCATATGGGACCCGCACAGTGTAACCAACATTTCAAAACTGGAGAAAGTTCAAAGAAAGGCTGCAAGATATTTATTTTTAATTCCTACAGTAGACTCGCGTCTCCTACAGCGCTTTTGCATACCGCGAATTTAGAAAGTCTCGCAGTTAGACGCTACCGTGAAGATTAAAAACATTTTATTTGCTTTATCACCACAAATTTTGAATCGGCACCAGCGCATACATCACCCCGTTTATTCGGTGGCAGACACGCTCGCGCCACCCGAAAAAAGTCAGCGATTTCGCATGCAAAACTAAATCTTACCAAAATTCATTTTTCCCCCGAACAGCACGTGAATGAAACCTGTTGCCTGCACATGTTGTACAATGCCCGGATGTTTTATCATTTATGCGTGAGCTGCTAAACCCACCGAAATGTTGATTTGTGCTTTAATGATGTGCTATTTTTTTCTTTATTTGTTGTGCTGTTTCCTTTCGTTGTACCGCCCACTCCTGCTTAAAGCCTTGCCTCAAGGCTAGCAGTACCCCAATAAATAAATAAAATAAATAAAATAGAATAGAAAGAGAAAAGCGTGTCGCTAGTGCGGGGTTTGTGGGTCAGTGATATCAAAGTCGTAATAGTAGCTACAACGGTTCCAGAATGGCAGCTCGGCGTCAGGTCTGCTCTACGTGAAAATTTTAGACGATGAAACTCCCGCTCAGTAGGCGGCAGTGATCGCCATCACCATCATCATCATCATCTTCTTCATCATGGTTTAGAGATTCCTGTGCGAATAAATCCCTTATCCCCGTTTCGGCAGCCGTGGTCAAGGTGTTGTTCTGAGTCTTTCTTCTTTTACAACATCCCTAAGCATGCTGTTCTTCGGGACCACTGTAGAAGATCCTATGGCAGGCGTCGCAGGCCACCGAAGTACCCACAACGTGCCTCGCCACAGAACCTCACGCTGCAAACAGCAATACCAATACGTACCACAAATGACAATCGGCAGGCTCCTTTTGCATCAAACGAACTCCTTAGGGTGTTGCGCTTGTGCAGGGCAAGCACATCAGGAACTTCGGCCTGTAATAGCTAATCGCCGAAAAAGCAAGGATCTGGTTCCTGCGCACCAGTATGGTATATTTTTGGGCCATAGGAATTCTGGGCACTGTTTACCTGGTACAATAACCGCAGGGAAAAGGGCGAAAAAAGCTACATTGCTTGCGTTAGAAGGCAGGGAAAATGAACGCGAACATTTTAGGGGTCGCATTGTCGTGGCTGCTGCCATAACCAGGTTGGTGAGTAGAACAATGCTCAGTGCATAACACCTTGCAAAGTGATCACCGCCCGTGTCGCGAAAGGCGTGTCGCTAGTGCGGGGTTTGTGGGTCAGTGATATCAAAGTCGTAATAGTAGCTACAACGGTTCCAGAATGGCAGCTCGGCGTCAGGTCTGCTCTACGTGAAAAGTTTAGACGTTGAAACTCCCGCTCAGATTTTATGTAGTTCAAGTTGCACTCGGTGTGCAATTTTTCCCGTGCGACAGGTACAAAAAACTAGTGAACCCTAATTGACATGCACATATCTCTCTTCGCTCTCAAACGGAAATCGGTTTAGTTCATCGGTTTAGATTATTGATGGTCATTCTTGGTACCTAGAATTTTGTTGTTAAGCTGTATGTCTGAAGTAAGTATACACTATAACCAGTTGCGCATCACTATATTGGATGTATTGTGGCATTGTACAGTTAACGTGACAGTCTAGGCACAACTCGAAAATACCCTCAACCAAAAATACTCCTAAGACGAACGCAGAAGACCGCACCGACGTAGTTTCAACAAATATTGCAATTACTATGTACCAGCGCTTCAAACGCCAGCTTATCACTTCGGAATAACCTGGCCAGGAGATCATTAGCGGTAAAAACGTTATTATCATCCTCCGCAGTTCTGCAATACACAGCACGACACCTATATTTTAAAAGAGTTCTAGTTTCCAGGGGCCTCTCGTTAATTTCCACAGCGGTTGTGGACGACAACGGCGACTGCAAAGGCTTTCCTTGCGCAAAAGTAGCGCATCATGTTCTTACCATCTTTTGGTTCTACCTTGCAAGCGCTGGCAAACGGGGCGCCCAAGGAAAAAGCCAGTGCGCATGTGGCACGCACTTGCACCATTTTAGTCTCTGCGCAGCCGCCCAAAAATATTCGCCCAGGAGAGGGAAGCTCTTTGAATATCTTCCTAGGAGGCCCACTGGCCGCACCTGCTGTTTTACAAAGTCTGTGTTCCTTATTTGTGACACGGTAATACACCGAAAGAAGGCGGGCACGCGCGGAAGTTATCTTTCTAGTGAGAAATTGACTTTTTCTCTGTAAGTACAAAATTAGAAGCTCTGCTTAAACAGGCGGCCAGCTGGCGACAATGTCCAAATACAGGCGAAACATTCATCACGGTGGCGCTATCTACCCGCTCCTCAGCTCTTGCGCATGTTTGCTTTGGGTGAGCTCGGCCTGCAAGTAGATTTACCCTTTCGACCTTGATGCTTTCATTTAAGTAAAAACAATGTTTTCTGTGTTTTCTTGAATTCCAGGGTCCCATAAGCCCCCAAACCAATAATAGAGCTTTAAGTGCAAATATAAATGTATTAATGAGGCAATTAATTAATACATCTCGCAATTAAAACTTCTATGTGGAGGAGAAACATCTCTTTTGCATATTTTCATAAACTGTATGACTGCATGAACCTACAAACAAAACAAGTACGCCCACCTCCCCTCGCCGGAACCCTGGTGTGATGCAACGCATCTCATGGGGGGTTCCATTGGCGTTTTCCATCGTATTGATTACGCTTATAGCAGGGATTCTCACGCGAAGGGGAGGTGGGCGTAATGTTCCATTTTCACCATTCAGGAATCTTGAAGCGCTAGGACACAGGGACAAGCGAGTGGGACAACACAAGGCGCTACTTCCAACAGTTTTATTTGCAGACGAAAACACATATATATACACATGACCACTGGCCCACGTCATAATACAATCTTACACGTCACACTCCATTCAGAAAATCACCCTCTTTCTTCGATAAGGCGACAGACGCAGTACTAACACAATCGCGGCCCGCTTTCGCTATCGTGTCAGCTTCTATTATCTCTCGCGTAAGCTGGTTCTTATGCTTGGCGACAACTGCGCACTTGTCGAACAGGGGCTTGCAACCATGCTGCTTACAGTGTGACGCAAGCCATCCCCCCGTTTTGTTTTTTACATTATTGCCGTGTTCACGGCAGACGATCATTTAGGCACCGCCCTGTTTGGCCGATATACCTTTTCCCACAGTCCAACGGAAGGCTGTAAACAACGCATTCTGCGCAAGCCACAAAGCGGTTTAAGTGCTTTTTGTTGCACCTCGGTTTCGTGGGAAGGCTGGGGTCAGTCAGTCTGCATAGCTTGCCCAATTTGTTGGGAGCCGAAAAAACGACCCTTACCTTTGATCGCTCGGCTATCTTTTTCAAATTGTGAGGAAGTTTGTGCACGTAGGGTATAACCGCCGTTTTTTGCTTTTCGATGGGCGTTGCCTCAATCTCACCGTTGCCTCTTTTTTTCTTTTCCTTGAGCAATGATTCCGGTACCGAAGCTAACACATGTTTGGGGTACCCAGCCTGAGACAAGCACGCATCTTGATTGCCAAGGCTCTGACTCATTAAATGAGGACAAGATTTATTTAAGGCATTTCCGAAGCATAATTTTACGATTCCCCTTTTCACAAGCTTGGAATGCACAGAGTTTTAGGGGAGGAGCGGCTTATTTGCTCGTGGTGCGTAGCACCAGCAGACATGTTTATCTTTAAATGAAATACATCAATCTAAAAACCGGATTGACCCATTGTCGGGAAGTTCATGTGTTAGTTCTAGCGGTGCGAGGTACTTCCCAACTTTTGTTAATACAATGAAAGCCTCCGACTAAAACATGTCACGCTTGCAATTAAGAACAATTAAATAATCATCAACAAAACTAAAGATCCTAACAACCGACGTCCCTTCAAGAGAAGAGGAGACGACCTTGTCGAGTCTTGAAAGATAAGGAATACTAAGAATGGGGGCAATACAGGATCCAATGCAAATGCCCGACTTCTGAAGGTGAGCTTGATCGTTCCACCTGATAAAGGTAGTCTTAAGATAAAAAGCTAAAAGTTCTAAAAAATTACTGCAAGCTACTCCGGTAGTGTTTTGGAAGAAATAACAGCATAGTCATCAATAGCACTTTCTACACACGTTAACAGGTCTGCGTGAGGTATTGAATAATACATATCCTTTATGTCGATGGAGAAGGCATTCATTCCCTTGTTGAAGTGCGACGTGAAAAAGTCAATAACCTGATCTGAATTTTTAACCATGTAAGGGTCATCTACCGGCAACATGCTCAGTTTTTCTTGCAAAAACAAAGCAATGGGTTTAATCCACGTTCCATTTTCAGAAACAATTACTCTTAACGGAAGGTCAACCTTGTGGGTCTTGGCACTGAAAAATACCTCAAGGTAGTCGCGCTTACTATTGTCTATCGCTTGGGCTAGATGGCTGAGGTTGAGGGCATTGCAAAGCTTTTTCCCTTCATCGTTTTCGTGTGTTTTCGTTTCGTGTGTTTTCGTCTGCTAATGTGTGTTTTCTTCTGCTAATAAAACTGTTGGAAGTAGCGCCGTGTGTTGTTCCACTCGCTTGTCCCTGTGTCCTAGCGCTTCAAGATTCCGTCATGTCATACCAACAGGCCCAAAGCAGCACCGTCGTTCACCATGCAATGCACATGCAGTACACGTATGCTCAGGTACGGTCTTTATTGCAGACGAGAATGCGTGCCTTGTGGTCCGTAAAGTGCACAGTTAGGGATCGACGATTGCATCAAGCAGTCCTCGAGTACTGCTAGAGAGTGCAAACGTAACGCGGATGACCGTCGACTGAGACCGTCGGAGCGCGGCATGGGGCTTTATATTTACAGCGCCCGAAGGAGAGGAGAGCGCGGAGAGAGAGAGTACTGCACATGCGCAGCGGGCGCAGCGCCGAGCGCAGCGCCGCCCCCCGGCGCCTAGCAACGGAGTGAGAGCACGCTGCGCCAACCCGCAGCTCTTTGGGAGAGACTGTTCGCTATCGGAAAGAGGCGAGGAGGAGAAGCGCAGCTGTGCGGACAACGCCGGACAGACGCAGGAAGGACAGAGGGGCGAGCATGAGATGCGTTGCATCTAAAATCAGCGTCATAATGCACGTGTATATAAATATACAAGCTTGGGAAAAAGACTCGGACCGCCATTTTTCTCGCCTCAATGTCGTGATTTCGTCTTCACCTGAGCTTCTTCTTCCTTGTACCGTGGAGCTCCACCAAAATGAAGCAGCCGTGATATCTTAAGCAACAGGCATCAATGAAGAACAACGCCCCCACAAAATAGGAGTTTTGGTTTCATTCTCTATGGGCTGGAGAAACGTTTGCGTTATGGTGTCAATTGACATCACCAGGGCCGAAACGGTTAAGAGCAGTGTCCAGTTGGACATCTCTGTCCTCGTTGAATAACGTGACCTTGAAACATCTCTATGTCACATCGTTGTTAGACATCGGTTAGTGACTCATGGCACTGTTTAAGTACGCTGAACTCGTTTGAGAGACCTTATAACGAACGGTCATCCCTGAAACGTTGCACATCCCAAAGTCGCTCCCGTAATTTTAGGAAATTAATACCTACCCATCCGTACCACGTATCCGCGGCGGTATGTTAAGCCACGCTATAGCATCTGCTGCACGAATCAGCATGCACGAAACAATAGATGCGATAAACAAATCATTTGGCTCCAAAATTACTAGTGTCGACAAAGAAATGTGTTCCCTTATTCCGCACCTTGATACCGCACTGTGAAGCCTCAAAAATTTTACATACTAATGCACACTAAGTACCCTGCTTTGGTGTGATAACAACGCTTTAAAAGCAGGACTGTATGCGCTTTCGCAGGATTTGCGGCATACCGTACCCAGCTTGGAACATGCCTAGGACGTCGTGCATGCTTCCACCGGCATCTACGGGCTGCATTGGGAACACTCGTTCTGTGCTATTATGGCCCATCTAAAACAACCCCGCTCATCGGAGTCAGTGGCCTATGGGTAGAAAAACTAGTTTTAGGGCTAACGGCCTTGTCTCGAGATGTTATGTTGAATAGCTTTTTTAGGAGCCTACAATTTCTAATGCGAACTAGCTCAATTCTGCAAATAACGTTCGTAAATAAGTGTGGTTTGGTACCTTTAGTTTGATGCAAGGCGGTGTGCGGCTTATTGATACGTCCAACAAATGTCCCGTATTGTAGATGAAGTGACGGGGTTGTACCTACATTGGAACGGAATATCATGTCACATATTTCGTGGTTATCGCAGTCAAACCATACGTCATTTTCTTTTTTTATTGCGAAAGTTTGCTCTGCAGCATAAAACGTTGGAGGCGAGTGCGTACATTTAAACACACTCATCATTTTCTTTGATCTGTCTTTTCCTTTCTCTCTCCTGCTTGCTTCATGTCAGTCCGTTTCGACCTCAAAGGTGCCCGTCAGAACGTCCGTGTCACCCGTTTCCTTAAATTAGGGTGCACTGCCAGAAGATATGGGGAGTCGACTCATGAGAGCCAACAAACCCCACCGAATCCACAGGGCATAGGTGACAAAGGGGGTGGCCGTCTGATGTGCGGCTTTCGCCGACCAGAGCGGCAAGAATAAGCAAGAGCCTTGAACGAAAAAAACAGCACAAAGACTTATATTTAGACAGGCAAGTTACAACCACAAGCACGAGGTAACAGATCGATAATGACAGACAACTTAGATGGAATTCAAATACAAAAACAGTCCAAAATTAGACAAATTGACACAAACAGGAGCGTTAACAAATGAATCTTACGAATCGGAGCAGTTAACCAAAAAAGAAACGAACAGTTCGAGGCTTATGAGAGACAGAGTCCCAGCATATTCACCGACCGGGCCGGACGATGCACCGCTGTCGGAGGCGATTCGGCTACCTGAGAAGCGTGGCTTCGTTATAGGCCAGGCCGTCCGAGACGATCACGGTGATTAGAGGCCCGGGAGTACGTTGGAGTCTCCAGGGCGCGGGTCGCCGACGGTGTGATGCTCAAACTGACAGGTGCCGTTGTCACATCACGACTGCCAAACGTAGCTGGTTTGCTTAGGCGCGGCTTCTCTTTTTATAACCGCGCCGGCGCGGAGAGAGAGGGCACAGAACACAACGCACCCGCCGCCGTTAGCGAATAACTTCACTCTTCTCTCTTCTAGAATCATCGACGCTCTAGCACTGGCAAGGCCGCCCGTGCCTCCTCGAGAGTGCTCGAAGCTTCGGTGTAAGTTGAGCGGCGGAGCTTTTTATTTTGGTATTTTCTTGCCGGCGAGCCGGCGAGTGGTCGTGTTACTGCCCCTTCGTTCGCGAAAGTTCCAGCCTTGTCTCGGGCGAATAGAACCGAACTGAATGAATCGGACGACTGAAGAAGAGTTAGTACAAAAAAATGAAAAATCTATACGATACTTTTAGACGTCGTACGCTCGAGTTTGTGACAGTCCCTGTGAGAATCAAACCATCTCCCTACAAGCGCAAGACTTCCAGAGGAATCATCACAACAGAGCCCGGAAAAAGCAACCAAGAAACACTCCGGTGGCTCCACTGTGAGCGGACCAATATCCTATCTTGTACCCGTCTCAGCCGCACGAACCGTGCCTTCCTCCGATTCGACAAACCTACGCTACCAAAGGTAGTCAAATGTTATATGGCCATTGTGAAACCCAACCCAAAAGGCAAGTTCTCTACAACTGCCACAACGTCGACACACGGCTCGCTCCTGCCCGGCAGAGGCAGTTTGTAACTCCTGTGGCAAAACGCACTCGGAAGATTATGGCTGGGGCCCTGAGATTTACTGTGCTTCTTGTAAGGAATTTGAACACATTGCCCTAAACCCCACGTGCCACAGTAGAATCCATACTCCACCAGCCAACAACCCTCAACGCGATGCATTGCGGGGTGAATCTTGGGCTGACCGCATTCGAACTAATTCAGCATCGACGGATCAATCCGATGCCGTCGCATCTTCTTCCAGTAAGCCCCAGGATGCAACTTTGGCGTCCATACTTCCGGAGCTGGCTGCATTGAGTTCCGACATCCAACAGCTGCGAACTGAAAATCGCCAGCTGCGCACACAGAACCAAGAGCTCAGAAGCCGCCTCCTTGACAGAAAAAAGCCTCCCGCGAAGTCTCACTCAAAGCTTCGTCTGACCTCCCAAAACCGACCCAGCCGTAGCCCCAGCACCAAGCGCACACCAACCTCCAAGTCGTCCCACGATTCCCCTCTTCAACTTGCCCTCCAGGCTGTGCGCACGGACATTCATTATGAGCGTCTCGCGCGCCAGGCAGATAGAAAAAAAGACCAGGAAAATTTTGACAACCAACTCAGTCAGATGAGAACCCTAATTGAATCTGTTCGTGAGAAACTGCCAAAGCAAGAGCACCCGAAATAGACCCCTCGCTAAGTCACATCGCAACCCACCAAACAGCCACACTAGGCACACCCCCAAATTTGGAACTCCAGAAGCTTCTGTTGAAAAGAAACTATCCTCAAACAAAAAATAAAACAAATTAAACCACTGCATGTTCTCTTCCACGAAGCGCGCTGTACCCCTGACGTAGCTGGGTATGTTACCCTCTATACCTTATCACATCCGCCGTGGTTCTTTTACCACTTCTGATCTCACCGGTTACGCTGCAGTTCGGGTGCGTTCCCCTGTACGTACCCAGCAATTTTTTCTAGCGAATTCAACTACAACAACCGTGAAGTCGTCGCGGTGCATACCCGCTTACTAGAGCTAAGGTTGTTATCGTGACCACTGCCTATTACAAACCTGTCCATTCAACAAAACCTAACGTCTCTTTCGCCTGGCTTCCTGCTCTCATGGCCCAATTTCCCTGTGCCCCAATCCTTCTAGGTGGCGACTTCAATGCGCAGAGCACCACGTGGGGCTATGCCCACACTCATTCTCGTGGAATAGCGCTAGAGGACGCCTCCGAGTCCTCACATCTCATTTTAGTCAATGAACCAGGCATGACCACTCGAGTTGGCCTTCATTCTTCGCAGCAAGATACGACCCTTGGCTACTCCTGGCCTTACACGCAAATGGTTACTCTTTACTACAACTTGGGGCAGTGATGATGTCCCAATACTTATTCATCTGGGCGGGAAAAAGATCCACGGCCATGAAGCGAATTGATTGGTATACCTTTCTGGAGGCTATAATGAGTGCACCTCTCCTAACCTCATTAAGGTACTTCTGCTCCTTAACCACGAAAACATCTGCCCGGGCACAGGAGGACAACGAATGCGCTACGGAAACACCCCACATGGGCAACCGCATGGCTAACCTTTGTGAAAAGGCCCATAAGCTCACTCGCATCTACAGATATATTGGAAAATTCCAGAAAGATCTCCAAAATATCCTGAAAGAGTACCAACTTATTACAGCTGATCAAAAAGAGCTAAACCAATATCACTTGATAACTCTCTGTGGGCTGTTGTGCGCGTGTACACCCTCAGTCTCGCGAATTCCGCGCCGAGGCTTTGCTTCCTCTGATGGGGTGGAGTTGATGATAATGTTGACCGGCAGCTGCCTGGCTTGGTGAGACAGAGGCGGCGTTTGGCGTCTGCACCGTAGCCTCACTGAGAGTGTTTGTGGCGAGACTGCCAAAGGAACCGGAATGAGGAGGCTCTTTTCGCTACGCTAACCCTTGTATGTGTTTGGCAGCGGAGAAAGAAGGCGGGAATTCCGACCCGTGTTGGTTGAAAAGGCAACAGTAGAGCGGCGACTTAGCACAACCCGCCCCGGCTAAGTACGGTTCGGATACTTCTTTTCCCATGCTTCGCCTTGTTGTGGCCCAGACCTGTTTGTATCGCCAACCTTTATGACCGCTCCACTTCCAATTATTGATATTCCTCAGCCTGACACCCTCAGTCTCGACTTGGAGCTACCTTTTACAATGGCTGAGATACGCATCGCGATCTGCCAGGGACGGCCTCATTCGCGCCCGGTCATGACGGTGTCACGTGGCAGCATCTGCAAAACATCCCGTCTGAGGCCTTGGAACGGTATACTAACAGAACAGCAGGCGACGAAAGGGCACGCGACAAAACAGCACTGCCATAACATCACGTCGTCAAAAGGGCACGCGACAAAACAGCACGCGACAGAAGAGCACAGCGTTAGAAGGGCACAGCGTCAAAAGTGCACACGACAGAACTGCACAGCGTCAAAACAGCACAGCATCAAAAGCGCATGCGACAGAACAGCACGGCGACAAAACAGCACACGAAAAAACAGCACACCGCAAGGGCAGAGCCCTAAAAGAGTTGGGTGCGGTGGCGTAGCTAGGTAGTCTGACTGTGTGCACTGGCGGGGCGGGCTCGGGCCGGGTAGCACGCATTTTTTCTGGCCCGGGCTGGGCTCGGGCTGGGCTCGGGCTTGAACCAAAGATTTTTCTGTCCGTGCCAGCCCGAGCGGCACAGGCCGTCCCGCAGACCCAGCAATCCTGTGCCGCAAATTATAAATTGATGACAACGAAAAAATTCTGTTGATTTGTCAGGTTAAGTGAAAGCAAAAAGAAGTGAAGTGTAAATTGATTGCGGGGCTGTTAAAAGATTTGATAACAAGAAGATTGCGCTTAGAAAGCCTTTACATCAACAAAAAAAATCTGGGACCCATGAGCATAGTGGGAGAGTGTGGGCCACAAAATGATAGGTACTCCAGCCACACAGCACAACGTGATTGTCTTTTCCCTTTGTTTTTCAAACAAAAACAAACAGAACAAACATGACCTGGACTTTTCACTGCGTGCGTAGTTTGATGGGCCAATTTTCGAAGCAGAGCCCACAATTTCTTCTGGGATGAATTTTTTTTAAAACTATGATTAAAGGCAAGAAGGTACAGAAGCGCAGATAAAGTAATGCTGCCAACGTAACTAGAGGAAAATACTAAAATGAAGTGGCGAAACCGGACGCATCGTCTGCTCAAATTTCAGCAAGTCATGCAACAACCAAGCTGCAGTATCTGCTGAAGAATCGCAATATTACAAAATCTTATCCACTTGCTCGGAATCGTTTAAAGTATCCTCGGTGTGGCTTGATTTCGAAGACTGGCAAATTAAGTGGCAAATGAAGTACGACGACTACTGAAAGCACAGCTTCTCAGTGAGGATTTTTAAGTTGTACAAAGTTCGGTCCAAGCTAATAGAAATTTAAATCCAAATTAGTCGTATTAGCTTTGTGCTTACGCTTGTTAAGCTAACAGCACACTTCTTCGAGTTCATTTTTATGGCCTGTCGGACTAGGGAGGGCATTTATCAACAGTCTGGCGGGCTCGGGCTTATTTTATCGCAATCTGCGGGGCTCTGGTCTAGCTCTGGCTCACATTTTAGATGTTTGCCGTGCCCGGGCCGTATCCAGGCCTGGGCCGCGTCTCTATCGCGTGGGTTCGGATCGTGCCTAGAAATTGCTTCCTGGCTAGTGCTCTAGTTAGTGCAGAGCACGGGCCCGGAATGTCCCAAACATCCGAGCCTGGCCCGACGCGCCGGCCGGCCCCGGGCTGGGTAGCAGGCGTTTTCTCGGGCGTGGGCAGGGCTGTGTCTTGGGCTTGAACAAAACCTTTTTCGGGCCGAGCCAGCCCGGGTAGACCCCGAGTCCCGGCAGTCGTGTGCCGCGAATTTAGAATGTTGATAACAAAAATTCGGCTCATTGATCGTTTGGAGGAAGTGAAAACAAAGAAGCAAGGTGCTATCAGTCTGTCACCGTGGAAATGTAAAAAAAGTATATAAATGACGTATTCCCCTTAGAAAGTCTTCAAGCCACCAAAAGACTTCATCAGCATAGTACGTGAGAACGGGTCAGAAAACCAGAGCAATCCCGTAAGTGGAAAACCACTTCAAATTGTCCTTCGTCATCATGACAACACCATCTACCCACAAAAAACTTTGAAAGTTCTTGGCCTTCACATGCAATCTGATGGAGGAGGAGGTTTGGCCGTGCAACACATTCTCCGTCAGGCCGATCCCATCCTTAAAATGATGCGCCGTGTCACTACACGCTCCAGGGGACTCAAAGAATAGGACCTTCTTCAACTCCGCGATGCTCTTATCTTCTCCCGCATTCGCTATCAAGCGCCGTACCTCGTCCTGACGCGCGCCTTGGGGGAAGCTTGACGCTCTAATCCGCAAAGCGACAAAAATATCTCTGGGTCTTCCTATTATCACTAGCACCACCCGACTTGCGCACCTTGGTGTTCTCCCGAGGGTTACTGACATAATTGACATCCATGGCAGCCACCAACGTCAACGCCTCTCCGAAGCTGCAACAGGTCTTCATATCTTACGCACATTAGGATACCCGTGCCGTCCTCCCCGACCTCAAACGACTTCTCTAAACAGCAAAATACTCCAACATATTACCGTAGCACCTATTCCCCGCCACATGGACAAGGAACGCAATCCCAAACGCCGTCTTATTCGTGCCGCATACCACGCCAAGAAAGTAAACCGTGATACCAACAGCCGCCACGTATTCACAGATGCGGCATTTGAAGATGCGGCATTTGAAGATAACCTTGGTACGGTCGCCTTCATCACTTCAGGGGTACTCACTACTCCATCACTCGACGCTGCACCTCCCCAGAAGAAGCCGCACTTCTCGCCATCGCTTGCCCGCGAAGCTCTCCTCCGGGCCCCTGTCGACGCTCGCGACACAAATCCTTGTCCTCCCCCTCCTCTCCCCAAATTAGCAGACATTCTAAGCATACGCCGCACGTTCGCTTCCCTCAATTCCGGGCTTACCCGTCACGAGAAAGTAGTAATTCGGCAGGCGGAAACATATACACCGCACACACCCACTCGGCTCCATCTGTTCCAACGCACGCCAGACACCCCTGTCCCACTCTGTCCCCACTGCCTTATTCCCCCTACCCAGGACCACATTCTGTGGGAGTGCCCCTACAACCCTACCCAACCACACAATTACACCGTAGAGTGGGTGGCGGTTGCGGCGAGTCTCCAACAGCAACGGGAACTGGCGGCCCACATCATCAGGGCCCTCAGCGACTGCCTGGACCGAGGCAGCTGATTCGCCCCACCATCACTTGTACAATAAAGTTTCTATCTATCTATCTATCTGGTAGTAGAGTACATGATTGTCTTTTTCTGTTTTTCAAACTAAAAAAAAAGCACAAATGTGACCTGGACATTGACCTTTGTGCAGACCATACCACCAAAGATAAGCTAACGTACCCTTGGGACTTTCTTACAGACTTTATACGCATTCCTTTCTGCCAATAAAGCGACTTTTTGAGTAGAAAACTTTGTGAGCATGGGAGTATGCTTAGCTCTACATGGATAGACACCTGGTACAAACCGACAACGAATCTTGGCAAATCAAATTGAGTGAAGCGCAAGGTAAATTAGCTGTCAGCAGAGTTTGCTAACATCAAAAACAAGTAGGAAAGCGAGCTCTTTGGGAAACGAATTGAATGAAATAACGGAACGTAGGTTATCTGTCCAAGAAATGCATAAATAAAAATACCCACTTTTCACAGCATCATTTACGCGATCCTCATGTGCTTTAAGTTCTTAGACTGTTGAAAATGCAGCGCCTATTTTACCAAATTTTTTTGTAAAGATACATTTTTTAAGTCAGGATATTTATGTTGTACAAATATAGGTCTAAGCATCGAACATGTGTAAAATAAATATGCTTACTTTAGGCTAAAAATACCAAACTTTGAGGGCTCATATTTTGAGTCTAGCGGACACGGGCTGAGCTCAAAAAACAGTGCGCGGGCTCGGGTTTATTTTATTAAATGCTATCGTGCTCGGGCTGGGCTTGGGCTTTTATCTTGTTTGGTTGGGTTCGGGCCGCTTCCAGGCCGTGTCTCGGCCAGGCGGGGTCGGGTCGGGCCTAGAAATTCCGTCCCCCGCACTGCTCTAGTCTCTATCATACAACGATTGCTGCCCTCTTCCACTCGACCCGCGAATTACGCGGGCGTTTGAGGCATGCGTTCGCTCAATTTGTTTTTTTTCCAACACTTGTATTCACGAATATGACAGAAGCAGGAGCGCCGGCTGAAACAGCGGCCGTGTTGATTTTCTCGCACCAAACGTTCACCGGTACCACGGCCGGTCGCGGAAAAAATGGTCCCGGAAGAAATGCTCCCGGAAAAAATGGCCCCAGAACTAATGGCCCGGAACAAATGGTCCCAACTTCAAAGTAGGAAAAAATTGTCCTACCGCTACTACACCTATGCACGAGCGCCACTATGAGAGAAAGAAGGAGGGGGTCAGTGTAGATATATTTATATGTCTGTAATTGTCTACACTGTATGTTGCGTCTATCTATGCATAATATATTTGCTAAGGCTGAATTTACTTGAATTAAATGCTGCAGACAACTTTGTCGTCGTACATGTATGTTCTCCCTTCCTTCCTTTCGTTGTGTTCTTCTGTTGATTAAAGGAGTACTGACACAAAATTTTATGTTACGTTTTTCCGCTGCTATGCGTTCCTACCAGTGTTGCGAATCGGGCATCCCCATTCCAGTCTAATTCCATTCCAAGAAATTAGAACTTGCCGTGATTCTATTCATTTCAATTCCTCGGAATTACCGAATTTAACCCATTCCCATTCCTGGAATGGACGGGCAGTTCAATTCCATTCCTTTAATTCCTCAACGTAAACACTGCCTCAGGCGCTCTATCGAGCTATCGAGGAACGCAACATGAATATGATCATAAGCGGTGACAACTGCAGAAGTATGCAAAATGTGCCACTTGTCACCGATTTTGGAGATGGTAGCAGCTCGGTTACATATCCCAGGCAGAACAACTACCCTTCTGCTGCAACATTTACCATCCCTTCCTAACGAAAGTAGAGAAAAGTGATGTAAGGGATCCAGGCGCCAGCGACGCGGAATGTGTCGAACGCAGAGGGAGCGGCGCGGTTCCGGGAAGTGGGAATGAATGACTTTATGGGAGCCAGCTTGTTAAGAGCAAGTGGCCTCTGGGTCACGCCGCTCGCGTGAGGACACATTGTCTGGGGCCGCAGTCGTGTCGTCGCGTTGTTTTGGCCGGAGTGCGTGGTGTAGCTGTGGGAAAACATTGGCGGTACGGCGGCTTGAAGGGCGCCCAGGAAGCTTGGCAGTAGCTGGCTCTGGGCCCACGGCGTTTTCGTTTACCAGGTTGTAAAACCATTCGGTCCGCTGCGCCTGCGGAGACGGGCAGGCTTGGAGCTGTCAACTGGAGCGGGACGGCGGTTGGTTTAGGGGAAAGTGCTCTCTTTGTTGGCCTGTGCGCGCGCGGAGTGAAGGCGTGCGAGGGTGTGCGTGTGGCGGCCCGGGATGGGCGCGGCAGAGGCGACGCATGAGCCGGCCGCCGTGTCCTGTTGTCCCTGCGCGCTGTTTCTGACCCATGGTCCAATTAACGGGGATCGCCTGTCAACGTTGGAGAATCTTGGGGACGCGCCGGGTCGTTAAAGACGGGTGGTTATGGGTTTCAGCTGGCGTGGAGTGGCTGTCAGTTTGGACGAGAATCGTGGGAACAGGCGATGCAGACCGCGTTCGTAGAAGCTTGTCCCTGGCGCTCGCACGTGTTTCCGCGGGTTTCCGAATGTTTGTTGTAGCTGTTTCATTTGCTTTTGATATTTTCCTTTTTGGATGGTGAGAGAGGGTGACCAATGTTTCAGAGTTACTGGGGGCCTTGCCCACCGCGGTTTAAGCCCGGATGTGGTAACCCGCCCAATCAGATCGCCAAGGGATGTTGATTGGCCTGTGTATCGGCGGTGGAGACTAGGTGACCCATCAAACCCACGAGACACGAGGTCTCGTGGTCGAATCCTCAGGGTTTTAATGTGCTATGCACGGCCTGCGTGTTGCCGGGCTAGCCAGGTCAGGCTAGGGAGGATCTCCCCACTTGGGTAGTCTTAGGTCAGGGTCCGTCGCTGACGGGGGTGCCGCGGCACATCTTAGCTGACCTAGAAAACCACTTTGTTTCTTACTCTGTCTACTTCAGTCTGTAAATATCCTGTATATGTCTCTCGCTTAGATATACGGTTTTAAAAACCCTCAACAGCTCTCATCGTCGTGTCATCAGTGCCACAACCATCAGACACCAACGCAGACCATCGGAACACTTCTACACGCCACTACATGGGCGCATCGAGGCAAGAAACAACGAACCAAACATTTACTAGTGCGAAAGCTAAAAGTTTGTGCAAATTTCGCTGAAAGTGCATCCAACCGATCGCCAAAAATTCAAACTCCCAAATCGCAAGCGAACAATCAACCTATGAGACAATTTCTCGCGCACAAGTAACATATCTACGAATGATCTAAATGTACACGGTTACGTGGTTTAGGAGATAAAGATATACTATTGCACTCCGTCTTCAGGGTCAACGCGTGTGAGGTCTTATTTAGAACTGTTGTTTTTTCGCGATTTTCAAGTAACCTTTTTGACACAATGGAAGCCTGGTTTCAGAGAGGGAGATAGGAAGACTATTGGCGGTTTCCGGTTTCACGCACGCGCCGTGCGTCCAGAGATGTTGTCAGAGCGTTTCGGCAGAGCAACCGGTTTATATGGAAATGTATTAGTTTTTTCACAGAACGCCATCGGTCCCATTATAAGAAATCTTTCACGCTAAATCGGGGCGGTGTCAGACCGTCCCGTTTGCATAATAAGTAGCTGGATCCCGCTACTCATTTTGGTGTTTGCATGTTGAAGTTGAAGTTGAAGTTTATTTTTTTTCTTTCCGCATACAGGGCGAAATGACGGAAAGACCGGGGGAAAAGCAAAAGGCTAGAAGCCTGACAGAGGCTTTTCCCCCGATGGCAGTTTTGCACAGCTATGCATTTACACAAGAACATGTTAGGAAAAGTTACACAGCACACATCTTTGATGTACCCCGAAACACTATTTCAGAATTGCACACATGAACAAAAAGAACACAGTCTCTAAAAAGCGCACAACTCGTAATAAATCAAAACATGCGATGTTAGCATGTTACATAAAGGCAACAAAAGACAGAAAAAAGATACAAGATACAAAGTTTGCCCGAAAATGAAGCAGCTGGAAACAAAAAACAAGTTCGAGAATGCTGTTTGCATACACAATCTGAAACATTACAACAATTGTATGTCATTTTTTATGAGTAGTATTTTATATTTCTTCTTTGATCTTATATTACTAAGGTCGATTAGGTGGCCAACTTTATTTAGAAGGGTAGGAACTTGGTAGTTTACGTGTTGCTTGCCATAGTTAGTTCTAGTGAGTGGTCTCTTTAATTGCGGTTCACGGAAAGTATAATGCGGAGTTAGGGCGCTAGTGTCGCTAACATGTAATTTGTTGGAGCTGATGTAATGTAATAACTTGACATAGTAAACTTGGGTTGCTCGCAATATATCATGTTTTTTAAACAGTGGGCTGGTATGGAGAAGTCGAGGTGGGCCTGTATATCCTTCGAATAGCCTTAAAATCTTTTTCTGAAGAATAGTTAGTTTGTTGTAGTTTCTACAGGTCGTGGTGCCCCATACTAGCGTGCAGTAAGTTAACTTAGAATAGAACAATGTGTAATACAGAACTTTCTTTAACCATAGTGGAATAAGTCGTGACAATTTGTATAAGCAACCAATCGATTTGCTAAGTTGCACAGCTAGTTTATCGACATGAGTGTTCCAACTCAAGTTTTCTTGGAACCACACGCCTAAGAATTTTTCCGTTTTTACACGCTCAAGCTTATCTCCACGAAAAACAATATCAATGTTTTTATCCAATGGTTTGTTAATAGGTGCAAAGATTATGTATTTGGTTTTTTTAGCGTTCAGCTGTAACTTATTTATGTGAAGCCATAGAGATAATTGTTTTAGATAAGCATTCACTATCTTTTGGAGTTGGATAAGCGAAGATGCTGAAAAAAATATATTGGTGTCATCGGCATACATGATCAATTTGGGGGAGTCAGGAATATGGCACAGATCATTTATGTATATGATGAACAGCAATGGCCCAAGTATGGATCCCTGGGGTACACCATTTTTTATGCCTAAAATGGATGACGACGCTTGGTTCACTTTCACAAATTGGTTGCGGTTAGCTAAGTAGCTTGCAATTAATTTTAGCATAACGCCTTGAACTCCGTATTTTTGTAACTTAGTCAAGAGAACATCGTGGCATACAGAATCAAATGCTTTGCGTAGCTCAACGAATAGTCCTAGAGTGTACAGTCTATTCTCAAAATTAAGTATAATGTCATGTTTGATACTTAGAAGCGCTTGTTCTGTTGATTTCCCTCTCTGAAAACCATACAGCATATTGCTAATTACCTCATGTTTATTGAAAAAATTCTCTAATCTCTTTTTTATGGCACCCTCAAAACTTTGGACAAGGCAGGTAGGACAGAAATCGGTGGATAGTTTGACAATTCCTTTACGTTGCCGCCTTTATGTACAGGAGATATTCTGGCTATTTTAAGACGGTCGGGGAAAATTCCAGTTTCAAAAGTTGTATTTATGATGGCGGTTAAAACTGGAGATATGATGTCGGACACATATTTAATTGGAATTGCTTTTATCTCGTCGATACCAGCGGCAACATTATTCCTAATGTTGTTGATGCTTGTTTCAATTTCGGACGGTGTGACAGGTGTTAGGGCTACTGAATTCATAAGCGCAAACTCGGTCAAGCAGAGTGTTTGTACATCGACATCAACAAGAGGAGTTTCACCGTAATTAGCACTATTTACAAAATATGTGTTCATTGTTGAAGCAGCACTGTCACCGGTCAACGCTCCAGTGGGCGTTTCTATGGGCGTTTCGCATGTTTTAACGGTTTGTTCCTGCGCGACGCGAGACTAAGCAGCTATTACGTTGATATCCGTTTCGTTGCACAGTCTGTCGCGTTATATCTTCCTAACTGCTTTGCGTACCGTCATACCAGCGTAATAAGTAGGCTGTGGATAAATCACAGGCATGTCGCACAGAGCTTTCGCACATGTACACGCATTCGAAATGCTTACTTGAATGATTTCAATTGAATTTACCGTAAAAACCCGCGTATAATACGAGGTTTTTCCAAATTTTACTAAGTAAAATTTGTGCCTCGTATTATATGTGGATCCCAAAGTTTTCAGCCGAAAATTTGCACCGCTTCGGTTTCAGCGGAGGGTGGGCCATCTTGCGGTGGCGTTAGCTGGCTGCTGCTTCTCTCAGCCGGCGATTGTTTTGACCACGCGAAGGATCGGCACGTTCACCGCAAGTCTATCACGATGTCGGGTGCACGAAGGCATTATTTTATGTGCCGAGACCATCAGGAATTGCGCCGCAGGACGGCAGTTCGGCGTCACCGAAGGCAGCATTCGCGGGTGGAGAAAGCAACTGGTGCTTGACTGGATAAAGTCTGTGTGGTGTCGGCGGCCTGGAGCACTGCTGAGGGTTCCCGTCAGTGCTCGTGTTGGACGCCTTTCGCTGCCACCTGGCCGATTCCGTGAAGAAGTTGTTGCGAACCCCGCATCGAACTCATTGTCATTACCAGGAGGAATGACATCCCAGCTGCAACCGCTAGACGTTTGCATCAACAAGCCTTTCAAAGACTGCATCAGGTCCTGCTACCAAGAGTGGATGAGGTCAGGAGACCTGTAAGTGACAGCTACCGGATGGCTGACGCGGGCTTTTCCAGCGGTGCTTTGTGGCTGGATCGCGGATGCGTGGGCCAGCATCCCAGAGGAGCTCCAGTCGCTCTTTTAAGAAATGCGGCATCTCGAACGCCCTTGATGGCACTGAGGACCACTTTCTGTGGGAAGACATTTCCAACAAGGCGACTTCAGGAGACAGCGGCAGCGAACCTGACGATGACTGAACGGACGTCGGGAGACAGTGCCAGCGAAAACTGACAATGACTGAAGGGTAACTGCAGTGCAAATAAATGTTTTCTGTGCTCTTTACCTCGTATTATATGCGGATGAAAACTTTTTTTCTGATTTTGCTGTCCCCAAATCACACCTCGTATTATACGCGGGTCCGTATTATACGCGGGTTTTTTACGGTACAGCATTGAGCACTAATGCTACTGTACCAACGTGAGAGGCGGGGAGGCAGCGTCACGGAACACCGTGAACAGTTTTCTATTCACAGTAGGAAATTCGCCACCGCTTCCACGTTGACCCCCATTTCGCTTGTTTATTTCCCTGGCACTAGCTCAGCCCAATCAGTTCAATGCACGGCATTATTTATGACCCACTCATTTAAAGTGACACAGCCATGTCGTGACGAGAGCCCTGGCAAAATAAAGAAGTATAGTCCTACGCGCAACCAATATGCAAGAGGACCTGATCAAAATTTTGAAATGAGGCGAGGATCCAGCTATCACGCCACGAATAATGCTTCAATAATAAGGTACATTTGTAGCCTGGGCGCAAAGGCCACGTGCACAGAAACACAGAGCAACCAATCCACGAGCCAGTTTGGAACAACTGGAGGAGGTGGCCGCAATTTCGCATCGAAGAAAAGCCCGGTGTCGCACTGCTCACAGCTGTCAATGCACTCGAAAACAAGGGCGCTGCTGGAGCCAGAACTGTTAAAAACAAGCGCCCTTTGGCAGCCGTGTCTTCTGCATTGTCGTATATTAATGCAATCATATATCCCAGCTGCCCACTACCGTATACCAGAGCGTGGCGGTAATCAAAGCTCAGTAACACATCCGAAGCTCGCTTCTTATGCCTATGGCGGGTGCCGGGCATGCAGGCCCTCACCCACAATTTTCTTTCTGCTGCTTCGGTTTTGATTTGCTGCAGCCCCGGGGCCCCGCTGCTACAGACGGACCGAGGGTCCACAGGTTGGCGCCGTATTCTGGGGAGATGCCTACCAGGGCGGCTTACAAGCTATAATGCTATTCACTGCGCGTCTGCCACAGAGGGTGGGTGGAGAACGCCAAGCAGATTTGTTGTTTCATGTTTCATACACGAATGTTTATATCACTAGCTGCAGCATTAGCTAGATGCTGCAGCTAGTGATATAAAGCTAGATGTTGCAGCATCAGCTTGCTGTGAGAAACACAGCTGATTCGGATGTCGCGCCGTGCGTATTCCCCACCCACTGCTTCTCGACGATATTCCCCGCCTGATGGCCTGGCCGCACGCCGCCTGCAACTGAAACACCGGTCTGCCATCAGCGCCACGGGCAGTTGTACAGAGAAAGCTATGCCTCAAAAACCCTGCAAAGCACGAAGAGCCAACGTAACGTCATCCCCGGTCTTCTGGCCAGACGCACTAGCGCTGCTCGAAGTTCAGCTTCACCAGCGCTGCCGCAGGTTGCGCGGGTTTGGTTAATCCAGATGCCGGGTATGCGTTCTCGTAGCCGGTGCGCCATTTGAGATATACCGACCAGTCCGTCCCCACAGACTAATTAAGTAGCAGGCGCCAGCGACGGTGGCGTCGTCGTCTAAAAAATCACCATTTCATTCCCATTCCATTTCGGAGAAAATGCGCTTAATTCCATTCCAATTTCATTCCTGCAACCGCTGTCCTCATTCCATTCCCATTCCATTCGGACACCACAAAAAGGTGGAATGATTCCAGAGTGATTCAATTCCGGAGTGGTAACTCCGCAACACTGGTTCCTACCAGGCCACTAATCACAGAACAACACATTAGACGGTCGAGCGCAGCCGGAAAATTCATTTACGGCGTTGTTTATTCCTGTCAGTTTAAGTTTCGACAAAACGATCGCCGAGCGGCCGCCATGACCGCTCGCCGCAGTACCGACGTCACGTGATACCACCGATCAGGAGGTATCACGTGACAGTAACCATTCTTGCCGTACAGCTGCCGCTCTGGAGACGCGCGCGTGAGCGAGCGCTCTCACAGGGTCCGAGGTCTTCACCGTCGCCACGCGGCCGGCCAGCATGACGTCAGTCCCAAAATCATGACGTGTCTAACGCCAAAGCAGCGCGCGCCAACCAACGCTCTGCGCGTCCGGCTTCGTCACGGGAGCCCCGACGTCGGCAGTTGGTTGATTGATTGTAGGGTTAACGCGCCGACGCAACGCAGGCGATGAGGCGCGCCGTAGTGGAGGGCCTCCGGATTAATTTTGACCACCTGGTGATCTTTAACGTGCGCCGAAATGTGGTGCACAGGGTTTCTTTTTCTTTTCGCCTCCAGCAGAAGCCGCCCGCCGCGGCCGGGAATCGAACCCGCGACCTCGTGCTCAAGTTGCGCAACGCCTTAGCCACTGAGCCACCGCGGCGGGTGTCGGCATTGGGGCAGTATCAGATGATGTCATGTCGGCCCGCTCTCGGCTTTCTTGTGCGGGCGAAGATTAAAATGTATTTTAAATGCGTTACGGCCAACGGTTGCTGTTTAAAATTGCTGGGAGATATCTCCTGATAAAAAGGAAGCATTTTACATAGTTATCTCAGCTTTGACATTTCGTGTCAGTACTCCTTTAAAGCTTGAGAAGCGAGTCCCACTTGAACCTGTGCGGGGAGCCTATTTACAGTGGCAGTATTATTTAGTTTATTTGAAGTATTCTAAAATGTGAGTGGGCGAGAAACCGCTGAATATCAGACAACATAGAGCTGTCTTAGTGCATCACGCTCGCCGATTTATCATCATTTCCAAAAAAAATTACAGCGATGAATGGTTTATTTTGTTAGCTAAGCTCCGTTACGGTGCTCTACATCTGGAAGGCTTGAATATCTGCAGTTCGGATCAAGCGAAGCGGCAATAATAAACTTTGACCGTGATAATTTTGCAGCGTGTAGATTAGATACTTTAGTTTTTTTTTCCGAAAATACGCAATGTAGCTATTAATACGCCTCTTATCTTGCTTCAAGGTTTAGAAAGACTGCTGGCTAAGGCACTTTGTTAGCTTTTCCGGCGTGTTGTGGGAGTGTAACAATTGCCAAGGGCAGCAGGTGAGCTCATCGAAACTGGTCACCCACCATCAACAAAAAAACTTGATTGTTCGGAATCGCATTTGAGCGACAAAACATATGCAGTTTTATTCGCGCAAACACAAAACATGTTTTCGCTCGTCTTTCTGGCTGCTTTACTTTCCCGGAAAATTGCGAGAATCAAAGGCTAGTCACCGTTGTCACTTCTCTTCAATGAAAAGAAACGATTGATTCAAGTTGTTGCACCACGCCGCCAGACTAGCCTTTTTGCGACGCCCCTTGAAAAGCAAACGTCAGACAGGAAGGAGGGGGCGGGCGGAGAGTGTAGGTGGCTCGCTTCGGTAGAATATTTCTTTGCTTGGCCTGGACCCTGGTTGCCCTCTTTAGAAGAAAGTTTTCATGGTGCTGAATGTCGTGATAGCCACTTGGACCAGCGGCCAAGTAGCTGGTGCGCGAGCTAGTCGTAATCAGGCGTGCCCATGTCTCGGGACTCTGCCTGTCACCAAACCTCTTTACTCGCGGCGGCGTCTCGCGGCAGGGTGCGCCTCCCTGGAACACAGCCGGACTCAAAAAACTATCTTCCTGGGTGGGAAAGGGGCATAGAGTGTGGCCGTGCCTAGAACTTAGCACGGCCAGGCACGGCCGTGCCTGGCCGTGCTATGTGACGAGGAAACTTGGAGAGGGTGGGAAAAAAAGGATCGGAAAAACAGTTCCGGTACGGTGCACGGTACCTGTTACCGGACCGTACCGGGAAGTCTCGTTTTAAGAGTTATTGCAGACTGTAACTACCGGCCATGCTACCGTCAGTGGGAGCGGCTTTGGTTGTACGTAGTTGGCATTTTCGTGTAGTCTGTGGCGTTTCCTGTGCTGACATATTAGTTTTCAGTTCTCAAAAGTGCTAAAGACAGTATTAGAAGAAAAAAAATACATCTATCACCCTACGGAGATTCCAACTGCGACTGCGTGAACATAAAGCGGGCATTTTATCTCTACGGGCCATTTCAATAGATGGCACCAGCAGGTCAAGCGGGGCTCTCAGTACATACGGCTGGCCGTTTGTAGTTTTTCGTTGTATTTGAGAGTTACTCGCACTGATAACCCCTGTTCCTCACTCGTCGATTTGTAGACAGGCCCCATGTTCCTGTAATACTAGTTATGTAGCCGTACCCCCTTTATTTAACCTAATAGAAACTATCGGACATGCGTCGCTCGACGACACAAGCCACGGCAGTTGGGCCGGGACCGTGTTTTGCTTGCTGCTTGAGCTGTCAGAATCGCGCGGATTTCACTTGTTGCAACCTCATTTTTCCTAAACTATCTTATATTTACAATCCGTTTCGACTATGCGTGAGCATCGTACGTATCCCAAACTCTTCCAAAGCGGCCGCCAGCTTCGAACGACGGACACGTACTTCTCGATCACCGTGCAGCCAAGTGGCTCCGGGGGAGGGTTCTGCGCATGCGCGGTGGCGTCCAGACGGTACACGTTACTGTATGGGAACCGTGTTCCCGATTTGTTTAGCAAAAGAGGCTGCGCGTTAGAATTGTGAAAAAAAATACGGTAGCCCCTTTTCCGGGAACCCCGCCGCTCCCCTTTGGACGGGGTGCATATAAACGCGGGAGGGGTCGCCGTAGCTGAATCCGCCAGTCGCCTCGGCCTTCTCATCGATCCATGTATCCGGGGCTTTTGAGGTGGGAGGAATAAGCTTTTGAAAGCACGTGCACGCATTGTACGTCCCCGCGCACGCCCAGTAATACCCCTATTGTGGCTGTTCAGTCGGGCGGAGGGAGAGGGAGGCCTATGTATCTCCCGCGCACGAATTGGCGCTCCCCTTTGTTCCTCTAGGGTGCAACAAAAGCCGACCCGCCATCGTTTTCACTAGCCCCGGATACAGACGAGGGAGGGTCGAGTCGACTGGCGGGTTCAGCCACCTCGACCCCCACGTGTATATATGAGCTCCATTCAAAGAGTCGAGGCGAGGGGGCGGGGGGATTGCCGGAGAAGGAGTCTACCGTATTTTTACGATTCTAGCACGCACCTTCTTTGCTAAAAGCTAGCTTTAAGATTTGTGTGCGCGTTACAATTGGGCTCAAAACCGAAGCATGTTTTAAATCGGCCAGCAACATCGCCATAGGCGCGAGGTCCTCCCAAACTCGAACTAAATCCAATAAAAAAAATCGTCAATATCACGTGAGTGAATTTCGGGGCCCTCATTCCTGAAGGACATACCTTGGTCAGCTGTTACACATTTTTCTACTATTGCATTAGCCCGTCACACGTAGAATTACGATGGTCAAGATACTGGAAATCGCAAACAGCTTCAATGTTTCCCACTATAGTTTTATTCCCTGCAGGAGCTGGATAAGCAAGCTTACGAAGCACATTTTTTTTTTGCTACCACAGTTGCACGCGCAAAATAAAATCTCCTTCTTCTAGGTAAGTAGTGTCATGTATTTTACATCTGCGTGGTAAAGTCGACGTCCAATTATTTTTTCGAATTTTCCTGTACGAACCTACCCCGCGGTACAATCGGTGGCGCGTCATAATCGTACAAATACGGTATTCAGCTCGCCACGGCCAGCCGACTCATCCCGACGAGCGCGTCAACCCACCCCCTGCCTGATAGTCGAACGGACTCGCCCCGACGGCTTTTCGACTCACTGCGTCCGCTTATACATGAGTGCGTCGAGTCAAAAAACCTGTTTATTTCAACTCAACGCGCCCTCGTCGGGTCAATGTAAACGGGGCTACATTCGAGGGCGCATTCGAGGTTACACGGATTCGAAAAAGAGATTTTGAACACGAGTGGAATAGCGCGATGGTTTTGAGAGTGGAATTCTGACACTGGCAAAGGGCATTCGGGTTGTTTCGTGTTCCACCCACCGCGTAGTGTCCGGCACCGAAATGTCCGGATACCAGCTGGAAGGCCCCTTCTTGCTTGTTTTTTCCAGTCATTTTCATCACTTTAATTATCGGACATACCCATGTTTGCCAGCTCAAGCAGCAGTTGTGTTGATTTACTCGCGCCTATCCGCTCTTTCCAGCCCCTACAGGTGGCGCTGCGGAAAACGGCAATGGCGGACGAGACGGTGATCGCGCCCCCGTAGCAACACGCGTGCCAGCATCAGTAGCGGCCTGAAAGCCCATTGCTCCGCTTGAAACAACTACTTTCTTGAAAAATAAATGCACGCATACGTTGGTGATCGCGAGATAACATTCGATTCGTTTCAGGGCGTCTGCTACGGTGCAAAAAGCGCTGTGTGCGAGGCAATCCGCTTTGCATGGCTCAGGCCGCACGGAAGTGGTTTGAGAACAACCCCGTCTTATTGGGCAAACAACCTGCTACAGAATGTGCAACGCTACGTTTTGGGACATTATTGCAGTGTACACCCATCAGTGTACGTTTACTGTAGGCGCGTTCGTTTTCGTGCGTACACACTAAGCAGAAGCCCGTGCGCACTATGCGCTGGCGATATCTGCGTATGGCGGTGTTTTGCTTGGGTGTAGTAAAACGAAAGTACGACATTGAGTAGTCAAACGGCGAAAAAGAGGCTCCCATTACGTCGTATCAAGTGGTGTACAAACGAACGTGTTAGCATTATATGAAAAAAATATATATATTGTAAGCCCACGTATTTACGTGTGCATGTAGCATACACTGGCGTGTGATATTGAAGAGCACACTGATAAACTACACGCAGTACTTTACAGGTGTGCTTCTGGCTTGTGATAAATAATATACGTTAAAAACTAATTTACGGCTGAAATTACGTTATGTTGATTCGACTGCCGGTAAGATTTTTAAGTGCGTTGATCCTTATTACCAAAACGAAAACGGGGGCTACCAAATGCAATCAAGACTCAGTTACAGTGTTGTCATTTCTAAAACATCTCGCTTAGACACACTTATTTCGATCGTCAATGATTAATCAATAAACACATCCCCACATTTGCTTCTCTCCTTCGCGTGCAAAAGGTTTTAAGTTGTTTCTTTATTGAAATAAAAGCAAGCGGATAGGACAGCGTCTTGTGCTTATATGTTTGGAAGCAGTGGAATTGAGCCAATTTAACAAGAGATAAGCGAATATCGGTTGACATATTATGCGGCAGTGAATCTAAATAGTACCCGAAAAGACGATCACAAGGTTATACAAAAAGCCTATAAAGTCAGCGTCCTCACCGCAAATAACTATTAAATGTGGCAGCCGTAATTCAGTAAAGATTAATTAAGGCCCCACGTACGCAGGCGGGGGTCCGAAGGAATTCCATTTTTCTCCGCAGCAGACAACGATCAGTCCCAAAACTCTTTCGTTTACATGCAGCTTATATAGCTTTAAGAAAGTTGAGAGAATGTGAACGCTCGTTCAGTCTATATTTTCCGATTATTTATACGTCATTGTCGAGTACTATATATGCAATTACAATTTTCCTGTCGCTTCTGCGAGCCCGCACGGATGCCGCCTGCCGCCTCCGCCGGAGCTACCGGTCCGCCGATCACCATCTCCCGTCTTCGCACAAATTCCGCGCGGCGTCACTGGCGTCGCTGGAAAGAGCGAATCATTCACGTTCTTTTTTCGTGCGGATTCCGTGACCCCCGTGGGGGAAACTGGGACTTGTTGCGCGCGCTGCAGCGACGCTGCAAACGAGATTGAACTCTCCGGCTCATTATATCGTGATTGCTTGTGACATCACTCGTTTATTACATTTTTGTTTGCGTGTATTGCAAGCGAAAACGTATACAGTCGACGTTAACTACTCTCTGGCAACCTCCCAGCTATAGGCTCAAGCCCGCCGGCCTCTCTGGTCAACGTCTTCGTGTACACTCCTATTTTACCACCGCATCAGGTTTTTCCGTCCAAAAGATCACGACCCACGCCAATCCAATGACGGCCGTCAGTGGCCCTCGGGGCGCCCGGAACTCCATCCTTAGAATTTGTTTTCGTCGACCTTTCCCCCGCGAGCCGAGGCACGCACGTGAAGTTGGTGAATCTAAAGTGTCCTGTACAATAGCGTCTCAATTGTTTCCCTGCGGCTATTCACCCGCCACCTACACACCCTCCCTCACCCCTCTCATCTCCGGCGTTCTTGGCAGGAAAAACCTACGGAGACTTTCGCAGGTACTACGAAAGCATACGCACAGACTAAGGCAAAACATTCTGACGCGTGTCATCTTTGTAACAGTGTTAATTGAGGCAGGTGGTCCAATGAAGTTTTCAACGCCGAAGAATAGAAAGAACCAACGTAGAAAAATTACTTAACCAAATAAAAAGTGTGCATCCTATACATATTGTAAAATTAACAAGGACTGAAATAGCAAATCCCAGAAAATAACATTGGAAGCATGAGTAGAAATAGCGAAATTGTAATTGCGCGTTTTTTGTTTTTTGAAACAATGTCTTCTGCGATTATTTAATGAGGCTCGCTCGCCGATCCTTTTTCATTGATTGACCTTTCTTTTAAACAATTTATCAACAGGCACTCACTTCAAATTCACAGGCCGTGGCGCTATATTACTCAGCTGTTGTCGCAGGTTGCTCAAAGCTTTCCTAAATAAATACGGCAATAAGTCGTTACAAGAAACCACTGAAAAAAAAACGATGATACTGTCACTGATTTTTTCATAAATTAGGTCCCTAGAAAAAAAGAAATAAAGAACAATAAATTGACTGAAAGCTTCAAATATTGCGGCTCATATTCCTCAAATAAATGTACATTTTTGGAAAGGCCACCTAACGTTACATCCGCTGGCCTAAAATAACGCAGAATTGCGAGCAAGAACATCTCTAATAACTAGTTCGGAATTGCGTGCTTGCTCCATCTAACTATACTCCAAGCCACTATAAGATCTTAATAAATCTAATTCAATGAAATGAATCGTAAGCGCCCCCTTTTCTTAATTTAAACCAGAGAAAGCTTCCTGTTTCAGCCGTCTTCCTCGTTAAATGACTGATTATTTTTTTGTGTCCTGGAGCCGTGTTTGCATAGAGCATTTGAAAGGCAAGAAAATGGATGCAACTATCCCGCAGAAACCCAAGCAGCTAAGAAATTCATAGGTATAAATCCGTTTTGAAAGAAATAAATGAGCGGCATGGGTACCTACAGTGTAGAACAAAATAAGAACACAAGTTTGCTGTCGAAATACCAACTTTAAAGGCAGTAAGCGTGAATTATTACAACAACCTCGCTTAACTTTTGTCCATCCACGCAAAGGACGCTTCTGTAGATGTGTACGGTTTAACTCAACGAAACATCTTGACGGAATCCCCCCTCCTCTACTAAACGCCTTTGGCCAAAAAAAGGCATTTAAGTGGTGGCGATTTTTTTCAGCGCGTTAACTGATTGTAGGCTTACTTTTTTTAAGCCACCGCTATAGTTTCATGTACACGGTTGAAGAGTTTAGCCTTGAATATGAGCTGTGCAATTTCCGTTGATTTGAATAACTACATGGTTTCCCCGCAGTGTCTGCATATATACTGTTTAGTTTGAAACCTGCTAGACTGAAGGCCATCGATGGTAGGTTGGAGCCAATGATCTGATTCTGTTTTATTCACAATCGCTCTCCTGTATGTTAAGCCAATCACCAGTCATTACTTTATCGTACTAGGTTATGTGTATTTCCTTGATGTTTTTTTTTTTATGGGCGAAGCCCCTTAGGGGCTCGAGCTTTCTGCGTCTTCTTATCATTGTCGTCGTAGTAGTCACGGTGCTAAAATACCGGAACGCTCGTTTTTTAACGCCTCGAACTAGAACACTTACTGCTTCTAAGACACGAGACTTTTTCAGCAACGCTGTATACCTCTAGGCTCTCCCCCCCAACGGAGTCATATCCGCGGGCAAAAACGCCAAGGCGCCAAGAATACTGTTATAAACTGCATGCTTTGCCCCACCCCAGGTTTCACGTGAGTGGAGGTGGTACGAGATTTTTTCTTATTTCGCAAACACTGTTCGCTAAAATGTTCAGACTTTGTGTGTGGGTTGCTATAACTTCTTATCCTCGTATCTAGCGAATTTGAATTTTCCAATGTTTTACAAGGTACACATTCGAAGGAACATCGTATTGTTTATATTGTCATTATTTCGACACTGTAGGTTATGCAGTGTAAGTCATGCCATGTATTGAATCCTTGGCCTCAGTCAAGCTATGTTTGAAGCTTTTTGCCTATGAACATATCTAGGTCTTTTAGAAAATAGATAGGTTTCTGGGTTAACTTGTTGATTAGAGGAAGGGTTGGAAGCCAGTAAACTCCGACTACTCCATTTCACTGAACGAAGGGCCATAAACCCGATTAAAGAAATCACAAGTACACGACAACGTCCACAAGGTTCCCGAGGTTTAGTTGGCCCTTTTAGGTTCGTATTCAGGAATTTGCGCCGCGAATTCCTGAATAATGGCGGATAATATTGATAAGCTATCTGTTATTAGTTTGAAGGGATACCTGTTGTGGTAAATAATGCATTGAAGGCACGGACAACCTTATTTTGACGTCCAGCGTCAGGCCATATACCTAATAGTTTCTGGAACCACGATATTATTGTTAGCTACTGCTATTGTTTCTGGTACAGTTCGCGTTTTAGCCGGAAATATATTGGACAATCTAAAATAACACGCTGGAAACATCTTCCTTGTGCTCTCCACATGCGCGGGATGGTAAATTTTCACAGCCATTTTAACAGCAGAACTGGTTAGGCCGAGCTTTTTCCGCCAGTCTCACCGAAAAGCCTCGAAGCCTGAGGAATAACTGTGGTTCGGGAGGTCATGAAACCAGAAACCAGAGACGCCATGAAACCGGAAACCTAACACTGTGCCACCCCAAAGGTCCGAGGGTAGCACGGTTGCAGCGGTGACAGTGAACAACACAATAACAATAATTGGAAAGAAAAAATTCCCCGCATTTCCCCGAGGGGAAGAATGTGAAAGTGCGAATGCACGAGTTGAATTTGCGCGGTTCGGTAATGTTCGCGAAAGAGAGATCACACACACACACACAACTACAAAGAAAGAAAGATGCATTTATTCACAGACACCTATTTGTGTTGTCGTTGTACTTGATTGCTAGAGCGGATCTCAGCTTTGAAATTTCGTGTCAGTACTCCTTTAAGCGGGTGCATTAGCCCTTCTCACGCCCGATTCTTGGCCAATCCCCCACGTGGGTATGTGCCATGTCAGCGGCCAGGCAGCGCGCGCCCATCTCCCCCCGTTGCCAAGGAAGACGAGGAGATTCCTGGCCAATCCCCCCCGTGGGTATGTGCTATGTCAGCGGCCAGGCTGCGCGCGCCCATCTCCACGTGCGCGGACATCGCCGGTGGACGCAGGTTCAGGGTCGCTTAAGAAGTGCATTGCACTTAAAAAATGATGGGCCATCTCCACTAACGTGAAACCTGGGGAAGGGCTATGCATGCAGTGTATAAGTGTATTCTTGGTGCCCTGGCGTTTTTGTCAACAGAGATGAAACCATTTGGAGGTAGAAGTATTCGCAACTTTCAGCGGCTATAGCGCAACTTTCAGCCGTGGCGCCATGAGAAATTCAATATGGCCGTTTGAGGGATTATATGGCTGAGCGTTGTGTGTTTGCTGTAGGCTAGGTGTGCACAGAGGGGTGAGCCACAGGTTCACCGTAGCGACGCACGACTAACGCAAAAAAAGGCGAAAAGTTTTCGACGTGGGGTGCTACATATGTTGGTGACTGAAAGTCGGCAGTGACCTGGCTTTTGTCGTGATTTTTTCCCTTTACCGCAACTGAGTGCTGCTGCCTGCTTTTTTCGCACACTCCGCAAAATGTTGCTGCTTCTTTGCGTTGTTATGTATTATTTGGAGGCCCACTTTTTCTGGTTGCGGCTACGTGTTATCTATTTATTGGTGCAGTGGTTTGGCGCCAAAAAATTCCGTGGAGTGTGCCGCCCAGACTTCCTGTCTTGCCCGCGCGCTGACACCGTATCGCATTGTGTCGTTACCTCCCGTCGACCCCGCCACGAAACGAGGCATGGCGAAATTGTGGTGCTTTTCTCGGCGCCTACCTTCGTGGCAGAATCGGGCGCGACTACGGCAGTTCGCGACGACTAGGACACCATATATTGTACTAAGCTTTCACTGCGCGAGCACGACGCCTGCCCTTGTGATGGGTTCTGTGTTACGACTGCACCTTGCGACTACTGCTGTAACTTTGCAATGTCCTTTTTGCAATGTCCTTAGAACACGTGACGACTACGATGCCGTCTCATGACGCCTGCCTTTGCGACATGGCCCACGAGACAATGGCAGTGTGCGGCGACTGCGGCAACATTTCACGGTGCCTGCCTTCGTGGTGAGATCGACGAGACGACCGCAGCTTGCGACGAAACGACAACTAGCGACTCACTTTCAGGGTGCGACAATTATATAATTGTCGGAATTATATTTCAATATAAATATATTTCAAAAATTCAGAGCCCTTCCACCCCGTGAAGATGGACGGCCAGCAAAGCTGCGGTGCCGAGCCTCAACGTGAGGTTTGACTGGGTCGTAGTCCAAGGGGTGCACGAAGCAAAATACGTTTGTTTGTAATTTGCGATAGAGCATTGTTCTTGGTTATTAACTGAAAGTCCAGTCGTGTCCAGCCACTGCTCCTCGCGCAAGCTCAGCACGGCTCTTCACGAGCCACGTGAAACGGCTATCAAGCGGCTCCGACGCAGCGTCAGACTTGGCTACTGCACAATTGAGGCGCACACCTGGGCACACGCCGACGCCAGTGCGTCTGCCGCGGCTATGACGCAACGCAATCCAACACAATCCACTTTAATCCAATCGAAATCCAAGCCAAGCCAAGCCAAGCCAAGCCAAACTAATCGATTCGAATCCAATTCATTGCCCCTCGCGCATGCGCAGAACGGCCCTTCACGGCACACGCGAAACTGCTCAACCTCGGCCAGTGTAGCTTACGCTACAAAACACACAGGAATCGGGGGTAGAAATTGATTATAGCGCTGGTATGGTAATCACGGCGCATGCTCTATGAAGGCCTTGGGACCTTTTTAATCTTGTATGATTTTTTCCATGCCGGCGGGTGTGGCGCGCAATTTTACGATTCCGGGGATTTGAGTGGGCTCCGCAACGTGGCGCTACGCTCGCTAGCGATTCCGGTCTACATCGCTCTGGGACCGGAGACGATCTGCTGGATCCTAGCCATTTACAGCTTTGCTGTAATATATTTATATATATTACAGGCTTCCGGCCAAATGTTGGCACGCATGGTAGCCTCTGGCTTCTGCGCAGGGTAATTAACTGCTCCCACTACCATCGCGGTACTGCTGACCTCATTATGGTGGTTGATCTGCGAAAGGCGTTCGAAAACGTTAGCCACCCGGTCATTCTAGAGGAACTGGCTCGTGCCTACCCCAGTGCTAGCACGCAAAATTTGTTGCTCCAAAGCCGGCTTGTACGCCTTCACGGTTCGTACATTAGATGGGAACCCACGACTTACTACCTTGACCGCGGTGTTCCCCAAGGGTCGATTTTAGGCCCTCTACTTTTCAACCTGGCTATGACCAGGGTAGCTCGACAACTTCAAATTGACTCAGGCACATGCTTCACTATATACGCCGATGATATCACGGTCTGGACGGAAGCGGCCGAGTTCGATTCTTTAGAGGTCCAGGTTGCTGAGCTACAGCCCGCGGCTAATAGTCTTGAACTCACTCTGGCTCAGCTAGGTCTACAACTCGCACCTGAAAAAGACCGAATTTCTGGCAGTATACGGTTGTAGGCCACCTGACCCTCCCCAAGAAATTGAATTCAACATAGTCAACTGCGAAATATCTGCTTCAACTGAGCCCATTACACCCCTAGGCCTTCCAATCAGAACAAAAAACAGTGCTGGCATTTGGCTCAAAAGATTGAAACATAAATGGAATGTCATACTGGACTCCATCACTCGATTGTCTCATAAATATTGTGGAGCGTCGCAGAAAGCCATCTTGAATATGGCCAGGGCGGTCACTATGAGCCCCCTCACGTACGGTGCACGGGCTCACAGCCTCAACAAGACCAACATCAAAACCATTCAGGTGCTACATCGGGTGACCCTCAGGATAGTCACTGGCGTACCTAAGCATACACCCATTCGTAGACTGAAGCAAGCTGTACCTTTTCCTCCCATTGAAGCCATCATTCAGGACGCCAAAGCCCAGGCGGACTTCAAAAGACCCCTTACACACCAGGGACACGCCTTAGCAGCATGGACACAAGAACACCACCAGTAGTTCCCGATTACCCAGTACCCATAGCACCCTGGCGGCGACCAGCACTTGATACTTCTACGCACAGCAAACCTATAGAGAGTAGTAATACGCTATTGCGACAGCGGTGAATCCGACGCCTCCAAAAGGGTCGACCCCAGAACGAACTGGACATTTTCACGAATGCAAGCGTAACCCATCACGGCGCGGGCCTTGTTGGACATGCCGTGAGGCCCCGGTTCTCTTAGGGTAGACCACCATACTTGGCAGAGAACTTTCCAGCCTCGATGCGAAGCTGTACCCCATTAACCACGCAGTGTCAGCTATCGCCTTTGACTGTAGCCCACCTCTACCGCCCTCCATACACGTAGTCACCGATTCTTACGAGGCCCTCACAGCTTCGCGATCGTATGATTCCACCCACCCTGTTGTCCACAAAGTTCTGTTTCAAATTCAAGTCCTCCAACAGAACAACACCAACATCCGCGTCGACTGGGTACGTGGCCACGAAGCATTTTCTTCAGGCAACCAGGCTGCCCATGTGGCTGCTCAGGAGATTCCCCCTCTTATTCTCCAATGGTGCCCGGGGTAAGGCCGTCGCAGTCCCCCTCGCCCTCCCCAGCGATGCGCGTTCACAAGAAGAAGGACCGACGCACCCGTCTAAAAGCCCCAACTCCAGCTGGCTACCTCAGCCGCCTACCTCGTGTTCACCGCTCAGGCGAAATCTTTATTAACAAATATATTGCAAATTCAGCCTACACAACCGAAACACTTCGCAAGTAGTATACCCTCCAGCTGCCCCCTGGATGTCTTTACTGCTGTACTACCACTACATCAGACCTCCCACACCTGGTTTAGTGGTTCCCAGCTTTCGCCAGGTACCGTACATTCAAATCGCCCCAACACCATCCCGATCCACAACAAACAGACGCAGCACTATCATATGAAATAGCAGTTTATTCAATTAAAAGCTACCTAGCACAGTTTGTTTGAGCGAGTCTTCCCCCGGACGAACTGTCGAACGGGCACAAACCCCATTACGATCACCACGAACTGGCCCATGAATGGCAGGTTCCAAGAACTGTACCAGTTATTGAGTCTACTGATAATGACCAGCATTTGTTTATTTTCTCTCACTCTCCAACCCCATTCCTTTCGCCCATGGTGACCAGTGGTCATCTTTTTCTATTAAAGGTTGTCTCTCTCTCCCTCTCTCGCTTCTGATTCCGCCTTTTATGCATTTCTTTGTTGCTACGGCTTTGCCGCTGCATTCGGTCGTGCGTGGCATTAGTTGTGGCTGTGCTGCAAGCTCGATTGACGCGATTCGGCGCAGTTCTGTGGCAGAACGCTTGCCTTCTGGTACAAACGAGGTCATGTATACTGTGCGCTCACGCTACGCCAATGCTCATCAAGATTCTGAAGCCTCTGCATGGTGGGCAGACAAATGAACGTGTATCGGACTTTGACCAGGGCTGCGGTGATTACCGTTTCATGAACAGCTTGTACTCATCACCTCCTAAAATGGCATCGCTGTTCAGCGGCGAAGCACGTTAGGGGCTCGGGCTGTCGGCGTCTCCTGTTGTCGTCGTCTTTTCATCAAGCCATGGTACTAAAACACTGGGACACTGGTTTTGCAACGCCTCGCGCTAGAACGCGACGTGTACTGAAAGGGCACACCGGGACACTTGTTTTCCAACGCCTCGCGCTGGAACGTTTCATCTTCGTGGCAAAACCGCGTACTATAAGAACACACAGGGACGCTCGTTTTCCAACGCCTAGCGCTAGAACGGTGTATTCCTGAACCACAAAACAGTCTGATCTCCTTTGGCAAAAACGTCAAGGCAACAAAAGTACACTGAAAAACTGCATGCTTCCCCCTGCCCAGGTGCCACGTTAGTGAAGATTGCCCCGAATTTTCTGTTCCACCTAAGTTGGAGACAAAAGACGTTATGTGCGTGTGTGGTCTAGTTACGCCAGGCTTCGTATACATTGGAGTCCGGACTCACGGCTGTGCTATTATTGCGCCCCCATGGCGGGCCATAGTTCTTCGCAACCATGTAGCGACAACCACATTCCCTCATGGCTTTTCAGCGCTCCATGCTTCAGACCAACAAGCGTAAGCGATTGTTTGTGGACAGCTCGGCGAGATTTCCTCGCGTAGGAGATTTTAGGGCATACAGGAGATCGAACCAGCCGGCAGAATGATCAAATCCGGGATGACGTAGCAAAGCCGCGTTGCCTTGTTCAAAGTTGACGCCCCACCTCGTCCTTTCCCAGCACTTTAAGAAAGAAGGCCGAGAAAAGCTCCCTCCGCTCTCCGTAAGCCCTCTTGGACACCAATCGTATCATGCACCCTTATTCCAAATATTTGCCTCCGGCAAGGATACAGGTCCTTCGCATCGACAGCTCGTTAAAACATAAGTGTGCGCTGACTGCAGGAGCACGCGGCAAGGAGGTGTCAATAAAGCGAATAAAATCGTGCCCTCCCCCTGACTTATGAGCACATCCCCACAAGTGACAGGCCTAATTAGGGCGAGTCGTGGACCCGCGGATCGCTCCACACCGTCAGCAGGATAGCTGACATGCGCGTAAGTAAAGATCGCCTCTCGCCCTGAGAGACGCAGCCAGCGGTGGCAGTTAGCTTCTCTCCAACAACTAGCAAAAATCGATGTTAGAGAATAGACGCCGACCTATAGTGTACTATAAAAATGTATTTATAACAGTTAACTATCCGAAAACCTTCTAACATATTCAGCACTCCATCTAAACAGACATTCTCATGGCATGCTAGCCTCTGGAATCCTCCGGTTGGTGAAAAACTGCACCGTCTTCGAATGCGGAATGACAAATTACTATAATAATTGCGACGTTCCATCTGATCGTGTTGCCTTCCCGACATGCTTTTGGACATATCTTTTGGAAATGGTAATAATGACATATTTCGGACACTCCTGTTTGGAGTGGTACAGTTTTAAGCATAGTCTTCGAAGACATAAAAAGAAAGCGCCGACCATAATAGAAAATACAGCAATGACGTTTCGGCACTCTAAACGGGAGCCTCGAACGGCGGCCCATTGAATGGCCCCCTAAACGGGAGCTTCCTTTTTTTATTGTGAACAAGGCTTCCGTTCAGGTGGCCGAAACTGTGATTTTTTGTATTTGCTTTTATGGTCAGCGTCCTTTTTTATGTCCTCTATGATCCTTCCCGACCTGACGGGCGTCCGTGGAAAACTCGATTTCATCCCACAGTCTCTTATGTATAACATTTTCTTTGCATTACTGCATAGCTATGGTATATAATATCGTGAATAGGGGCATTCTTTACATTCACGTATCCGTTACATCATATCGCTTCTTGTGTGTACACTCACGGGTTGTCACTTTTGAATCGAGCATTCTGTTCCCTCTTAACTGTTTCCACAGCCCCCCAATGAAAGGACACGGGCGAATGAACGGCCTCGTGAACTATTGAAGTAATGTGCTAACGACTTTTCGTACGAATTGCGACGTCTGCTTATTTAGCAAAGTTTTATTAACAAGACTCCGCTTAACGCATCAAAAATGCTCTTCAATTTCGGACAACGGGGATGACTGAAGGTCTTCACTGAGCTAATAGTTCCTGCCCTACAGGGAGTGGATTCCGTGAACGGCGTATTCATATCACATCGTAACCGGTTTCCTTAGACACTCCACAAATGAGTATTACATAAGAAGTGGTTCGTACAGGAGATAAAGAACATTTCCACAGTTTTTTCAGGGAAGGAGATGAGTGGTTATAGTTTCAATGAAGGTTGATGCGCAGGTTATTGGCACGATTAGGTTGCGTCGGCCGTTCCAATCCTTGCTTTCACGGCGAGACAAGGTTACGGAAAAGATGGGCGTTCCAGTGCGTTAGCCGGAAATGCGGACGGGAAGGCTGGTGCGCTGCGAAATGTGCGTCGGAGAATAACGTAGCGTGCATGGTGCGGAGACGTAGCACTGCACGACGGATCAAGATAGCAAGAAAATATAGTTGCCCAAAATTGACACTTATTCGACCAAATTGAAAGAAGGAGATACCGCGAGTGTTTCTGCAATATATTCATGCAATGAAATATAAGAAACCTTTTTCAACTGTTTCTTTGCTTTACATTCCGTCTTAACGTTTCGTCTTACCGGACTAAAACCTTAATAGTGGGAGTGGCCCTGAATCTAGAGAAAACTTACGAAGAATACCTTGATCTGTTTTTGTCTAGCTAACAGTGCATGTCAAAACAATGTAAAAACCATAGAGCGCATTTTGAAACTAAACCGTGAAATGAAGATAGCCGTTCCTACAAGGTTCCAGCTTTCTAATTTCTTTAGCTCTGATTGTAACTTCTAAAGTTTGCGATAATAATTTGGTCCCTACATGGCATTTGCGGGCATAGTTTTATTAAGGTTTTACATCTAACGCTTTGAGATTCGGTGGTGAATCAAGAGTGGTGTCATAAACTTGCTCGTCATGAGTGAGGTACGTTAATTCTTGCCCATGTCTAACGCGAGCACTCGTAAAAAAAAGAATCTGGCATTCACTATCGGAACACTAACAATTTCCTCGTCCCACTTAGGAACTGGAAGTAGTAAATGCAGCACTAGTCAGGGTTACTAACTAAAGCAGGCAGTAACCACCACTACCTTCACTAGTAAAGTCCTAGCGATAACACCCCCCTGAGCTACATGCGTTTACTACCTGGCCATGCATAACCTAGCCACAGGCAGGATCTTAATCTAGTGTACACAACTTCCTACACGCAGTTAATTTCCTAACGATGCAGTTTCTCGTTGGAGGGCCTACGCGTACCGTACCGCCGGTAAGTAAGGTTCGTAAGGCGTTATGGCCGTTACTAGCCTTTCACGACCTTTTACTATTATGAGTGAGGAGTGGCAGCACAATGAGCTACATCCACCCGTTCTAATGGCGTGACGGTGACTTTCCCTGCACCCTTCGGGATAAAGAGGATGGATTAACGGCACTGCCATAATGCCCGTTTATATGAGGGGCCTTCACGTTTCATCGTGCTACTCTAGTTAGTCAATGGGACGGGTACTTGTCACCCTACTACCTAAAAGGGTTAGGATAGCGGCAGGAGTCGGTCTTCTTCAGGCAGCTGTTCTGGAGCGGCGACTCAGGCACATAGAGAAGCGTTAACATGCTTCGGAAGCAGCGTGCAAGACTTGCAGCATAAAAGCTCTCGGGGGCCTTTGTTTCCTTCTGAACAATTCCTCCTGGAAAGGTTGAAGCTTTCACCAAGGTGAAGTGACGTTCTTTGCTGGCAGGCAAGCTTACCCGTGACCCCCGCTCACAAAACCGAGAAAGACGGCACAAAAATGATTTTTAGATACAGTGTCAGCCTGTAGCATTGCCTCTCCATCAAGAAAAGAAAGATCAGATCTATGCGCACGTCTTTTCCCCCGCAACACGGCGTTCCCAGAACACTCCGCTACCGTCCCTGGCGTCCTACCCGCCCACGTTTGCTCGCTTTAGCAACAGTATTGGCTGCCTGCCGCTGCCTTTGTTGTCAACCAGTATCAGTATTTGGCCGCCGTCATTTGCATTCCACCCTGCGTGGCTACCTAATCAGCCCCGCACTCCCGTCACACTCCATTTTACAACGCGCAAAGGCGGTGGTTGGAGGCGTCGAGAAGGCGCAAGACGGACTCGCCGGGCGGGGAGAAGGAAGCCAGCCCCCTTCGGCTGGAGAGCGTCGGAAACTGCGAGCGCATGCATTTGTTTAAAGCGCGTGTCTACACACGTAGTCTCAGGGCTGTTCTGTATTCCGTTCTTTGGAAGTCCTCTGCGTCCTCTGCTCTGGTTTCGGTCAGGGTTGACCGACACATGACACAATTCTTTGCCTGTATGCGTGTATTCATTTCTGTAACGTAATTTGTCGGACAGTTTGGGGTTTAGGATTCGGGCGCACAATCTTGGTTATAAGGGGCACCGCAGTGGATGCCTCCAGATTACTTTCTACACCTCGGTATCGCTAACGTGCGCCGATAACTCCACCGAAGGTTTTCGTCTCCGTCTGAACAAGTTTAGTGCCCTTCCACTCTGCGAAGAAGGATGACCAACAAAGCTGCGGTGCCGAGACTCAACGTGAGCTTTGACTAGGTTGTAGTGCGCGAAGAAAAACACGTTTGTTTGTAACTTGCCAACTGAATGAACTGAGTGAACTTTTGACGAACTAGAGTTCTGTTACGATGGACAAACATGGGGCTGTTTGTTTACCCCCCATAGAATCCCATATGTATTGACAGCAGACGAGAATAACACAATATCTACAACCTCACTGTGAACCATGCAATTTTTGCAAACTATATAAAACCCGGGGTTGTGTTAGAGTCGTCTTAGCGGCTAATTGTTGTATAATTTGTTTCGGTATAGTTTCAATTAAACAAGGTCTTCTCCGATAGGGGGCCTAGCGACGCAAATGCATTCTACGTCGGCTCCGCAATTTATCCACCGTGTGGTTTCGTAACTGCTCCACCGAGGTAAATCACCTCCGTATCCGATCCGTGAACTTTTCCGCTTTAACGGATACAGTTTTATGTTCCTGTGCCTCTCCAAACGCCACTGGCGAGTTATCTTTCTGGACGCGCCAGCATTCCGCCGCTAAGCCTCGCCAGGAGGTCGGCTCACCGGGCGAGCCAGCGCGGGGCGACACGCGGCTGCGGCCCTTGCGAGACAACGTCGCTCCCGGGCTCTACAGAGTGGATCTGTGCAGTGTATGCAAGACGGTTCCCGCGACTCTCGGACATCTACTGTGTGAGTGTAGTGATAGTGACACTAGTAACAGCAGTGATGGCGGGAGGCCATGTGTGCCGGATGAAATCCCGGTGGACTTCATGGGCTTGCTCCGTTCGGTAACCACGAACTGCAACGTGCAGCCATCCAGCGGCTCGAGAGGGCCTTGGCTAGGCAAGAGCGAACGGAGGAAACTCCTAGTAGTTCGAGCCCGCCGGCATCTCTTGAGGTCTAGCAAGACAGGGACCCCCCTGCCCTGCGGGGTTTTGGGGTGCTCCCGCACGCAGGAATTATGAATAAAGTCTTTTCTCTCTCTCAGCTCCCCTTCTACCTCCAGCAAACATGAGTACCGTTGAAGTTCCCGGTGAGTCCATTTGTCCCATAGAGTAGCACAATGGCGTGGGTAGGATGGACTGCTTTCGCCGGCGAAGCCAAAAAGCTCTTCTCGAGTTAAACCTAGCAGCGGAGAACAAAAGAAAACATGGCGCCGGCACCGCAGCTGTTGGCGTGAAGGGCTCAGGCGACATTCGGTCATCACTCAAGCGAGGGCGCCAACACGTTCGAAAGGCCCCAGAGCTTCCTCCTACTGAAATAAAAGTAGTTATGCGCCCCAAGAATAATCTTGACTTGAACAAGACCAGAGAGGCGACGCTCTTCGATAGCATCTGTTCCAGAGCTGGCATCCCCCGTGAGAATGCGGCAGAAGAAACTTTACGTATCAACCCTCCCCGCAATGTGCTTTTGGTGAGCACCCCAAGCATTGCCACAGCGAAGATGTACGACAGCATCACGCAGATTACGATAGGCACCTCTACTCATGATATCAGTGCGTACATCGCACCCCCCGAAGGTACAGCGAAAGGCGTCATTCATAACGTGCCGAACACAGACGACGAGGAGACCATAAGTAGAAGCTTGGTGAACTCCTGCAACCCAACTATCCTACAGGCACGTCGCCTAGGCACCATGCACTCGGTGATTATAGCCTTTGATCATGGTGAAGTGCCCTACTTCGTCTATTACCCAGGGACCTAATACAAGTGCTATATGCATAAAAAACGTCACGAAATATGCGAGCGTTGTGGACAGTATGGGCATCGGGTCGACGTGTGTCCCAAACCCTGTGGCTACGTGCCGGGACAGTGTTTCACGTGTGATACGCGTAACCCTGGATCGGGACGTCCCTGTGATCCTCGGTGCACCATATGTGGTCAAGGACACAAAACAGGAGACCGAGAGTGCAAACAGAAATATCGCACTCCCTACTTAATGCAGCGCAGGAGACGGGATCGCCAACTATCTCACCACCGTCGGTGCCAAGAACGTGCCACGACATCGAGAAGCATCCTTCGTACTGGTTGCAAGACTGATCGCACTCGTACCGCCGGCTTCCTCCCGTGCAATCGTCAGCTCGTCAATACCGGTCACGTGAACGCCGTCACCAGACCACGGGATCGTCCCAGGAGAAGGCACCACCCAGCCAGGCACTCCAACAGACTGGGGCTTCCCCAGCCCATCTCGGAAGATCTCCTTCACGGAACCATCGTCCTCCGACCAGTGGCAAGAGACAAGATCGTGCAGGCAAGATCCCGGGCCGTCGTGAAACGGCTCGAGAAGAGGGCGTCAGACGTCGAAGCCCAACTCCCCGGTTCCAGAAAGCGGCCGAGACCTCGTACCTGGACACGAGCTCCACAACGGCAACCTGAGCTCAGGTAAGCTTGGCAGAGACTGCCTCCCCGTCCAATATCGGGCAACACACGCTAGACAAACAACAAACGGAAATTGCTGAAATGAAACAAATGATCGAACTATTAATGGAAGAAAACGCGAAACTGCGGCAACAGATTGTCTCTTTCACCAAAACCAACCAAACGTCGGTGACTGAAATAATGGACATTAGTACAGAGCAAACACACAAACGTGTTGAGCAAGGCGACATACCCACAAACACATTCCCAGCGGGAGATACACAGGAAATCGACAGCGACACAGATACCTCTCCAACGAAACGCCGACGGCGGAGCCGCACCCGCACACTCATTGACGAAAGAGCACAGATACTTCAAACTAAAGTGGATCAATCAGTACATTCCAAGCTTGAGCAACTAGAAACAAAACTTGACGGCCAATTAAAACTGACTTCGCAGACGTGAAGACCATGATTAAAGAACTTACAGAATATATGGGCAAACAATTTGAGAGTACGAAGATGGCTTGCGTGAACTGGAGACCAACCAACGACTTTTCGCTTCATCCTCAGGGGGAGCTCCACTGAAACACAAGCCCTACACTCGTCCGGCAGCGGAATCAACACGAAACATTCATAATGAAAATGCGACGACGGCAGTCACTCATACCAACTAGCAATGGCCAACAAAACCAGGACACCTTCGGAGCCCCTCCGAATCTGGCAATGGAACTGTCGCAATTACTCTACTAAACGGCATTTATTACATCAGCAATACTCAATCTTACTCAGAACCAACGACCGGACGTCTTAGCCCTTCAGGAAATCCACGGAATCGCTAAACGTCCTGGTTACAGCGCGTACACCCGGCATGCTATTGAGATCTTGCAGCTCACTCGTCGGGAACGCCGGAACATCCCACGCAAGTACATGATACTGGCATTACTGGTCCGGAACACCAGCTATTAGAAATTATTCTAACGAGGGGTAAGCGGCGATGCAGTGTATTTGTTCTCAATCTATATAGCAGCCCTCGGGAGAACCACTCTTTCTCCCGTCTCCTCAAAGTTGCCGCAACTAAAGCGGGTAAACAGAGCCCGTCAGTGGTGGTGGGAGATTTTAACGCTCCACACACGGCCTGGGGCTACCGTAAAGACTCGGCGAAAGGCCAACGGCTTTGGGTGGCGGTGCAACAAGAACAGTTCACCCTACTTACCGACCCTACACAGCCTACTCGTCTAGGGACTGGTAAATGCAGAGTCACCACACCCGATCTCACCTTTCTCAAGAATATCCAACAGCGCACGCATCGCTGGGCGAATTTCACGTGAATATAAACAGTGACCACTACATACTCCAGACGGAACTCGATGTGATGCCGGGAACTTCCACGGGTGGCCGAGATCATCGTATTACGAATAGGTACGCCTTCCGGCAGGCCCGCGAGGCATCACCACGATCATTGAGTGCGCTAAATACACCAGGACGTGCGGCAGCACACCACACTGCTTCCAGAGGAAGCCAATATACCGGAGGTGGATGCCCGCCTGGCTGGCCTCTGGGAAGCACTCTGGAGTCTTCCTACCCGGTTGAAGTCACATCCTCGCAATCGTTCGCTTCGTCGAAAGATTGCGCAAGTGCAACGAACTCTTGAGGAGGACGCGGCGCGACTCTCAAACCAGCAGTGGTATTCTTTTTGCCAAGAGCTAGGCATCAGCTCACTACTCGCAAGGCGTGGAACATCCTTCGACACCTCCTCAATGAAAACAACCACCAAGACGGCGCAGCGCAATCAAATGCGAAGCTTATTCACAACAGCAAGACAAATCCGCGCGATCTCCTTCGAGCTTTGGCTGAACGATACCTCAATACGTCCCGCCAATTGATCCGCCTGCATATCATGGAGCCCCCAACTCTCGGCTCGATGAGCTCTTTACGGCGGCAGAGACTCGGCGGGCTTTAATGGCCCTTAAAACCAGCACGACACCCCGCCCCGACGGCATAACCAACAAACTCCTGCGCAATCTCGACGACCTCTCTATCCAGCAACTAACTCAGCTTGTCCACTATCACTGGACACAGCGTACGCTCCCAGAGAATGGAAAACGGCTCAGACCGGTCTCATTCCTAAACCTGGGAAACCTATTGATCAAGAGAATCTCGCCCTATCTCAATTACTTCTTGTCTGGGCAAACTTTTTGAGCATATGGTACATCATCGACTTACCATCTACGTGGACAACCACCATTTCATACCGGAGACCATGTATGGATTTAGGAAGGGCAAATTAACTCAGGATGTCCTGTTCTAACTCCATCATGACATAGTCCAAGGCACCGGAGTGTCACCCCGAGACACAAGAGCTATACTCAGCCTCGACCTTAGAGGGGCGTTTGACAATGTTCACCACGCCGCCATATAACAAGGACTCACTGACATCAATGTCGGCCTCCGTACCTTCAATTACGTTCAAGCATTTCTCACTGGTTGGCATAGCGTGCATAACCTTGGGAGATGTTAGGTCTGACGTTAAGTCACTGGGTACTAGGGGAACACCGGAATGATCTGTGCTATCCCCTTTGTTATTTAACCTAGCTCTGTGAGACGTACCTCCAGCACTCAAGCGTATCCCGCAGCTTCGGCACAGCCTCTACGCTGATGATATCACTAAATGGATGGCGGGGGGCTCGGATGGCAGTATCCAGGAGGCGCTTCAGAAGGGCATGCTCGCAATTTAAACTGTGGTAACAGCTAAAGAACTTACCTCCTCGCCACAGAAATCGGCATTGCTTACCATACATCCTGGACAACGCCAACCTTTCGGGATCGCAACTCATCCAAGTATATACAGCCCACGGGCATTCCATTCCCGAGGGACTACATTCCGTATACTTCGTCTGACCATTCAGCCAACGGGCGTAACACGACACGATTGAGACCCTGTCACACTTCTTCCAGCAGGTAGGGCGAATGCTTGCCCGGGTGGCCAACCGGCGCCAACCGGTGGCCAACCGATGCCGGCGCCTGAGTCGACACTTCTCCGACTGGTGCGCACATTTATAGTTGCGAAATTTGCGTACGTGCTACACTACCTAGAACTCTCAAAGCTTGAGATACAGAAAGTCGATGTCCTGCTCCGCAAAGCTTCTAAGGAGGCCCTCGGAATCCCTCCCACTAGTTCCACGGCGTTATTCTCAGCTCGTGAAGCTGACAATACGATTGTTGAATTACAGAAGCAGTGCGTACAGCGCACATTCAGCGTCTAGCGAAATCTCCTGGAGGTCGCAGCTTCTCACGCGTTTGGGGATCACCATACCCGCTACGAACCCCTGACGTTCGCTCCTTACCGACGACGGTTCAAGCAGCCGCTACCCCGTTACCTCGCAACATGATCCCGGATCTACATCCAGAGAGAAGGCAAGCACGAGTTCGGCAGCTAACAAAAACACTCCGCCAACAGTCCAACGTATGGTACACTGACGCTACGCCGTATTCCCAACGACCCAGCTGCTGCCGCGGTCGCCTGCGACTATCCAGAGACCAGCTTCACGGCCTGCACCGTTCCAACGCCGAATATAGCGGCTGCTAAGGAATGCGCCATTGCCCCTGGCCGTAGTGCGGATAACGGCCTCCGAAAACCCCAGGAGCCATCGTCACGGACAGCCAAGACGCCTATCGCACTATATCGAACGGCCTGGGAAGCCCTCACCACGCTAGCAGTTTTACGGACGATCCCTGATATGCACCCACTTCCGCAAAATCAACCTCATATGGGCACCGGCACATGCTGGGCTGGAGGGCAATGAGGCGGCACACGATTGGGCTTGTGAATGCACGAACCAGGACCCAGTCGATCGACCCTTCTCTCCCGACTTTCACTGCACCCGTTGCTCACGTACAGCGACATTCTTCACTAATACCGCGAAACTCGTCAACAATATCCTAACCCCT